>CM060382.1:39739562-40048761 GCA_030545235.1 Helianthus tuberosus | reverse complement strand
ATACCTAACCGATCCTCTCTTCTAAAAACCCTACCCCTGCCGTCGCTGCCTTCTCTTTCGGCCGCCGGTTCTTCCTCTTCGATCCACCTTCTTTCTCCTCTTCCCTCATGGAACCTAAACTTCATCCCGCTCTCACCGTCTCTAACATCAAAACCCATGTTCCAGTTATGCTAGAAAAAGATTCAACCCACTACACAACCTGGAAGACCCTCTTCAAAGTTCACTGTCAAATTTAAGAGGTGCTCGATCACCTCGCAGTGAAACCGGCAGCCGCCTCTTCTTCTTCTACCACATCGGACTCCACGGATTCTGCTAAAGACAAAGCCGCAGCCGCAGCCGCTGCTACCGAAACCCTCTGGAAACAACTGGATGCCGTTGTGCTTCAGTGGATCTATGCCACCATCTCCACACCACTCCTGCACACCATCCTCCAACCGGGTCAGACCGCACATGAAGTCTGGCTTGCCGTTGAAAGCGAGTTCAATGATAATAAAAACACGCGGGCTATCTTCCTTGGTCAAGAGTTCGCCAACTTATGTCTCGAGAATTTTTCGTCCATGGTGGAATACTGTCAACATGCCAAACATCTCGCTGACCAACTCCAAAGTGTTGGTTCTCCGGTTGACGACCAGATGTTAGTCATCAAAATCCTCACCGGCTTAACTGAACAGTATGACAGCATCTCTACCGTCCTACGATACCGGGATCCGCTACCCGACTTCAATGAGCTTCGTTCACGAGCTCAACATGGAAGAACAAAAGAAGAAACGCCAAGTTAGCCGTGGTGCCCAATCCGCCGCCACTGCTCTCGCTGCCCACCGCCTCTACCCCACCTCCAAACAACCAGCAGTCCCCCTTCTACTCCTCTTCGGACCGTGGACGTAGAGGTTGCTCGCAGGGTGGTCGCGGACGCGGCCGTGGCCGCTCTTCCTCTGGCCACGGCAACAACAATAATAGTCGCTACAATCACAACCAGCCCAACATGTCTCACCCGTACATCGTCTTTCCAAGTAATTGGACCGCTGCTCAATGGGCCGGCCTTCTCAATCAGAACAACTCGGCCCAACCTCTTTGCCCATACCCTTCCAAACCGAGCCCTTCATCGTCCCAAGGCATACTGGGCCCGCGCCCTGATCAGACCCATCAGACAACCTACTCACCCACCGACATCGAACATGCGCTTTATTCACTGGCACTTAATCAAACGGACTCGGGGGTGATGGATACAGAAGTCACATCTCACTCTGCCAATGAGCAAGGTATATACTCCCCGTCTACTTTTAATACTTGCACTAATAAAAATATAATTGTTGGTAATGGCATGACTATCCCTGTTTTGGCTCAAGGCAACCAGGTCCTACCCCCCCCCCCCCCATCCACCACTTAAACTTAATAATGTCCTGTTTGCCCTGAACCTTATCAAAAATTTAATCTCTGTGTGTCGCCTTACCGCCGATAACCTTGTTTCTGTTGAATTTGACCCATTTGGTTTTCTTGTGAAAGATCTCAAAATACGGGCTCCTATCCTACGATGCAATAGCATGGGTGATCTTTATCCACTGACTGAACCACTACCACTCCAACCTACCCAACTATCTGCTTTTGTTGCTGTTTCTCAAGATCGTTGGCATCAACGTTTGGATCATCCTGGAAAAAAACTTATTACAGTCTTTAAAACTTTCATCTTTTGTTGATTTTGGGAAATTTAATAAAACTCTTTGTCAATCTTGCGTTTTTGGTAAAAGTGTTAAATTGCCATTTTATGATTCTTTTAATTATATAGTTCTGCTTTTGATATTATACACAACGACTTATGGACGTCACTCGTACTTAGTACGGGCGGCCATAAATATTATATCTTGTTTTTAGATGATTTCACAAACTTCCTATGGACTTATCCCATATCTACCAAATCTCAAGTTTTTCACACCTTGACTACGTTCCATAATCTAATTCACACTCAATTTGAACGTAAAATCAAGCAATTCCAGTGTGATAACGGCAAAGAATACGCAAACCAAAATTTCTATAACTTTTGTAACCATAACGGAACGCAATTTTGCTTCTCTAGCCCCTACACCTCCTCCCAAAACGGTAAGGCGGAACGCAAAATTCGCACTATCAATAACATGATCCGTACTCTTCTTGCTCAAGCCTCCCTACCCACTAACATGTGGCATCATGCTTTGGAAACTGCCACCAATCTTCTTAACATTTTACCAAGCAAATTACACCAATTCAAATCCCCTGCCACCTTGCTTTACAATTGCATTCCTAAATACGATCATCTTAGGGTTTTTGGGTGTCTTTGTTACCCTCTAACTCCTTCCACCACAATCCATAAACTCAACCACCGGTCCCACCCTTGCGTTTTTCTTGGATATCCGCCGAACCATCGTGGCTATAAGTGTCTCGACCTTACCTCCCATTAATTAATAATTTCGAGACATGTTCACTTTGAGGAATCAATTTTTCCTTACACCATACAATCGCCCACTAAACCCCCATCTTATGACTTTCTGAACCCGACCATTAACCCACTTGTCTGGGACTACCTACAACAAGCCCAAACCTCACCGCCCAACAATCAACCCTCCCATCCTCCTAATTCTCCACCTCTCGGCCCACACCTCACACACAGCCCTGGCCCAAATGTTGCGGCTCAATCCCCCACTTCGCCCTCTCCTGCTCTCGGCCCACCCCGCATTTCCTCCACCCCTATGTCCTCCCCTACCCATCCAATTCCTTCACCGGTCCATATCGCCCCAGCCCACACTGACTCCCCCGCCCAAACTGACACCCTAGTCCATCCACACTCACCTCAGCCGACCGCTCCCTTAACTACTTCCAACCTGGTGCCCTCGGTTCCCAATCCCCCCACCTGTACCATACACACTCGCTCCATGAGTGGTATCGTAAAACCTAAGCAAATCTTTCATCTTAACATGTCCACCGTCGTTCCCATTCCGAAAACTCCACAGGTTGCCTTGTCCTCTTCAGAGTGGTTCAATGCCATGTCCAACGAATTTAGTGCACTTATTAAAAACAAGACCTGGGAGCTTGTACCTAGGACACCTGACATGGATATTATACGTAGCTTGTGGTTATTCAAACATAAATTCAGGTCGGATGGGAGTCTGGAACGTTACAAGGTCAGGTTGGTTTGTGATGGTCGTAAGCAGTAGACAGGTATAGACTGTGGTGAGACGTTTAGTCCGGTCGTTAAGCCGTCCACTATTCGGCTAGTTTTATCTCTTGCATTGTCCAAGTCATGGCCGATTCACCAGTTGGATGTCACTAACGCCTTCTTTCATGGCACTTTGGAGGAAACAGTTTATATGCATCAGCCCATGGGTTTTCGACACAAAGACTTTCATGATCATGTGTGTCTTCTTTGGAAGTCGTTATACGGTCTCAAACAGGCTCCACGTGCCTGGTACCAGCGGTTCACTGAATTTGTTACTTTACAGGGCTTTCGTCAAAGCAAGTCAGATAACTCTTTGTTTATTTGTCATCATGGTGCTGACATTGCTTATCTCCTTATTTATGTGGACGATATTATTCTTACCACATCATCTGAGACTCTTTGTACACGACTATTACATGTCCTATTAGGAGAATTTGCAATGAAAGACTTGGGACCACTTTCATATTTTTTGGGCATACAGGTGACACGGACAGATGATCATATGTTTTTATCTCAGCAGGCGTATGTTAACGACATCATTCATCGGGCATCTATGGACTCCTGCAAATCGGTTGCCACACCGGTTGACACACATTCAAAGTTATATGCTTCCTCTGGGCCTTTATACGAGGATCCAACTAACTATCGTTGTCTTGTGGGTGCTCTCCAGTATCTCACATTCAAAGTTATATGCTTCCTCCGGACATCTCCTATGCAGTTCAGCAGATTTGCATGCATATGCATGCTCCTACGATTGATCACTGGAATGCTTTGAAGCTCATTATTCGATATCTTCAAGGCACAACTCATTTTGGTCTTCATTTAGTGCCCGCACCCAATTTCTGTCTGGTGGCTTATACTGATGCGGATTGGCCTAGATGCCCTGACACTCGTCGGTCTACGTCGGGTTATTGTGTTTACTTGGGTGACTGATATACATTAAATTATACATGTTTTTATACCCCAAAATACTTCCGTTTTAAGCGTTTTTGACTGATACAGCAACGTTTAGGTACCAAATTCGGTACTTTTATATTTTCAGGTCTTAAACAGAGCACAAAAGAAAAATCTGATGAAAACGGACAAATTCTGATGCATTTCTGATAAAAAGAACAAAATTCTGAGGACTGCCAGGTGTGGCACTACCGTGCCGATTGATTCGATCTCGGAAGCACTGCCAGTTCAAAGGCTAGTGCCGATCTGTTCCCGAGCCGCACTATCGTGCGACCCGCCGCATGACCGAACCAAGGCTTGACCAAGATTCCTGATCTAGTTTCTAATGACATCGCACTACCGTGCGACCAACGGCACGACCGTGCCGATCTGAAGATCCAGGCAACTTGTCCACTAGTCCACTTGGCTGACATCGAATCGGGCAAAATGACGTCACCCGACAACACCTGTCGCACGACCGTGCGACCTGTGGCACGACCGTACCGATCACAAAATTCTCTATAAATACAGCCATTCGCTACTGGTTCAAGTGTTGGGTTTTTCTCCCTGTTTCTGGGCGATTTCTGGGTTCCGAAGCAGTCCTGATCAGATCCATTTGAAGCTTAAAGATCAAATGGAAGCATAACCGATCCAACCCATCAATTCCTTGCTTGTTTATGGTTCGATTCCTTGTTCTTGAACATGTATTTTGATCATTTTGCAAGTTATGAGTTGATGTTAGTTTATGTTTAATGTAGTTTATGTAATAGTAGTAATGTACTTGTTTCTTGAATAATCTTTATGTTGTAATCTTGTTATAAATCTTTTGTACTTTTTATGTTGAATCTTCATGATTATATAATGAATGTTTCATTGATGTTGAGTTCCTGATTATGTTTGATTATCTTGGATAATGAATCTGTGGTTAGTGGGATGGTAACTATTTCTTGATTAATCACTTGTTTGTAGACTTTGTTTACACCATGAAACCGGACTAGGGTATTGGTTTTATACAAGATATATCTTATTTTGATTAGGAATGCTTTCTTGCACGTAAGGGTTCTAACGAATTATATGGTGTTGATTACATGTTCTTGCATGCGGTTTATGATCCCTGTTTAGTAGTTTTGGTCTGAAATTACTGACATGGTAGATTTGTGTTCAAGACTTGTAAAGGTGAAATAACTTGTTATAAGATCTACTTAATTGCTTATCCTCGTGGTTGTATTGTGGCCATCGGTATTTCTTTCTTTGATAAGTGAGGTTAGGAATCCAAATCCGGTAAATAACCCATCTTTTAAGATTTGCATGAATAAATATCAATAGCTCGCTAATGAATGATTTTAGGTGGTTAACGTGTGACCATCGCGTTAACTTTTCGAAGAATCATAATGCTAGAAATCCAGACCCAGTAACTAGCTGTCTTGCAATTGGAAAATTGATTAAGTGCTTTTGTGACATATGTAACATAGATAACATGTTTAGGATGTTCGTGAAACAAGATAATAATATATTTATGTCTTAGATGTAATTTAGATAACTTAGTTAAACAACCATTCACTTATCCTTTTATCTGGTAAAATAATGACAAAGATTTAGTACCTAATAATGCCCGTGTTCCATGGATCGATATCTGGCTCTTACCAATACCTTGCTGCATATATGACGGGATACACTTGTCCTTTGTTGTGTGTGTTTTAATGTTAAGGTATAAACCATTTTTATAAATAATAAAACACAAGTTACGCCGGGCGCGATTGTAAATACTGTAAATAAATGTGTATAGTCGCGCCTGCGTCAAGTTTTTGGCGCCGTTGCCGGGGAACATGGCGAAATTTTCGAACAGTCCGAGACATTATTTTACCAGTGTACAAACTGTGAATACTTGTACATTTCTGTATTTATTTGTTTTCTTTTTTACTAACTTGTTAATATTTAACTGTTTGACTAACTTTACTTTTTCTGTTTTACTAACCAGCTAACTACTAACCAACTAACTTTATTAACTTACTAACACACTAACCTTTTTATTGTTCGACTAACAATTTCTTTATTTTATTTTATTTAATTCAGTTATGTGTTCGGGATCGAATCATTTTCTTTTCCTCTTTCATTTCAGTTATTTTAATTTAAGTCATTTCATTTCTGTACTTCATTCATTTGTTTATTTCATTTTAGTATTTTTAATTCAGTATTTCATTTATTTCAATTCTGTTTATTTTTATACTTATGTTCGAGTTCGTACGTCAAACCACTTATTTATATTTATTTTATTTCTGCATTTATCTACGTTTAATTATTTACGTTCAGTTATTCATTTATTTATTTCTATCCAACTATTAATTTAAATTAACCGTTTATTCATTTAATTATTGTACTCATTTGTTTATTTATTTACTCCACGAAAATAAAATATAACTTTCCTATAAAATCATCAGATTTTCTAATAATTTCAGATGAATTTATCAGGTTTTCTGATGGATTCTGATAAACCCGTTAGACTTTCTGGTGCAATAATTTACATTTCAGATGAATTTACCTGATTTTCTGGTAATTCTGTTGGATTTATCAGAAATTCTGATGAAACAAAAATTTTCATCAGATTTTTATCAGATCTTATCAAATTTTCTGATATATAAAAAAAACTAAAAAGTTTCTTCAGATTTATGATGATTGTCATCAAAAATTCTGGTGAACAAACAAAAACAGTTTTCGGATGTAAACAAGTAAATAATCAAGTAAATAGTTAAGTAGATTTGTTCGTAACTTGTATATAGAGTTAATTGCCATAATCGCCCCTGAGGTTTGGGCACATTTGCCATTTTCATCCAAAATGAAGGTTTTGTACCATTTTGCCCTCAACGTTTGTAACTTTTTACCATTTTCATCCAAATACCTAACCAAGTTAATTTATACCATATTATGGGTATTTTTGAAATTTCTCATTAATAAGGGGGTAATTTGTAAATAAGTTTACCATATATATCTGTCTTTTATCCCTTACATTCATCATTAAACACCCATTTACACTTACACAGGGAAGAAAAAAAACCATAAATCGCCCCCTTTCTTTTTCATCTCATTCCATGAATCAAGACATGGTTGTATGTAATTGCGGTACTCAGCCTATCATAAAAACGTCGTGGACCTCCCAAAATCCTGCTCGTCGATTCCATTGCTGCAACAGAGCGGTATGTATATGTGTAATTAGGGTTTAGTTGCAAAATCAAACTTCATCTTTATTCATGTTGTACGAATTGCAGGGTCGGACTTGTGGTTTTGTGAGTTGGGCTGAACCTCCAACGAACCAAAACCCAGCTATGATGATACCTGCATTGTTGGACACAATAAGAAGGCATGAAGAAAACGCAAGAGAGATGGCATATAAGATCACTTTAAGGGATCAACAAGCAAGAACATTGGCTCGACAGAACAAGGTGATGAAAATACTTCTAGGCTGCACCTGGTTGTTTGTGGAGATGTATTACATTTGTCATTGAAAAAATTGTCATAAAAGGGTAGTTGGCTAGCGTAATGTAAGGATCTGTCTTTTGGTTAGCGTAATGCAATGATCCGTCTTTTGGTTAGTGTTACAATGTAAAGAACTGTCTTTTGCTTAATGGTATCATGTGTATTTGGTAATGTAATGATCCGTCTTTTGGTATCATGTGTATTTGGTAATGTAAAGAACCTGTCTTTTGGTTAGCATTATTGTAATGTAAAGAATCCATCTTTAGGTATCATGTGTATTTCTGTATTTCGACCAAATTGTGCATTTCGACTAATTTGTGCATTTCGACCAAACAATTTTTAAACAACAGCAGGTATTTATGGAGCATAAGTTAAACAACTGCTGCAAGCTTTTAAAACTGCTGCAAGCTTTTAAAACTGGTACAGTTTAAAACTGCTGCAAGCTTTTAAAACAACTGCAAGTTTCTAAAACACTGCAAATTACAAACTGCATATTCATGGAGCATAAGTTAACCATAAGTTAACCATTCAATAGATCACATCATAAGTTTAAACTGCATAAGTTAACCATCTATAACAGCTTACATAGACCATCTATAACAGCTTACATAGACCATCATAAGTTTAAAAAATACAGCTTTAAACCTGATTAACATAGACCATCAATTATAAACAAAAAACTAGGCAAAAACCTTAGACTGCACAAAATACATAGACCAACTATTATAGACCATCTGCACAAAAAGTTTAAACTGCACAAAAACCTTCAACTGCACCAAAAACTTCAACTGCACAAAAAACTTTAACTGCACAAAAACTTCAACTGCATCCAACTAAGGGACATGCTCTGACTGCTGTGACTGACCAACACCTGGCTTGTTTCTACAAGTTCTCTTGTTATGGCCTTTCTCCTTGCAAAACTTACAAGTCAACGAGTTGCCCTTCCTTGGCATTTTTCCAGTAGTTGGTATCTGTTCGTTTAACTTTTCAACTTCTGCTTCTAATGGCTTCTTTTTTCTCTTCAACTCATCAATTTCCACTACAGACTTGTTTCTCTTCTTTTTTGGTCTCCCAACCTGAGCATGATACTTTGGAGCAACTAATGTAGTTGGGCATGAAGATTTTGGCCACATGTACATGCCATTAATTGGGTCAATGAGACATGCATACACATCCTTCCATGTCTGTAACCAGTATGCCCTATCCACCCATCTTTCTGGAACACCATCACCTCTTCCATGTAACCCCATATTCCATATGCAGGCCACTGCATGCCTACATGGCATGCCAGTGAGATCCCATCCCCTGCAAGAGCAACTCCTATCATCAACATTAACAATTCTCTGGTCTTGGTGGTCATTGAAATGGGTGGTCACTTGGTACTTTGAACCTCCGTTCCAAATCACACTGTAATGAACGGCATCACTCTTTATCTTCTCAAAAACTGTTGTAGCAGTTGGTGTTAATGGACCCTGACATTTGGCTATCAGATTCTACACAACAACATGCTTTTTCATAAGATATTCCCTAATAAACTCTAGGCTAGTTATTATAGGTTTGTCCCTCCCCTGTATAAGTTGCCTGTTGAAAACTTCACATATATTGTCCAACAAAATGTGACACTTAGCCAAGCCTGCAATACATAAGAATACCTGTTACTAACATCTAACCTACTTTGATATGTAAAAAAGAATGAAGATAAGTACCAGAAAAGTATGACCTGCACCAATGTTTGGCTGGAATCTCTTTTAACCAGTCATGCAGTGCCTTGTCTTCATCTTTAATAGTGTTCATGCCCTTTTCGAAGGCCTGTATGGTTGTAGCAGCAGCACAATTCCACAACAAGTTCTTGTACAGTTCACCTTTCCATCTTGGCTTCATATTTTCATGTATATGTCTAAGGCAGAACCTATGCTCACACCTTAGAAACACCTTAGACACAGCAGGTATCAAACCCTGTGTGTAAAACAATAAAACAGTTAAAACACAGCAGGTATTAAACAATTAACATGTTAAAAATATTCAGAAATGGTACCTTTTGCCTGTCACTTATGAAACAGAAGTAACTGTTAGCATCAATATCAAAGTCTTGACCCAACAACTCAAGAAACCAAGTCCAAGAAGACATAGTCTCAGCCTCAACAACTGCGTATGCAACTGGGTAGATCCCATTGTTAGCATCTACTCCCACTGCTGTCAAAATCTGCCCAGGAAAGGGCCCTTTCAAAAAACAGCCATCAAGGCCAAACAGTGGTTTTCCAGCTAGCTTGAACCCTTGCTTCAGTGCACCTAAGCATACGTACATCCTCCTAAATTGTCTAGTGGGACTAGAGGGATTACACAGTGGTTCCACATCAATCCTCACTGTAGACCCTGGATTGGATCTGAGAAGTTCTTCACCATAGTCCCTTAGCTTCTCATATGGAGCCATATAATGATCTTGAACCCTCTCTAATGCCTTATTTTTATCCCTAAAAAACTGATTCCTGGTTAGTTGTACCTGCAGCCTCCTATGCAGATCATCTTGAAGTGCTTGGATTGGAATCCCAGGATTGGATTTGATCGTTGGTTGTATTTACTTAGACAACCAACTGATGGTGCACAACTTAACATCCCTTGTATTAAGGCAGGTGTGCTTGTTAAGGTATGTTTTTACAATCCATGTTCCTTCTTTCTTCACATTTGAAATATATAAAAGCCATGGACAAGTGGGTTTTGGAATCTGCTTTTTAGGTGTCTTGGATGCATCTGTTTTACCCTTAGAAGTGGTTGGTTGGTTTGTCTTGTCCACATTACTTTCACAACCACCAAGATTAATATTCTGACCCAAACAAATCACCCTAAATCTAACACTCTCATTTCTTGTGATACACAACTGCCTTCTTGAATGTATTACATGTTTTTTGACCAACGATTTAATTTCTTCCCTGTTAGTGAACTGTTAGCCAACAAAGAAAGGGTCATCATCTGTTGGTTTACTTTTTTTCTTCTTCTTCTTCTTCTTCTTCTTCTTCTTCTTCCTCCTAATAATCTTACAGGCTTGCTCCAATGTCGTATTATCTTCAAAAGACTCAAAGTCGTCTAAGTCAACCTCTTGATTACTACCCTCTTCATCGGCCTGTTCATTATCTTCACCTGCATCACTAAGATCAAAGTCCACTACAGCCCTAAACTCATCCATATCTACATCATACTCGGGCACTATGTGATCGTCATCAACCAAGTAATCAGAATCTTCATCATCACTATTCTTATCACTCCCCTCACTATCCTCATCACCAGAACTGTCTTTGTCACTATCCTTATCACTATCATCACTCAAATCAACATACTGAGGTTCACTACCCTCTTTAGTATTCACATCCTTTTTAGGAAATGTTTGGATATGCTGAACATAAACTTCAATAGTTCTAGTAGTTTCAGCATATTTAATCAACTTCAACACATCAGAATCAGTACCCAAAGATCTTAAACCTGATTCTAGCATCGCCCCCGGGTTCCCTAAATTTGTATATCACTACATCTTCCTCTGAATAACCTAATTCTTGCATCATATCATTGACTATAATAATAGAAAACAGATCGGGATTCACCTTGTCAATGTAGTCAACTTTACCCCCTTTGTAATAAAACTCTGGTACATCATCAAATTCACCACCATGGTGAAATTCCAAGGTGAAGTAGCTTGGAAATTTGGCTGAAACAAAAAGAAAAAAAATGATTGATTTATCAAGCAAACCCTAGGTTACAAGCAATTCTCATATGTAATGTCGGGATTGAAATTTGCGTCTTCACCTCTGATACACCAATTATCTGGCTCCAAATCACTAGACGATTGGGCCATTGATGATTCTTCAACGATCCGTTCTTGTTCTTCAACTATTCGTTCTTGTTCTTCGGCGATTTAGGGTTTCTTATCTCTGATGAAATGGGTTTTAAGAAGTAGGTGAGTTATAAAGTCTGATAAATAATAACTAGAAGATAATTTATAAATTACCCCCTTATAATTGATAAATTTCAAAAATACCCTATAATATGGTATAAACTAACTTGGTTAGGTTAAAAATAACCCATAATAAGATATAAAATAACTTGGTTAGGTATTTGGATGAAAATAGCAAAAAGTTACAAACGTGGGGGGCAAAAGGGTACAAAACCTTTATTTTGGATGAAAATGGCAAATGTGCCAAAACCTCAGGGGCGAAAATGGCAATTAACTCTTGTATATATATTGTACATTATATAATAGTATTATTATTATTTACACTTATTTCTTATTTTATTATTATTTTTCTTTTTTCTGTATAATGCCTTCCTTATTTCTTTCAGGTTAATGTCCACGACCCCTGCACTCGCTAATGCTGAGCTAGCCAACAAACCAGAAAATAACTTAAGAAGAAGTAGGCGGCTTCGAGAAAGATCACTTGTTTTTGCACAAAGGATTGTGGCCGCAATCGACGAACCAGTGATACTTTCTGACAGTGACAGTTCAGAGGACGAAACAGGAAGCATTATGGCAGAGGACGACCAGCCTTTGAATGAGACCGGCCATCCAGGAGGAGAGGGCTTTCTACCAAGCATTGCCCGACCTATGATAGCAGCACTGAGTTTTGAAATTAAATCTAGTATTATTAACATGGTACAAAATTTTGTGCAGTTTGATGGGAAGGATCACGAAGATCCAGGTCGGCACATCGCATCATTTCTCGAAGTGTGCTCGACTTTCAAGATTAGAGACGTTTCTGAAGACCCAATTCGTTTGCGACTCTTTCCATTTTCTTTGCGAGACAAAGCCCGATCTTGGCTTTTGTCACTTCCAGCAGGGTCCATCACGACTTGGAACGAGATGGCAGATCTTTTTATGCAAAAATATTTTTCGCCGGAAAAGACACCCAAGTTGAAGAATTGTATTATGACATTCAAACAGGACGAAGGAGAATCTCTACACGAAGCTTGGGAGAGATTCAAAGATCTTCTGATCGATGTTCCACATCATGGGTTGTCCAAAAGGCAACTTGTGTTGAACTTCTACCAAGGACTCAACTATGACTCACAAGAACATCTAGATTTATATGCAGGAGGCGATCTTGGTACAAAAACACCCAATGAAGCCTACACAATTATAGAGAAAGCTACATTGAAGTCGAGTTCGCGTCAAAGTGGAGTGCAAAGTAAAGTTTTATCTATTCCAGGAGTTCATTAAGTGGATACATATACGGCTCTTGCAGCACAGATTGGAGCTTTGGCAGCAAGGTTTGATCAAGCTCAGAACGTTTCGAAAGTACAATCATCATGTGAGCTGTGTGGAGTGTCAGACGAGCCAGGTACATGTGAGCAGGGTGTTATGTTTACAGGCCACGAAGAGGTGGACTATTTAGGCAATCAAATTAGGCCCCAAAATAACCCCTACAGCAACACGTACAATCCGGGTTGGAGAAATCACCCAAACTTTAGCTGGAAAGCTAATTCCAATAACAAAACCCACTCGGATATGCTCAACGCGCTCCCGCACCACAATAACCTCAGGGGCAATCCTTTCAGCCCCAAGGACAATCTTTTCAGTCATCAGGGCAAACCTTTCAGCCACGTTACACTAATTTAGGTTCAGGAAGCACTTCCCAGCCACAAGCCTTTCAAAACAACTCAAAACTAGAGGAGATGATGGCGCAGCTGTTAAACAACTCCAACAATGCCAATCAAATATCTGAGAAACGATGCCAGCAGCATGAGGAGCGTTTCATGGCGCAAGAAGGGTAAATGCGGAGCCAGAAGGCTTCAATACAAACCATTGAGAATCAGGTCGGCCAATTGGCCAAGATGTTGTCTGAAAGACCCCAAGGTAGTCTTCCAGGTAACACAAAACCAAATCCAAGAGGGCATGTTAATGCAGTAATGACGAGGATTAGTAAAACCATGGGAGCTGACAAATCAGACTCACCACCAATCACTGAGACGGTCCAAACTGATGCTTCGGACGAGGTGCACGCTATGCGAGTTCCAGCAAGTATAGCACAGCTCCAGGGGCCAGTTAAAATTGCATTCCTCCAATTCCATATCCGAGTAGGCTGAAGAAACAGAAGAACGATGAACAACATGGTAAGTTTTTAGAGATGGTTAAACAATTACACATAAACATACCATTTGTTGAGGCATTAGTTCAAATGCCAAAATACGCCAGGTTCTTAAAAGTCATCCTCACAAACAAGCAGAAACTCGTAAGCTTGTCTTGTCTGTTGATGAATGAAAACTGTTCAGCCCTTCTCCAAAACCGTCTACCTGAGAAGATGGGAGATCCGGGCAGTTTTACTCTTCCTGTCTCATTAGCAGCATGTCTATCAGTCACACATTAGCCGATTTAGGAGCTAGCATAAACCTTATGCCTTATAAGGTCTTTGAAAAATTAGATCTGGGTGAACTGTCACCTACTAGAATGAGCATTCAACTTGCAGATCGTTTAATCAAGTATCCGCGTGGATTCATTGAAAACATGCTCGTAAAAATCGATAAATTTGTTTTCCCTATGGATTTTGTTATTCTTGACATGGATGAAGATTCGAAAGTGCCATTAATACTTGGACGCCCGTTCCTCAATACTACGCGGACGATTGTTGATGTGGCAGCTGGCCAGATCACGCTCCGAGTAAATGACGAGCATGCGACTTTTGATATTAAAAGATCAATGCAACATCCGCAAGGTCACGATGACATGCTTTACTATGTCGACATTG
This sequence comes from Helianthus tuberosus, assembly GCA_030545235.1. NCBI lineage: Eukaryota > Viridiplantae > Streptophyta > Magnoliopsida > Asterales > Asteraceae > Helianthus > Helianthus tuberosus. The sequence continues at coordinate 40,034,442 of CM060382.1, read as the reverse complement.
TCGATACTTGTATAAGCTCTCATTTCCAAGGCACGATTGAAGAAATTGATACGGACGCACATTTGTTGTGTGGGAACCTAAATGGTATTTCGCAGGAGGGCAATGAAGATGATCAGCCGTTTTTAAAAATCGGTGAAGATGATTCCCAAAGTCTAGATCAATTCGTGGAGATTGACCGCGAAGTTGAAGAAAAATCAAAACCATTGGTTGAAGACTCATCGTCTTTGGAGTTAAAAGAACTCCCAGCGCATCTCGAGTACGCATTTTTAGACGAGGAGTGTCACTTGCCAGTCATCATTTCAGCATCTTTAGCAAAAGAGGAAAAGAGACAGCTTCTCGAAGTTCTAAAACTCCATAAGAAAGCCATGGCGTGGAAGATTATGGATATCAAAGGAATTAATCCTTCTTTTTGTACTCATAAGATTCTCATGGAAGACGATTACAAGCCTAGTGCACAGCATCAAAGGCGTTTGAATCCGAATATGCAAGACGTGGTGAAGAAATAAGTAATTAAGTTATTAGATGCATGGTTGATTTATCCTATATCTGATTCTATTTGGGTAAGTCCAGTGCAAGTAGTACCCAAGAAAGGTGGTATTACTGTGGTTCCAAACGATAAAAATGAACTTATTCCTACCCGTACCGTCACCGGATGGTGAGTTTGCATAGATTACCGCAAACTCAATGATGCCACCCGTAAGGACCGCTTCCCGCTTCCATTCATTGAGCAGATGTTGGAACGTCTGTCGGGGAAGTCATTTTTCTGTTTTCTGGATGGGTTCTCTGGATATTTTCAAATTCCTATTGCTCCTGAAGATCAGGAGAAGACTAGTTTTACATGTCCTTTTGGCACATTCGCCTACCGGCATATGCCTTTCTGGCTGTGTAATGCACCAGCCATATTTTAGCGCTGCATGGTAGCCATTTTCCATGACATGATCGAAGACTCCATGGAAGTATTCATGGATGATTTCTTTATTTTTGGGAGTTCTTTCAATCAGTGTCTTGGAAATCTGAAAAGAATGTTAATGAGATGTGAGGAGACAAATCTTGTGCTTAACTGGGAGAAGTGCCACTTCATGGTGAAGGAAGGGGTAGTTCTTGGGCACAAAATCTCTGAAGCCGGGTTGGAAGTTGATCCAGCAAAAGTGGATATCATTTCTAAACTTTCTCCCCCAACCTCGGTCAGAGCAATTAGAAGTTTCCTGGGTCATGCAGGGTTCTATAGGCAATTCATAAAAGACTTTTCAAAAATCGCAATACCTATGACCCGTTTGTTAGAAAAAGATGCTTCATTTGTATTTTCAGACGAATGCATGAAAGCATTCAAACAGCTGAAGCAAAGGCTTATCGAAGCCCCTTTTATGGTTGCACCAGATTGGGCCTTGCCATTTGAGATAATGTGTGACGCTAGTGATTACGCAATAGGAGCGGTCTTAGGACAATGAAGGGAGAAGCATTTTCATCCTATTTACTATGCCAACAAAACTTTACACGTTGCTCAAGAAAAATACATGACTACAGAGAAAGAGCTTTTGGCAGTAGTATATACTTTTTGACAAATTCAGGTCATACTTTGTGTTGTCCAAAACAATTGTGTATACGGATCATGCAGCAATCAAATACCTTTTTAGAAAACAAGATGCAAAACCGCGTCTTATCAGATGGATCTTGTTAGTACAAGAATTTGACATTGAGATCCAAGACAAAAAGGGAGCTTTGAATGTTGCAGCCGACCATCTCTCGAGACTTGAGCATGGTAATTCTGAAAATTCGTTGGAGGAACCAATAAATGACAATTTCCCCCACGAATTTCTCTTGAGTGTCAAGATGAATGACGAAGCACCTTGGTTTACCGACTTTGCAAAATACCTCGCATGTGGAGTCCTTATCAAAGGATTATCATATCAGCAAAAGAGGAAGTTCTTTGCAGATTTAAAATATTACATTTGGGATGAACCATACTTTTTTAGAGTCAGAGCCAATCAGGTGATCCGAAGATGTGTATTCGGAGAGAATGCAGCTAGCATTCTGCGCCACTGTCACGAAGGGCCAACCGGAGGTCATCATGGAGCAAATTACACAACAAAGAAAGTGTTAGACTTTGGGTTTTACTGGCTCACCATCTTTCGTGGCGCACATGAATGGGTTAGAGCGTGCGATGCTTGCCAGAGGGCAACAAATATCTCTGCGCGCAATGAAATGCCTCAACATCCAATGCAAGTCTGTGAAGTCTTTGATATATGGGGTATCGACTTCATGGGTCCATTTCCAGCCTCACGGGGTAACAAATACATCCTAGTTGTTGTAGACTATGTCTCAATGTAACACCTCGTAAAATCGCGACAAATATAATAAAGACACGTGTCATGGATTCTAAACATGTTATAAACCCGGATCATGATTAAAAAGGATATATGAAGAAATTAAAAGTGTCAACATGTTAATTATTACCTCTGGGTGACCTTTTAACATTTTTCAACTTTGGTAAAATATAATTACATTCCCATAAAAAAAATCTGATTAAGATTTCATGGGTATCCAGTTAAATCATGTCATGAATAATTCAATATTCAAATCCAAGAAATTGGAATCCCATGTGCAAAATCGAGAAATTTCATTCAATAACCTTTTTTTACAAGACTCCAAGCCAACCAATGCATGGTAATGCATTCTTAGCAATGCAGACCTGATCATATGGGCCTTCTCAGCTGATAATGACCAGAGATTAGAGATATGATAGGTTGCATGGTCAAATATTAAAAGTTCTCAAAATTTTGTCTCTGATGGAAGGCTTACGGACCACAAAGCTCTTGCCATACGGTCCGTAAGACGACTTAACTGGGCGATAAAAAAATTTGAATTACGGATACGGACCGTAAGGGCTTAAGCTTACGGTCCGTAAGGGCTGTATCTGGGCAGAATAATGGACAGCTGCAGGTTCAGCCAGTTCCACCGCCTTTGTAAGATAGTTTTTCGATTCTATGGGCCTTGCAACTGGTTTTTCATGCATAGGGACACATGGAATTCATCAGAGATCACTTGTAGACCTTGGTGGAGTGATCCTATGAGTTTTAAACTCCTATATAAGCCCTCTTGTTTGATGGTTCAATTGCTCATTCACCCAAAAATTATTCTAACTCATTCTCTGGAGCTCTCTGGACTTCAAGCAAGCTTCCATCAGCTCCTAATTCGTGCTAAGGACCATTGTGAGTGTTCTTAGCCTCTCTAGTTCATGTTTTATTAGTCTAATGACCAAAAGTCAAAGTCGTCGTACTTAAGCTTTGATTTAGTGATTAATCACTAATGGTCCATTCATTTTTCGAATTGAAAGTGGCTATGAGTTGGTAATTATGTGGGTAATAAGTCCTTAAAAGGGTACCCCCTGATTATCACTCTAACTTGGTCAATTGTCGGGTCAAACATAATATTAAAAAGTCAACAGAAAGCTATTTTGCAAATAAATTCATAATTAGCAATGTAGAAGTTATGGAACCTGTTTTAACACTAAAATAACTTGGTAATTAATGTAAGAACATGTCTAAGCATGTTCAACCCGACAATTCCGAGTTAGGCTCGGTTCAGAACCGAAAATCGCAAAAGAAGACTTTTGCTTTGACTTTCAGTTCTGACCTGATTTAGATTGTTTTATATATGCCTTAGGGTTCCATTAGAACCAAGTTACATGTTAGTATAACCCTCTGAGTTTATACAATGTGGTTTCTTTGTAATCCTAGTTCATTGCATGTTTCCGTTAAGTGCCTAAAATTGACCATTATGCCCTTTTGACATTAAAACGAGATTTTTGAAAATGTTAGAGGACAAAAACCTTTATTACTGATTTATAAACATGTCCTAAAAATTTGACATCAGTTTGAGGTCTAAATTAGGAGTTATGCTCAATATCGTAATTTGAAAGCTTTTATTAATTAAAAGGCATATTTAGCATAAAGCCTATTTAAACCCGAATTTTGACACCAAACCTTTTACCCATTGATGTAATATAATATTTTGGGATTTGTGAAGATTTTTAATTATTTTTAAACTGATCATAACATAGGGTTCTTGCTTTGATTCGGTAATTGACAGTTATACCCTTTTTGCTAATAAAATGAGTTTTACATAACATTTTGATACCAAACATTTTGCTACTGATTTTATATGTTAAATAAAATATTTTAAGCCTTCTGGACTGATAAAAATCTCAGCTTTCCTTATATAACCTAAAAATATCCTAAAACCGACTTTTTACGCATTATAAACGCATAGTATGGTTTAAAACTATTTTTGACATATAAGACTTAATACCTACTGATGTTTTAATTAAATTTTTATACTTTAACAGTAAGCAAAAGTTTTGAACTCAAATTTCCAGTTTTGACCTTTAAACCTTATGTGAAATGACCAAAATGCCCATACGGTGCATAGTTTGGTTAAAAATGATAAATTTCACATATATGCAATACCCTACTGTTATGACTTACAAAAATAAATATTTTTACTGATCAATTTAGACCAGAACCTCAGATTAATATTTAATCTCTTTTATAACCTTTAAAATGACCAAAATACCCCTTCGGGGCATAAATTGGTTTTAAATTCGTTTTGGGCATAATGGAAGGTATCCTACTGATATCATAACACATTTTAAGAATATTAACTTAGGAAACCTGTACATGACTACTGAGGTTACCCGTTATGCATTTTTCGCGTTCGGTACGGTTTATGTGACTAGTTTGCATAAATTGACCGAAACGGGTCAAACCTTATCATTTTTACCTCAAAATCCAGAATGTGTTTAGTTTACCCATATTATACAAGTCTTCATACTTTTCGGGTCTAAACCACATTCAAATCCGGTCTTCGCTTAATCTTGCGTTTTGAACCGTATATCTTCCTTTAAAACTAACCGATCTAAGTTTAAACTTAAGTAAGACCCGTTAGGAATCTAATAGCTTAATCTTGCGTTTTGAACCGTATATCTTCCTTCGTTTCAGATTTAGGAGCACAGTAAAATATATTTGCACTTGCTGATTGTATACGGCTGAGATAAATTTGAATATTTTGCTCAGGTTAATACTTTTAACTTATTTTCCCTTATACGGGCTTGGGGTACGATATATAAAATACTGCTTGGTCGGGTATTGAATTTTTAATCATATGAAGGTTAAATCATTGAGATAACCCGTTTAATCTGTTTTGTTTGTTTTAAGCCTTTGGGGGGTTAATGACCATGTCCTAGATATCCTCGGCTCATTCATTGAAATGGCCACGACTTAAGCACGAGGTGTAGGCATACACCTACCGGTGCGTATGTAAAATGATATACCTACTTGTTCGAGAATAACTCGCCGTAGGTTATATTATGTGGTGTGTCTATTAATCTTTAACCCGGTATTCAACTCGGGCTACTGAACGTATAACAAACATATAATTCTTTTACAAGTTTATTTTTAAATAATTATCCCAAGTTATAAAAGATTATTTGTGCCTTGTGCATTCAAATCAATTTTCTTAAAACATTTTCAAAAGTGTCAGTTAATTGTATTTACCAGTGTAAACTGACATATTTTCCAAAAAGGTTAAGTGCAGGTACTAGGCGGAATAGGCTGGTTTCTCCTGAGTGACTTAATAAAGAATTATTCAAGCTTAATCACTTAAAAATCTGTTGAACATTATCTCTTTTGGTCCGCCTGTGGATCCTTTACATTCCGTTTGTAATACTTTATTACTTTCAATTCGGTTTGTAATATTTTACTTTTAGACTTCCGTTGTGCATTTAAACTGTGATTATTGACTATGATGATATCAACTACGTCGCGATACTCCCCACCGGTAATACGTGGAAATATCGGGGCGTGACACTCAAAATGGGCCGAAGCTCAAGCTTTGCCAAGAAACGATGCTAGGGTGGTTGTGAGGTTCTTAAAAAGTTTATTTGCCCGATTTGGTGCTCCAAAAGCACTAATCAGTGACCGAGGAATGCATTTTTGTAATGCACAGTTAGAACGAGCCTTGTCCCGATATGGTGTTCATCACAGATTGGCTACGCCATACCATCCTCAAACAAGCGGGCAAGTGGAGGTCACAAATCGGGGTTTGAAAAGAATCCTTGAGCGGTCCATTAATAACAACCGCAAGGATTGGTCAGACAAGCTAGATGACGCTTTGTGGTTAGAACAGCATTCAAGACACCTATTGGGACCAGACCCTTTAGGTTGGTTTACGGGAAAGCCTATCATCTACCCGTCGTGCTAGAACACAAGGCATTTTGGGCCTTGAAAACGACAAATATGGATTTGAAAAACGGAGGTGAAGCCCGTTTCCTGCAAATCCACGAGCTTGAGGAGCTAAGGAGTCATGCCTACGATAGTTCTAGCAGATACAAGGAGCGAGTCAAGAAATTTCATAACAAGAGGTTGAGAGGCCATAAGGATCTCCGTGTAGGAGATCTTGTCTTGTTATATAACTCGAGACTGTGTTTGTTCCCTGAGAAGCTAAAATCCCGATGGATGGTCCATACACAGTTAAGGAAATATTTCTGTATGGGGCCGTAACTATCGAGGATCCAAACGGGGCACGTTTCAAAGTCAATGGTTATCGTTTAAAAATTTACATCAACGGACCGGTTGACTCGGTGGAGGTTCTCGAACTCCACGTCCCGCACGCTTAAAACAAGTGTGGGGAGAATGAGTCTAGCTATCGACTCGCTGACAAATTTAGCGAGCATGTTTTCACACGCTAAGGGTAATTTTGTACATATTATTTTGTTATATTTATTTCATAGTTCGTTAATTTTTCGGTTTTAAACGTAGGTACATACAAGTTTGATTCATAACTTTTTGAATTTTGAAGTTGATTTATTGTTAAAATATACAAAATCTTGCAAAAACGGAAAAAATTGGTGAAAATACGAAGTTATACACTTATTGTTAAAAATGACCCAAAAAGGCCCAAGTGTTGCACGGCCGTGCCAAAATTGGCACGGTCATGCACTTCGTAAATCAGACCAGACAATAACTCGTGCACCGGACAGTCATCGGTTCGCACTACCGTGCGACCCGCTGCACTACCATGCAACCCGGTAACAACAGTCGAACCAGGAGTGCGATCCGGAGTGACACGACCGTGCGGCCAGCCGCACGACCGTGTGAGTGAAAATCTGCACAGTAAAAACAGGGTATGAATATGATTTTGCAGTAAAAACCTATCACTTTTTCGAAACCCTAGTTGCCGCACGGGAGTTCCAGGTTGCCCCCACCCAAAAATCAACCAATTTTTACCTAGATTTCACTCCAATCATCTTCCAAGGTATGTTTCCTACTTGTTTTGTAGATTTAACTTAGTTTCTGATGTAGATCTGAGGTTTAAATCAAGAAATTTAGGGGTTTTCTTCATAAAGTTAAATAAACCTTTGTTCTGGATTGTTTGATGCTAAATTGGTAGTTTTGGTCCTTGATTCGAAGTCTATTCACTGATTAAAAGTTAATTTTTGAAAGATACAAATTAAAATCAGTGAGTTAGACTGATTTCTGATGAAAAATATGACCGCACGGTCATGCGATTGAAACGGCATGGCAGTGTCGGTCAGAAATCAAGGACAGATCGCCGAATTAGAACTACGATGCCTAGACGCACGCCAGTGCCAATTCGGCATGGCAGTGCGAAATGATTTACCGGAAACAAGCCAGTCACTGATCAGGGATTGGCACGGTAGTCCGACCAGTCGCACAACCGTGCGGTTGCTGAAACAACGACAGAACGTCGTAAACAACCTGTTCCAGTGGCAGCAATGAGAATTTTTGATTCTGCTCTTATTTTGTTATATTCCTTTATGCAGATGAACCACAGATTCCTCCAGTTCAGTGAAAACAAAATGAAAGAACGTCCCTGTATTGCAAGATTAGAAGCATTATGGAATCGAAGGGGGCATACTGGTGAACCGAGAAGGATCAATTGGGCCACCCTAACAGCCCTAAACCAAGAAGAAAGGCTATCCGACATGATGTCTCATCCGATGTCAAGGCTGTTCAACATTGAACGACCCGTATATCTTGACCTAACATTGGAATTTTTCACTTCATACACTTATGAAAAACCAATAAGCGAAAATCTGGACTTTATGAACAGGGAGACGATACAGTTCAGGTTGGGTAGAAAGTGGCATAAGTGGTCAGTTGCTAGACTTGGGAGAAGACTGGGAGTATACTCAGCTGAAGACATCGATTCAGAACTTTTCACCGATATCTACAAGTTTGATAATGATCAGCAACGAGCTAACTTTTGGGCACAAGTGGCAATTGGACCCCCCTATGAGGCTAGAAAAGCTAAAGCTTCACGACTACGAGACCCGCTATTTAGGGTTATTCATCAGGTCACGAGTCACACCATTTGTGGACGCATGGACAGTGCAGGAAACTGTCCCACTCCGGATCTTCTTTTCTTATATTCCATAGTGAATGGGGTGCACGTCAACCTCGCAGCTAGAATGGTTGAATTTTTCATGTCCAGCGTAGGGAGAACCATAATCAGTGAAGTCCATGGTGGTGAATATGTGACTCAGTTGGCATACAATTTAGGTATTATGACGGATGATGTAGTCAGTGGTCTCACGATGGTTCATGCAGGAGGAGACGTAGACATGAGATCTTTGAGAGCAATGGGTCTGGTAGTGGATACAGACAATGGCCCGAGACTGAGGGGTTTGAATGGGGAGATATGGGATCCAATACCCCCACAGGACGAAGATGTTAACATGGAGGAGCATCAGGTCCTAGTGCCACCACCACACGACCAGCCACCACATGATCAACCTGAGCACGAACAACACCAGTATCAATATCCGCCAAACTGGCCTCCAGGTATACCTTCCTACCCTGAGTTGTACCAGCAGCTCCAACATATGCAAGTTTCTCAAGACACTATGAGAGCCCGCCAGGAGGCTATGCGAGCAACTCAAGATGCTATGAGAACCGACCAGGAGGCTATACGGGCAACTCAACACACACTGAGGGAGGAAATGTATGTAGGTTTTTCCTACATCTTCGGAGGGCTACAAAGCGTATATCCGAGTCACTTCAGAAACCCTCCACAGTTTCCGTTTGGAAACACAGGTAACTATGGGGTGGGTTCATCTGGAACACGCCACCATGATGATGATGATGATGAGGATGAGGAGTAGGAGGAGGTAGAGCGGAACAGTTCAGAAACTGATGTTTTATCTAATTTCTATTTTAGTTCTTTATTTGGGATTTTTAAAACTTTATGTCTATTTTTAAATGTTTAAGTAGTATGTTTGCTTTGTTTGAATAATGGATTTGGTTTGGTTATCTAACATTTTGTATAAATGGTAATATTGACTGCTTTAACAAGTGACATACTTGGTAGAGTTGTAAAGAAATGCACACAGAGTTGAGACGACTTCAATCAAACTCTACTCAAGCAAGTCAACTCCAACTCTGAGGGAGTACAACTTTCCCTTTTCACATTATTAGTTTAGCTCTTCATAATTGCTTAACTAATATGTATTTCACATTGGGGACAATGTGAAGTTCAAGTGTGGGGATGTGGGGTTTAAAAAAAAATTTGTTTGTCCTTAATTGTTCTCATTTATGTACATATTATTAGAAAATAAAACAAAAATGGTCAATTTGTGTTCTTTAGAAAGCATCAAATTTGATAAAAACTGTAACGACTTTCAAAAATGTCCCTAAACGACCCGTAAGTAAAAACCCGGACCCCTAAAACCCTAATGTACATGAAAAAACCAAGAAAACATGAAATCTGGTCTTCAGGCGGGCCGCGTAAAAGTTAAGCTAGGGGTTACGCGGGCCGCGTCAACCTTAAGTTGACCGGATAAGCATGCCGGGCCACGTGTCGCACACGTGGCAGACCTAGGTGTGACACGCTAGCCCTAGCCTACGAATAGATGGCCCTCGCGGGCCGCGTAAACTCTTGTTAAGTTTTATGCGGGCCGCGTAAAACTCGTTTTTCAGCTATAAATTGATCCGATCATGAGCAGTTTAGCTGTGTCGAAATTTTTGATAAAAAACGAAGTTATACTACTCAAATTCACATTTTTCACATAGGGAGACGCTGCTACGATACCAGGTATTAACTCGATCGCTGCTACGATTCAATGTCCGATCGATTGAAACCAATCCAATGGATGTTTAAGTGCTGCCCAAATTAGGGCTATACTTTGTCATTCATCGTGAATTCGATGGATGTATAAGTATTGCACTTTGTCATTCGTTGTGAGGGTTTTAATCTCGTGAGTTATCGTAAATGTTGTATTAGTTACTGACCTAGTTCGTGTGCATTGTTGTTTAAATTAGGTTACAAGGCTTATCAGTAGGCTAAACTCTGCCCGTTTAAACTTGCAAAGTGAGTCATTCTCTTTTTATCAATAATGTTTTACAATACTCCAATCATTTTCAAAAGTTATAATTGCAGGGATTAAGTCGTGGTTATATTGAATCACTGGCTAGTGGGGTATTGTGCACATTACTAATTTCTCACGGTTAGGTTCAATGACCTAACAGTGATAATCATCACTACTTGGGTGAAAGGACCCAATAGTGGTATGACCATCGTCACCAGGAGGTGACACGACGCTAGATAAAAATAAGATAGAAGCCATTGTAATCGCTCTTATGCTCTAATTTATAACTACATGTCATTTTATCAAATTTGAATGACTCGCCAATATTTCCCCGCTGATAAAATATTTTTAAAACATGTTTCAGGCGACCTGCTGTGAATCAAGGAAAACGTGCTGCGGAGCACTAACAAACTTGAAGTGGTGGCTCAGTTAAAATAAATAAACATGTTTTGTAAATCAGGGAATTTCCTCTATTGTAAATTACAGGGTTTATCCCAAATTATATAATAAAATAATCGGGCATTTTCAAGTTTAAAAGATCCTGTAAATCTTCCGCTGTCAAATCAATTAATAAATACCACGGGTTTCTGTCCCGCGGCTCCTGGACCGGGTAAAACCGGGAGGGGGGGCCGTGACAGAAAAATGTGGTATCAGAGCCATGCTACTGATTCAAGCCAAAGAAGTGTTCTGCTGACACTTAAGTTTTAAATTATGTATTAGGAAATAATTTATGTGAGTATGTGCTTTATGTTACAGTATGGGTAAGCAAAGGATTTCGGACATCTATCGTCAATTAGATAGTTCACCAAAAGATAAGGGAACCTCATTTCAACCAAATTCCTCAGGATATTCAACAGATACTGAGGAAGGAATATTTATTCGTAAGACACAGTTTGAGAAACCACTTACCCCTAAGAAAAGAAGTTGGATTATTAGAAAAGGCCGAGAAAAAATAAGGAAGTTACAACCAAAAGGAGTGATAATTAATAGGGAGACTCAGGAAACAGGTAATAACCCACCATGGGAAGATGAATTAGACGAACAATGGGAAAATATGTACTTGTTAGCCACTACAGCAGTAAATGCTAACTTATAGTTGAATCGGCAAACCAGTACCAGCACCTATGCCACCTACGAGCCAGAAACTTTAAAAGAACTTCATCCATTAGATAACCACTAGTATATTTCGAATTTCAGTTGTAATTTATAATAGATATATATCGCAATATTTCGTTTTAATCAAATGGTTTGTATAAATAAGATATTTTTAATTAATATTTAATTTTCTGATTGTCATTTTGTGATTCTGTGAGAATTTAATTTACCAAATTTTAACTTAGAATTTTGTATGTTTCATCATGTATGTTAACAGCATGAATGAACTATCAGAAGCACTCCAAAAATTTTCTATCCATAGTTCAGATATGGATATCACCAGTACCTTTACTGACTACCAGGCTGACACTAAAGAGCCAATGGTATTCCAAGCCCAACCTCAGGAAAAACCTAAACCGAAGAAAAGAAGAAGACTTGTAGGCTGGAGGCGTGTGCGTAGGAAAAGGCCAGCAACACAAAAAGTTATAAAGACTGAAGATCCCAAAGATAAGGGCAAAGGAATAGAGATTGGGGAGAGTTTAGGGCAAGCTCAAGAAATGCCACCCTGGGAAGAGCTGGACCATCAACTAGCAAATAGCAACCTCATCGGACCTGCCGATGAGACTCTTTTTAATTACCCAGCTGAAGCCCAACTTCCAGTCAATCTAGAACCTGCTATTCCCGATCCCCTTGTTAACCCCCGACCTCTAGGAGAGCTGGAGGAATGGTGGACCACTGACTAGCAGTTCCTAAATCTCCTGAATAACCCTAATACCTTTCCCCCCAATTTGATACGGAGCCTCCACTACACCCACCTATGAGCTCCGAGAACTTGGCTGAACTCCGCCACTATGGCGATGAGCTAATTGATGTGGGAAACCGAATTAGGGATGTGGGAGAAAGAATCTCATGGAAGTAAGACGAAAGAGAACGTCGTTTCTGAAGTGCCAGCTGACGGGATCGTATGTGGTTGTGGGAATACATGTTTAATAATAATAATATAATTATAAAAATATAATTATTTGAAATAACTTAAAGTAAAACTTTTGTAAGATAACCAGTGTGTACGGATGCCTATTATAATATATAAAATATCGAACGTCGAAAAAAATCGACAATTTTGGCTATACGTGTTGACATGATTATGTGCAATTGTTTTGTTATGTTTGGTTGTTAATTATTTTATGCTAATCACTTATATAAATTAATTACCAGATGGAACATGCTGGTAAAGAACTCGTTAACGAAGTTAACAAATCTGAACAAAACCATGAAGATCAATTTCTGAATAGGCAAGATATCGAGAATATCGTTGCTCAGGGAATAGCCAATGCTTTCTAGCATTCCAGCAATCCTTGCTGCTGCTCGAAATCCAGTTGAACCTCAACAAATTATTCCTAGCAAACGTACTCATGAAGACAACTTCAGTAATAGCGTAAATGGAGGTGGCAACATTAATAATAATGATAATGATGGGATGCAAGCCCCGTTCCTTAAAAGAATGAAAGTTGCATGCCTGGTTGCAGTTATAAGGAATTTCTTGCCTGTAAACATGTTGAGTTCGCAGGCAATGAAGGGGCGACTACGGCGCTGAGTTGGTTGGAGAAAACCGAGGCAGTAATCAAAATAAGTAAATGTGCCGAGGAGGATAAAGTCATGTATGCTTCTCACCTTTTTAAGGAAGAAGCATTAGAATGGTGGAATACTGTATTACAAGCCAAGGGAAGTGACATGGCCTATGCCATGAGTTGGGAGGAGTTTAAGCGTCTGGTGGAAAGAAAATTCTACCCAGAATATGAAAAAGAGCAGATAGCAAACAAATTCCTGAGCCACCGAATGATGAATGTTGATTGCCGAGGGTATACTTCGAAGTTTTTCGAATATGCTCGAATTGTGCCTACTCTGGCTTCGCCAGAGCCGGTACTTATTTAACGCTATATTTGGGAATTGATTGGCGAAATCCGTGATATCGTTAAAGCTGCGAGACCCCACACTATTGACGATGCTGTGGAATTGACTAACACCCTAACTGACGGGCTGGTACGCACAAGTGAAGAAAACCGGAAAAAGGAAGTGGCCCAAAAGATTACCCAAGGATTCCGTGTGGCTAACAGTAGTAATTTCAAGAAAAAGGGAACTGGGCAATCTTCCACTGTTCCATTTTGCAATACCTGTAAAAGAAAGCATTTTGGTAGATATAAAGGGTATTGCAATTTCTGCAAAATTCCGAGGCATCAAGAGGAAGACTGCAGGAGAAAGAAATTAACAATCTGCTACAACTGTGGAGAAGCTGGACATTTTAGGCCAGACTGTCCAAAATTGGTCAAACAGCTGATAACAAAGCCAAACCTGCAGAAGGAACTACCAAGAAAAATGCAAGAGCCTTCCAGTTAACTACTCAGGAAACAGAGCTAAACCCTGACGTGATAGCTGGTACGTTCCTAGTTCACGACGTTTATGCAAAAGTATTATTTGACTCTGGTGCAAACCAAAGTTTTATAAATACTTCATTCTGCCAAACTCTTAATCTACCCTTAACCAACCTTAGACAAATTTTTACGGTAGAAACGGCAGATGGGAATTCTGTTAACATAGATAAGATTTTGCGAGAAGGAAAGATAGAACTTTTAGGCCATAAATTTTCTGCAAACCTATTACCTATGAATTTAGCCGGATTCGATATTGTTTTAGGAATGGATTGGTTAGTAGCCAACCATGCTCGAATTCTTTGTGATAAGAATTCCATAGAAATTCATACACCTACAAGAGAATTAGTGGTGATTACAGGAGATAAGCCGCGAAAACCACTGAAATTCATTTCAGTAATGAAGTTGGCCTGTTATTCAAGAAAACAAGAAGTGGTGTATATGATTTCGGTAATCATTAACATGAAAGGTAAGGAACTTAAAGAAATTCCAGTAGTATCAGAATACCCGGATGTATTCCCAGAAGAACTACAGGATTACCACCCAATAGGGAAGTAGAATTTAGAATTCATCTAATTCCTGGAACTACACCAATAGCCAAGGCACCTTATCGGTTAGCACCCACCGAAATGTTAGAACTGAAAAAGCAGTTAGATGAATTACTAAGCAAAGGATTTATACAACCTAGTTCATCCCCGTGGGGAGCACCCGTGTTGTTTGTGAAAAAGAAAGATGGTTCGATGAGAATGTGTATCGATTATAGGGAATTGAATAAGGTTACAATTAAGAATCGATACCCATTACCTAGGATCGATGATCTTTTTGATCAACTTCAAGGAGCTAGGTATTTTTCTAAGATAGATTTACACTCAGGATACCATCAGTTGAAAGTACAAGAAGAAGACATACCTAAAACTGCTTTCAGAACTAGGTATGGTCATTACGAGTTTACGGTCATGCCCTTTGGTTTAACAAATGCTCCTGCAGCATTTATGGACATGATGAATAGGATCTGTAAACCGTACTTGGATAAATTTGTAATTGTCTTTATCGACGATATACTCATTTATTCCAAAAGTCAGGACGAGGATTGTGAGCATTTACATGCACTCTTAGCCTTGTTAAGAAATGAGAAGCTTTACGCCAAATTCTCGAAGTGTGAATTTTGGTTACAAGAGGTACAATTTTTAGGACACATGGTGAATCACGAAGGCATTCACGTAGATCCCTCCAAAATAGAAGCAGTCACAAAATGGAAGGTCCCGCAATCATCTACAGAAATTAGAAGTTTTCTAGGCTTAGCTGGATACTATAGGCGCTTTATTAAGGATTTTTCTAAGATAGTTGTGCCATTAACTAAGCTAACCAGTAAAGCAGTGAAATTTGAATGGGGACCTAGGCAAGATGAAGCTTTTAAGATTTTAAAACAAAAATTAACAAACACTCCAATCCTTGCCTTACCAGAAGGAACATAAAATTTTGAAGTTTACTGTGATGCTTCTAAATTAGGATTAGGATGTGTACTAATGCAACGCAAGAAGGTAATTGCGTACACTTCAAGGCAATTGAAAAGGCACGAGGAAAACTATACAACGCATGACTTAGAATTAGGGTCAATAATTTTTGCCCTTAAGATTTGGAGACACTATCTGTATGGAAGTAAGTTTACTGTCTATACAGACCATAAAAGCTTAAGATACATATTTGGGCAAAAAGAATTAAACATGAGGCAAAGGAGATGGATGGAAATCCTAAGTGACTACGACTGTGATATTCAATATCACGAAGGAAAAGCAAACGTAGTTGCTGATGCCTTAAGTCGTAAGTATCATGAGAAACAATGACGAGTTCGTGCTCTTAGATTAAGTCTACAATTAGACTTAATGGAACAACTGAAGAACATTCAAGAAATAGCAATCAAGGATGATGCTGAAGGAATGAAAGGATGAATAAAGGAATTAGAACAAGGAAGGGATGGAATTTGGAAATTCCACAAAAGAAGGATTTGGGTACCTAAGCATGGAGAATTAAGAAATAAGATTTTAGAGGAAGCCCATAAATCTAGGTATACCATGCATCCTGGTAACAATAAGATGTACCAAGATTTAAGAAATAACTTCTTGTGGATAGGAATGAAAAATGACATAGCTAGATATGTTTCTAAGTGTCTTACTTGTTCACAAGTTAAGGCAGAACACCAGAAACCCTCAGGTCTACTACAACAACTAGAAATGCCAGTATGGAAATGGGAGCTTATAACAATGGATTTTGTTACTAAATTACCCAGGACCAGAAAGGGTAATGACGCGATTTGGGTAATTGTGGATCGATTAACCAAATCAGCTCATTTTCTACCCATGAAAGAAACCTTTGTTAGTGCACTATGTCTATTGACTTCGTCTTTGTATCATGTAATAGGTTTATCAGTGCATTAGGTTATTTAGCTTGAAAGTGATGATTTAGCTTGAAGGTGTCACATGTCATTTCAAGGGAAATCATGATTTAGCTTGAACTGGTTCAAGGGAAATCATGATTTAGCTTGAACAGTTTCAAGCTAAACCTCAACACTATATATAGGGTTCAAGCTAAATCAAGATTAAGCTTGAAACACATTTGCACATTTGAGATTTGGAGAGCTCTAGTTCTAGAGAGAGAAACTAGAGAGAGAAAGTCTCCAAGTGATTCAAGGTTCTTTGTACGTTTCAGATATATCAATAGAATCACAATTATATTACATCTTGTGTGTTACGGTCGCGTTCGTGTACGGATTCCGCACGTTTCACGTTCGTTTCGCAATCGTTTCGGAGTCAAACCGGTCCTAACAAGTGGTATCAGAGCAGGAGCTCGATTGCGTTGATCAAACAACAAGATTTGTACCAGATTACAACGATTTCAGATCTGAATCGCATCATTTCTTCTTCATCTACTCTTTATTTCACGTTTTTGATGGATTTTCGACAAATTGAACGGGTTTTACTGGTCCGAATCAGATGATATTTTAGTATGATGTGCGAAAATAGTTGATAAACAACCCTACCAATTTTCAGATCGAAATTCCTTGTCGTTTAGGAGAAATCTGAATTTTTGTGTCCGAGTTCGTAACATACAGCACTATTTCGCTTGAACATGATTATTTGGACTTGATTTCGCTTGAAAACATTGATTGTTTGAAGCGAAATAGTTAATTTCGCTTGAAAATCCTTATTCAGAAAGATTTCGCTTGAACAGAAGAACATGTGATTTCGCTTCAAAACAACTGTGGGATTTCGCTTGAACAGAAGAACATGTGATTTCGCTTCAAAACAACTGTGGGATTTCGCTTGAACAGACATAATATCTGATTTCGCTTCAAGACTTAATATCTGATTTCGCTTCAAGTCAGAATATATGATTTCGCTTCAACTGATTATATTGAGATTTCGCTTGAAGATTTAACACTTGATTTCGCTTCAAGACAGAACACTTGATTTCGCTTCAACTGATTAACAGCTGATTTCGCTTGAAAGCTGTTGACTAGCTGATTTCGCTTGAAAGTGTTGGTCAAGAGATTTCATTTGAAGTCTGATTTCAATTCAACTTGGGATTTCGTTTGAGTTCGCTATTTTGCTTGAAAAGTGAAATTTCGTGTCGAGAATATTTCACAGATATCAAGTGTCAGTCTATTTTCAGTTTATTTGATATTGATTGTACTGATTGTGTTTATTTGTGTGATTCAGGTTTACATCATGGCTGAGGAATTCTTCAACACGTTTTACAACGCGTTCGCAACCGAATCGTCTGAGGCTTCAAATATTACACCAAAAACCATTTCTAAAGTGCTAAATGAAAATATCAAGAATGATAACTTTTACGGAACTCATTCAAAGCCACCAGCTCTTGATAGCATTGAGGATTATACCTGGTGGAAAGAACGCTTTATCAACTGGGCAAAGGCGTATGCTCATGAAAGTTGGTTTTGTTTGGAGTATGGGTATGAAAAACCAAAAGACGATAAAGGCGAAGATCTTGTATTCAAAAAGTTTACTAGAGAAGATAAAGCTGAATTTGGAGCTGAACAGAGAATGATAGCATTGATTCAGTCCGCAATCAGAAACGATATCTTTGCTTTACTAACTCATGACGGGTCATCTAAGTCTGTCTGGGAAGCTTTACGTGTTAAAGCTGAAGGGGGTAAACAGATTAAAAAGAACAAAATCGCTTTATTAAAGAAAGAATTTGATCTGTTTGATAACATAAAAGGA
Organism: Helianthus tuberosus; assembly: GCA_030545235.1. Lineage (NCBI taxonomy): Eukaryota > Viridiplantae > Streptophyta > Magnoliopsida > Asterales > Asteraceae > Helianthus > Helianthus tuberosus. The sequence goes on along the minus strand of CM060382.1, from coordinate 40,016,296 downwards.
GAGTCGGTGAGGCAAATGATTGAGAGATTCTGTCATTTAAAAATTGAATTGGAAAGATTAGAGATAAACAAAACAAGAGAGGAATTGATAGACAAAGTGATTGAAGCGTTACCACGAGCTGATCAGTGGCAAACGTTTGTTTTTATTTTGAAAAATGATGTTTTGTATGATACAATTACTCTTGATGCATTGTTTGAAAAGATTGAAAGTCATGATCTGGAGCTACAAAAGCAAAACAAGATGACTGATTCTTCACATCAACAGAACGTTGGCTTGTACTACAAAAGCAGTGTGCTTTCTGATAAAGGCGTTGGTTCACCAAAAACAGCATTTAGTGGTGAAAAGATGAAAGAACCACCAACAATGTCAACAAGTCATCATTCTGGATATCATTCATCTTCAAAGACAAATTCTGATGATTCTGATGAAATTCTGTGCAACATTGCTCTTAAACTGAAGAATTCTCCGGCAATGAGCATCAATGCAGCGAAGCAGCAAATGAGTTTCCTTGCATCTGTTTTGGAGTCATATGAAGGTCTAGTAGCTGGCAAAATTGGAAACTCCGAATTGACCAAAGAAGACTACGACCAGATTGATCCGGAAGAGATGGAGCTCATTGACATCCGTTGGTGTTTAGCTAGTTGTATTCGAAGAGCTCAGAGGTATATGGAGATTACCGGGAAACAATCGCTTGGAGGTGCTTCAACAAAGCTTGGATTCGACAAATCCAAAGTGACCTGTTTCAAATGCAAGCAAAAGGGTCATTTCAAAAGAGAATGCAGAAATTCTGAAGTTGGTGAAGGAAGTGAACGTCCTTTCAACGATGATTATTATCGAAAGGCGATTTACCATCGAAGCAGAGAAGAACCAAAGTTGATTGAAGATAAACCTAGATCAAGAGCTTGTTTTGTAATTCACGATGATGAAGGATTTGACTGGAGCACAGTTTGTCCAGAAGAAGATCGTTTAGAGAATGTTCGTAAAACAGCTCACGGGAGAGCTATGACAGAAGAAAGAAAGTTTGTTTTTGTTGCTGAGATTCAAGATGAAAACAAAGACAAAGACATTGCTGAAGTCCATGAAGAAAAAGTTGAGATTAAAGAGAAAACTCGGGAAGAGATCTTAAGTGAGAAGACTTACAGAGAAAGAAATGTGGTTTTAAATAGAATGGATGATATGCAGGAGGAGTATGAGATGGCTGTTGGTAGCAAACGATGGGATAAAAAGAGAGAATGTTACTATAACAGAGAAGGAGAACCGGTTGTTCCCAAGAAAGACATAATCTTCGATGATGTTCTTCTTGCTGTCCCGTTAAGAGCTGAATACTATAGAAGAGTATTGAAAGATGACAAATATGCTAAGCAATATGAAAAGGATATCAGATATGCCATGTTATCGTGTCTGAGAAAAAGGGATGAAGAGAGAATGAAGAAGAATGTTGAAGAAATGGTGAACAATCTGAAGAAAGTTGCTGAAGAGGTTAAAACAGAAACTGTTGAAGTTGAAGTTGTGAAGGAAATCAAAAGTGAAGAAGTTGTTGTGAATGAAGAGGATAAGAAAGTCGTTACTGAAGAACAGCAGATTGAGAAAGAGGTGAAGATAGAAGAAAAGAATGAGAATTTGAAAGTTGGTGATGTTGGTAATGAAGTTAGTGTTGAAGAAAAGCAGAATGTTGCTGAGCAGACAGAGGTTGCTGAAAACACCGAAGTGCCAATCACTGAGGTAAATTCTGATTCTGAAAACTTAAAACAGATTGATAAGTGCAAGAAATGCATGGAACCGTGCAGAGCTTGTACTGAAAAAGATGAGCAATTTAGAACAAGAGATTTTGAGTTCACAAAAATTGAAAACATTTTCAAAGAAAAATGCAAAGAAATGTTGGAAAAAGAAATTTTTTTTAAAGAAAATGATGAAAAACTTTCAGTAAAATGTAACAAATTAGAAAAGGAAAATGAAGTTTTGAAAGAAAATGTTTTGAAAATGACAAATGAATGTGAACAAAAGGAAATTGCTTGTCAAGAAATGAAGAAAGATTATGACTCAATGAAATTAGCATATGATATTATGAAAGAGTCATACGACAAAGTGAAAGATGAAATGAAATATGCTCAATCAAGAATGAATTATATGTCTGAAACAACCAAAGAACTTAAACGAATGTATTCTATAAAACAAGATGTTGTTAATTCCTATATTGAGGATGTTGCTAAGTTGAAGAGACAGATTGCTGATTTAGAACAGGATAACAACAAGTTAAAGAGTTACCACGTGTCGTCATATGTGCTTGAACGAATTTTCAATATAAAACCGGGTGATGGTGAGTCTGAGCAGAACAAGAAAGGTATTGGTTCAGAGTTTCATCAAGTTCCACCACCGGGAAAATTTGCATTTTATGATGAGGAAAAGGTCGAAAAAGCTTTCAACATGGTAGATCAATTGCCAGACAACATTGACATAACCTATTCCAAATCTGATGATTCTCATGATTCAGAGGTGGTAGGTAAAGTCGTTGAAAGTGTGTTGAAAGAAGAGTCGGTTGATACAGGTAAATCTGAATCACAGGATGAAGATGAAGGAAATATTCATGATGGTTATCTGAAAAACACAAAATCCGAGGAAAATTTGAATGATGATTCAAAAGGATTGGTTTATACCATGATTGGATCGGACAAATTATTCTTAGATATTGTATTCCCGATTCAGAATGTGATTTCAGAAAAGGTTGACAAAGTTTTCAAAATGGTTGAGATTGAGAAGTCTGAGATTTCAAAGTTTGTCGGTAAGAGTCATAGAGGTTCATATAATAAACCTGGTTTCAAAAAGAAGAACATGAAGGCTGGGTTGGGTTATAAGAAGAAACAACATCGAAACAAAAATGAAATGCCGAATTTTCAGACAAAAATGAGTTTTGTTCAAGGAGGCAGTTTAGAAAAAGAAAAAGAACTCAAAATGAGACAGTCTAATGATGAATTCTTTGCTAAAAAGAAAAAGCAACAACCACAGGTCAAAGATGTGTCCATGAGAACATGTTTCAAATGTGATCAAAAAGGACATCTTGCACGCAAGTGTCCTAATTTAAAACCTGTGGATGTTAACAAAAAGAAGATTGATGCTGAGAAACAAAAATCTGAGAATGTGAGACAAAGATCAACCAGATTTGACTTAAAACAAACTTGGAGGTACAACACAAACAAGTTTGCTTCGAATCAAAACTGGAAATCAGACCCGAACAGGTTCGATTTAAGACAGACCTTGAATTCTCACACACCCAGATTCAGAACAACACAAAGTTGGAAAACCACAGTTGATATGACAAAACCTCAAGAGTTTTGGAAACCAAGAGTTGTTGTTCAAAATCAAAATGTTCAAAAAGATTCACATTTTTACAAACGAGGAACACCAAAAGGTCAGACATGGTCTGTTAAGAAACAAGTTGAGTTGGTAAAAGACGAGAAAATTGAAGTTAAAAGTGAGAAAGTTTTTGTGAAAAATGACAAAGAATTTCCAGCATTGAATGAAAATTATTGTGTTGAAATGCCTAAGGTTCAACAGACCTGGGCTAAATTGTTCAAGTAATTCAGTTAGCTGAATGTGCAGGTGCTCAACAATTCTGAAGATTGTGAGAATGGAGGTTGGAGCAGCCTGACATAACAAGGAGAGGAGGCTGCTGGATCCTGTGTTGGTTAAAACAGGAAGTTTATATGTTTTTCTGTAAATAAATAAACAATATTTTCAAAAACCCTAAAAATTGAAAAATTTGAAAAATCAAAAATATGTTTGTTTTTAATTTTTGTCAAATATTAAAAAAAATACAAAAATATATGTTGATTGAATATGCCGAAACCCTCACGGCTGAACAAACATGATTACTTTCATCAGATTGAAAAACGGTTTTCAAACTGTTAAGATCAATGGGTTGTAAATCATGGGGGTATGTTATATTTTCTGCAAAACAGAGCATGAGATGCAGAAAATGGATGGCGAGACAAAGCTATCAGTGTTGGTTGTCAAATTTTCTTTATATGATTTTGCTTTTTAGGGGGAGAAATATATTGTTAGAAAATACAAAAACATTTGAAAATTTGAAAAAGTCAAAAACATGATAAAATTCAAAAATTGAGTTTTTGCGTAAAAAGAGGAAATGATAGTACATTAGTAGACAGTTACAGTACGCTAAAGAATTGGATAGTTTAAATGTGTTAAACGATTTCACCGTGGATGTGTCGGTAGGTTTTTATACATTTAGTAAACTTTTTCGGGATATAAACTTAAATTCAAACTTACTTATTTCGTGGGGAACACTACTTGGATATATAGGTAACCCCTGAAATCTCGTTTGAAAGGTCTCTTAATCTGATATACTAGGTCTTTATACTCTATGATGTCTGGGGTATTATTCCGGGACTTCTGCTGAACGGTAGTTCTGACCTAGTCCCTGGCTAATACTTGCTGAAATGCTTGAAACATAGCATTAAACCCTCAGCATGCCGATGAAACAATAAATTTGATAGTCGCTGCTGTTGTAAGCAAAAAGATCCTCTAAAGGGGACATTCCGTAAAGTCGAAGCTGATATCTCTCTGCGTATACGGAAGTATCGATCTGAGATCCCTCGGCCCTCGCATACCTAATTTATATACAGATATCATTGTAGTATACTCACCTGTAAGACTGATTATTGGGATTCTGGATACGGGAGTATATTCAAGAGGTGGGACACATGAATAGGTTTAAGTACTTAAGACATCTAATTCGTATCCTGAATCAGTTGAAGTTTGTATGAAAATTTAAGTGGACAAGTATATCGACAATCTAAGTGAATTGTTTAATTCTTACTGTGAAATTAAGCTCAACGGTACTTGTGGCTTGTCGAAAACTGATATGATCCTCTAATGCATTCTCAAAACAAAAATATTGTTTGTAAATATGTTTGTACATATTTCTTTATTGCTTTATATTTTCAGAAAATACAAAAAGATTTTGATTTCTGCTTTATTTTCGACAACCGATGTCTGAAGCTGAGTTTTTAAAATCTAAGTATGCTGATTGTGTTTCTGAAAATGAAACAAGTTCATTAATTTGAAACTTGAAGTTTTTAAAATCAAAAACAGTTTGTGATATCTCCAAGGTCATTAAGTTGGACTTGGATGATAAACTGTGAGGGAGTTGGATTCTTTAATATTGCTAAATCTATACAGTTTGTTGATAGGGGGCGTGGATTAGAGAAGTTGATTGGAATTGCCAGGTTACGATTCCTGGATAGTCTAAAATGTTGTTACTTATAAATGTTTGAGAAATTGCAGATAGTCCAGATTACGATCCCGAAAGCAAAGTCTAAGGGGGAGTCTGAAGACAAGTTTGAAACAAAGAAAAGCTTGTAGATGGAAAGCTAGGTGTCGATCCCAAAGCACGGAAGCTTGATAAAAGGGGGAGCCTGAAGCTGATAGAAGAAGAGAGTGATGGATGCGTACAATGTTACAACTTGAACGAACGAAAATGCAGAATGATCAAGACTGAAGAAGGTGTCATAACAGAGATTAGTCACTGAAGACTGCGTCAATATCCAAGGGGGAGTCTGTTAGTGCACTATGTCTATTGACTTCGTCTTTGTATCATGTAATAGGTTTATCAGTGCATTAGGTTATTTAGCTTGAAAGTGATGATTTAGCTTGAAGGTGTCACATGTCATTTCAAGGGAAATCATGATTTAGCTTGAACTGGTTCAAGGGAAATCATGATTTAGCTTGAACAGTTTCAAGCTAAACCTCAACACTATATATAGGGTTCAAGCTAAATCAAGATTAAGCTTGAAACACATTTGCACATTTGAGATTTGGAGAGCTCTAGTTCTAGAGAGAGAAACTAGAGAGAGAAAGTCTCCAAGTGATTCAAGGTTCTTTGTACGTTTCAGATATATCAATAGAATCACAATTATATTACATCTTGTGTGTTACGGTCGCGTTCGTGTACGGATTCCGCACGTTTCACGTTCGTTTCGCAATCGTTTCGGAGTCAAACCGGTCCTAACAACCTTTAGCATGGAAAGATTGGCAAAGCTGTATGTAGATGAGGTAGTATCCTTACATGGAGTTCCACTCTCCATTGTATTGGATAGGGATAGTCGTTTCACTTCCCATTTCTGGACAAATTTCCAAGAAGCAATGGGAACCCGACTAAATTTAAGCACTGCATACCATCCTCAAACAAACGGACAAAGTGAAAGGACGATCCAAACCTTGGAGGACATGCTTAGGGCATGTGTGATAGATTTTGGTGGAAACTGGGATGACCACCTACCCTTAATTGAATTCTCCTATAACAATAGTTATCATTCAAGCATTAAAGCTGCCCCATTCGAAGCACTATATGGACGAAAGTGTAGAACTCCAGTTTGTTGGGCAGAAATAGGAGAAAATCAATTATCATGTCCCGAGATTGTACAAGAAACTACCGACAAGATCACTCAAATCAAGGAAAGACTAAAGACGGATCGAGATCGCCAGAAGAGTTATGCAGACAATCGACGTAAACTGTTAGAATTTCAAGTTGGAGACAAGGTACTCTTGAAAGTTTCTCCTTGGAAAGGAGTAGTTCGGTTCGGTAAGAAAGGAAAGCTAAGTCCAAGATACTTAGGACCATTTCCAGTAATCCAGCGAATAGGACCAGTCGCCTATCGCTTACAACTACCAGAAGAACTAGCAGGGGTACATGATGTATTTCATGTATCCACTCTCAAGAAATGTCTATCGGACGAATCGCTAGTAATCCCTTTTCCAGACATACAGGTGAATGAAAAATTGAAGTTCGTGGAGAAACCGCTTCAGATAGAAGACAGAAAGGTTAAGTTTCTCAAGCACAAACGGTTAGTGCTAGTTAAAGTCAAGTGGGATTCAAAAAGAGGACCCAAATACACCTGGGAACTGGAATCTGAGATGAAGCGAAAATATCCTCACTTATTTCATTAAATCTCGAGGACGAGATTCTAAATAAGGTGGGGAGGATGTAAGGACTTGCAAAAATGTCCCTAAACGACCCGTAAGTAAAAACCCGGACCCCTGAAACCCTAATGTACATGAAAAAACCAAGAAAACATGAAATCTGGTCTTCAGGCGGGCCGCGTAAAAGTTAAGCTAGGGGTTACGTGGGCCGCGTCAACCTTAAGTTGACCGGATAAGCATGCCGGGCCACGTGTCGCACACGTGGTAGACCTAGGTGTGACACGCTAGCCCTAGTCTACGAATAGATGGCCCTCACGGGCTGCGTAAACTCTTGTTAAGTTTTACGCGGGCCGCGTAAAACTTGTTTTTCAGCTATAAATTGATCCGATCATGAGCAGTTTAGCTGTGTCGAAAGTTTTGATAAAAAACGAAGTTATACTGCTCAAATTCACATTTTCACATAGGGAGACGCTGCTACGATACCGGGTATTAACTCGATCGCTGCTACGATTCAATGTCCGATCGATTGAAACCAATCCAATGGATGTTTAAGTGCTGCCCACATTAGGGCTATACTTTGTCATTCGTCGTGAATTCGATGGATGTTTAAGTATTGCACTTTGTCATTCGTTGTGAGGGTTTTAATCTCGTGAGTTATCGTAAGATAGAAGCCATTGTAATCGCTCTTATGCTGTAATTTATAACTACGTGTCATTTTATCAAATTTGAATGACTCCCCAGTATTTCCCCGCTGAAAAAATATTTTTAAAACATGTTTTAAGCGACCTACTGTGAATCAAGGAAAACATGCTACGGAGCACTAACAAGCTTGAAGTGATGGCTCAGTTAAAATAAATAAACTTGTTTTGTAAATCAGGTAATTTCCTCTTGAAATTCCTCTATTGTAAATTATTGGGTTTGTCCCAAATTATATAATAAAATAATCGGGCATTTTCAAGTTTAAAAGATCCTGTAAATCTTCCGCTGTCAACTCAATTAATAAATACCACGGGTTTCTGTCCCGCGGCTCCTGGACTGGGTAAAACCGGGAGAGGGGGGCGTGACAAAAACCGACAAGCCAAATTGATTTTTGAAAAAGATAACTAAAAAGCGTGATGAAACAAAGAAAGACTTGCATGTTTATCTTTATATTTATACGCATTCCTTCCGTTTACGTGAGCAAATTTTTGAGCCTTTACAGCTTTCTTGTCAAATGCTTCTTTGTTTTTTTGGAAAATGAGTGAGCCGGATGTTTTATGTAATTTAGAACTTGTCATTTGTATACTTTTCAAAATCATGAATATGTGAAATTACATAAAAATGATAGAGGCATTTAGGATACCCCGTTATCAACCTTTTTCTTTGTTTATATCCCGCACCCAACACTATCCGTTAGTTCGCCATGTTGAGCCTATTTTCCGTATTTTTCTTAACTTTACCCAAAATTTTAAAAGCCTTTTCACATTTACCCTTATTTTTCGTAAAAATTTGGCCATAGCTATCCAGTTTGAAATAAGCATTAAAAAAAACGTTTGTCAATACTCTCTAAGGAAACTATGGAAAAACTATCAAAGAAAGAAAATAGAGTGTGGAAGTGTAAAAAGAATAAACTCTGAACACATATACAAGTAGCTCAGCAACGTGATCAGAATCCTAGAAAATAAATCACCAAGTTTTAACCTTTCTTGCCACTTTCAAATATCCATTCCATACCCTTAACCTTAGCCTAACATTCCAACCCATCAAAGACCTCATGATTTATGTTTTTTCACATATTAATTGGTGGAGATTAGATCTTTTGACAAGCTTATGATATTGTATAATTCATTGACTAGGCATCGAGTGTTTTACATACACATTATATGTATGATTTAGAAATTTAACTGAGTGTGTGTGAACATTGTGAGAAATATAAAGATTTGCATGCTATGTCAATCAAATGTAGAATCATTGCTTTATGATTATCCTTTCATACATCTAACAAAGTTTGTTTGTTTTAAATCTTTGATGATGACTTTTTGAAAACCAATTTGACCACCAAACAAATTAGTAAACCTTGTAAATATTCAGATTTGATTTCGTGTTTTATTTTAAGTTTGCTTGAGGACAAGCAAAGTTCAAGTGTGGGGATGTTTGATATACGTTAAATTATATATGTTTGTATACCCCAAAATACTTCCGTTTTAAGCGTTTTTGACCGAAACAACAACGTTTAGGTACCAAATTCGGTACTTTTATATTTTCAGGTCTTAAACAGAGCACAAAAGAAAAATCTGATGAAAACGGACAAATTGTGATGCATTTCTGATAAAAAGAACAAAATTCTGAGGACTACCAGGTATGGCACGACCGTGCCATCTGACGGCACTACCGTGCCGATTGATTCGATCTCGGAAGCACTGCCAGTGCAAAAGGCTAGTGCCGATCTGTTCCCGGGCCGCACTACCGTGCGACCCGCTGCATGACCGAGCCAAGGCTTGACCAAGATTCCTGATCTAGTTTCTGATGACTTCGCACTACCGTGCGACCAACGGCACGATCGTGCCGATTTGAAGATCCAGGCAACTTGTCCACTAGTCCACTTGGCTGACATCGAATCAGACAAAATGACGTCACCCAACAACACCTGTCGCACGACCGTGCGGCCTGTGGCACGACTGTGCCAATCACAAAATCCTCTATAAATACAGCCATTCGCTACTGGTTCAAGTGTTGGGTTTTTCTCCATGTTTCTGGGCGATTTCTGGGTTCTGAAGCAGTCCTGATCAGATCCATTTGAAGCTTAAAGATCGAATGGAAGCATAACTGATCCAACCCATCAATTCCTTGCTTGTTTATGGTTCGATTCCTTGTTCTTGAAAATGTATTTTGATCATTTTGCAAGTTATGAGCTGATGTTAGTTTATGTTTAATGTAGTTTATGTAATAGTAATAATGTACTTGTTTCTTGAATAATCTTTATGTTGTAATCTTGTTATGAATCTTTTGTACTTTTATGTTGAATCTTCATGATTATATAATGAATGTTTCATTGATGTTGAGTTCCTGATTATGTTTGATTATCTTGGATAATGAATATGTGGTTAGTAGGATGGTAACTATTTCTTGATTAATCACTTATTTGTAGACTTTGTGTTGGTGCATGTTTGTGACAACAGCTTAGATTTGGTCTTTGGATATCTTGTAATTAGATAAACGATAAACAGTTAGCGGGTTTAGCTTTGTATTAGTGAGTTGTAATGTTAGGGCTAACTAAACCCAACGAATTGGGTGTGTGGGGGCGAATTGGGCCTGTCCAATTCGCAGTCCATGTTGGAAGCCTTGGCACAAGTAGTAACCTTGTGTTATATAAACAAGGTTAGGCTTTAGGGTTTAGGTTAATCAGTTAATCAGCCAAAACAGTTCTAGAGAGAGTAATTTCGTGAAAGGCAACAGGCTTGGACGAAATTGTGTTGGTTAGGGTTTTAATTGATTGTAAACTGCAAGTTGGATAATCAATAGTAAACCCGGATTGAAAGTGTCTTGCTGTTTCTGTTTTCTACTTGTTTCTGTGATATTCTGATCAAGAGGATTCCGCACTCTTGATTGGAAAGACAATTCTGTGAAAGATCCATACGATTAAGGGACCTACAATTGGTATCAGAGCATTAGGCTCTTGAAGGCTCGGTTCAGAATTGTGCTTGGAGAAACAGGAAGAAATTTTCAAAATTTTGAAAACCTGAAAAAATTAGGGTTTTGAAATTTTCGAAATTTTTGATATAATTTTTCGAATTTGTTGGCTGTTTTGATCTTCTGTTTGTTTGTTTGGTGTTTTGCAGGATTTCTGGAAAGTTATGGTTGATTCTGGAAGAGTTTCTGGAAGAGTTTTTGGCTGAATTTCTTGAAGATTCGAAAACTGTTTTCGTGTTCTTCATTAAGTTCATCAGAAATTTGTCAAAAGTTTGCTGATTTGCTTGTTCGATTTTACAGGAAATTGATACGAAATCTGCAGAATTCTGAAAAGATTAAGTTTCCAAAGTTACTGGTTGGCGAAATTAACTGAACTGGTGAAACAGACTGAACTGGCGAAATTGTCTGATCTGCGAAATTAGCATACTTATCGGAGAAGTAAATCCAAAGGCGACTTTGGTAACCGTGTGATTGTCCACAGCGAACTCATCACGGTTTCAGCGACTTCACTAGTCGTCGTAATAGCGAAAATACACAGCGAATTTGACCAGCGAAATTGACCAGCGAACTTGATTTTAAGCGAAATAGACCAGCGAAATTGACCTTCTGACCAGCGAAATTAACAGCTCTCCAGCGAAATTATCAGCAAATTTAAAAACCAACAAATTTAAAGTGGTGGAATTTCAGTTGGCAAGCGTAACCAAAAATTCACGTTTTTGCAAATAGAAATTGATCTGTAGCTCGTTAGACAGAACCGTTTGGGCCGTTGAATTCCTTGGATTTTTAGGGTAAAAAAAAATGGAAAATCCCGAAATCGGTTTTCGACATTAGATATCATTGGATTCGTCTTTTCGATACGATTCTAACGGTGTAATTTGGTAACCACTGTCTTCGAAAAAATACGGTTTTACCTGTCTGATTAAGTTAAAATGTCGAACATGTCTAAATTGAACGAACTCTTAAGAATGGAACATGAGGTAGGCACAACGAACAAACCACCTAAGATGATGAAGGTGGAGAACTACTTGACATGGAAGGATCGGTTTCAATCCTTTATTGAGTACCAGGACACTCGTATGTGGATATGTATAGACGATGGGTATGCGAACCCAACTCATGACTTTGAGGGAAGACAACGTGTAACTGCTTATGTTGATATGGATGCTGAATAGAAGAAAATGTATGAGGCTGAAAAGAGAGCCTTGGCAGCCATTAAAATGTCTTTACCTGATGGCATCAAGCATACCTTTAAGAAGTACACTACTTCAAAGGAAATGTGGGATGCGCTAGAGAAGAGATATGAAGGAAATCCTGATGTCAAGAAGAACAAAGTTGATTTACTGAAGAAGCAGTTTGCAGTGTTTAAGTACATGAAAAACGAGTCTCTTGAGGACGTCATCACTCGATACTATCATTTGATGTCAGAATTAGACAATTATGACATAGATTGCTATACTGACATAGAGAAAAATGACAAGCTGCTGGATGCTCTACCTGCTCAATGGGATATCTACACTCTCATGATAAAAGGAGAAGCAGATTATGACACAAAGGAGCTAGAAGAAGTGGTGGGAAAGCTAAGAGCTTATGAGCTCAGCATGAAAAAGAAGGACACTGGATATGATCAGGTTCAAGATCCAGGGATCTACAATGGGCTTACATCTTCTTCATCTCATGATGCTTCTAGCGACTCAGCCACTGCTTTTCTCTCGCATGAAAATGAGCAGGTCACAGTAAATGATAATGGTGATGTGTGTTTTGTAGCTGCTTCAGGTGGATCAACAGGAGCTAAGAGAACATCTGGTTCTAAGCAGAGTAGTGGTGTTAAGTCAATGCCAATGAGTGTGAAGTCTGCTGAAGAGCATCTGGCTTTACTTGCTTCATTTGTTGCTTCCTATTAGAACTACATTCAGGGGAAGATATCTGATCCTGCTACTTTGGATGAAGATTATGATCAGATTGACCCTGATGATCTTAAAGATATGGATTTGCAGTGGCAAATGGCCATGATCACTAGAAGAGTGAAGAGATTTATGAACCGAACGGGAAGGAAGTTTATAGGAAAGACTGTTGGTTTCGACAAGACCAAAGTGAGATGCTTCAGCTGTCAAAGTTATGGGCATTTTGCTAGGGAATGTCAAAAACAAAAGCAAGAGACTTCGAGTCAGAATTCAAACAACAGGAATGCATCAAACAACTCTAACTCGAGAGCGCTGATCTCTACTGCTAGAGAAGGTTCATATGACTGGAGTGTTCACTTGGAGAAAGATGACAATGTCACTCAGGCGTTCATGGCAGAGATAACGCAAATTGATGATGGTGAAGCTACAGTAGATGATGTTAAAGTTGAGAAGAAAAGTGATGCTGAGGCAGAGGTGAAGATAGAGAATAAAGCTGAAGAAAAGAAGGTTGATCAGACAACAGTTGCTGAAAAGGAAACGCAAAAGTCTGACCAGGAACGAGAAGCTGAAGAAAAGGATGCTAAGTATAAAAGAATGGAAGCTCAGCTTGCGGCTCTAATGGCCAACCTTGACAAACAAACAGGAGAGGTAAAGTCTAATTCTGTGTGTTTAAAATGTCGTGAATTACAGGGTGAAGTTGATAGGTTGTCCACACAAAACCAAAGTCTGGTGGGCGAGATGTCTACCATAAAAGAAGCAAATTTTTTTGCTAAAAGAAACGAATCGTCATACTTGAAGAAAATAAAAGGTTATGAAACTAAAATTGAAGCTGTAACCTGTAAACTAAATGAAAAACTTCAAGTCATAAACTTAGCTCATGACATGATGGCTGAGAAAACAAAAGAGATTTCTAATAAATGCAAAGAGTTGTCAGATGCACAACTAAGAATTGTTGAACTTGAAAAGAAATTAGGTCAATTCAGGGACTCTACTTTTGTTATGAAACACATGATGGGTGGCTTGAAGAAAAGTAATGACAAAACCAGTGTGGGATTTCATGGTTTCAATGAAGTTCCACCTCCTGTTAGTCATGACTATTCCTTCTTGCCTAATGAAGATGAGCTCATGGACTTTGGGTCAACATTGCCAAGTAGTTCCACGTCACGTCAAGGAAATGAGTTTGAGCATGCTGATGCTAAGAAGGATAATAACAGCAAACCTGTTTTGAAAAAGAATACATCACATCCTAAAAATAACAATCCAACTTTTGTTAAAAAGGTTAATTTTGTTCAAGGAAGTGACATGAAAAACGAAATAGCTGTTATTGAAAATGAATCTAATATAGAGTTTGCTAAAAACAAGAACATAGAAAATTCTGAAATTAAGCAAACTGAACCAAATCCTTCTAAGGCATCATCAGAAGAAAAACCCGAATCTAGTTCTAAGGCTTCAGAAAAGAAGTCTTCGAAAAAGAAATCGTGCTTCAAATGTCACACCAAGGGACATGTAGCTAGCTGCTGTCCAAACAAAAAGAGTGAAGCACAAGTGAGTGAGGAGAAGAGAGAGAAGTCACCAGAGAAGAGTGGTGATAAACAGGAGAAAGTTGCTGTTGGTGAAGATAAGGCTGAAAAAGGAACTCCACAAGTTCCTCGTTTTCAAAGAAATCAACCAAGGTTTCAGCCTAGATCTCCACCAGGCAGATTTGAGAGACCTAGAAGCAGTTCACCAAGAATGAACAATTTTAATTCTAATAATTTCAGAAGTCAAGGTCAATATCAAAATCGATACCAAAATAATGGTGGTCGAACTTTTTATAACAATGGCTTTAGAAATTACAACAATAATGCTTCTTGGAATCAACATTCAAGATACCCAAATCAAAATTTCCAAAGGTCAAATAGTCCAAATTCGTATAGGAACCCTCAGGACCAAAGACCTAGTGGAAATCAAAATCAAATTCCATCAACAGGTCTGAGATCCAAGACTCCAGTTAGGAGTAATGGATATTGGATGGATGTTCCAGTCGTTGGTGAATTTGGACGACCCAAGACCATTAAGGCTTGGGTCCCCTAATCTAACTAATTTCTTGGTTGGTGTGTGCAGGAGCTGCTAAGGAGGATTATCAACTTGTGGTATGTTGATAGTGGCTGCTCCAGGCACATGACGGGGGATGCGAGATTGTTGACTGAATTTGAAGATTATGATGGTGGAAAGGTGAATTTTGTGGGTGCTAAAGGTGGTTGAATTACAGGACGTGGAAAGGTGACCAATGGGAAGATCACACTGGACAAAGTGAACTATGTGGAGCAGCTTAAACACAATCTGATGAGCGTGTCACAAGTCTGCGACAAGGGTCACTCGGTCCATTTTACCAAGAATGAAGCATTAGTGTTGAAACCAGGTTTGAAGATTCCGGACGATTGGATAGTGATGCGAGCGCCAAGGAGAAATGACACTTATGTCATGGACATGGGTGCTAAGGATCCAACTGCTGTGGTGGCGTGTTTACTATCAAAAGCATCTGAAGCTGAATCGATGTTGTGGCACAGACGCATGGCCCATATTCACTATCGAAAAATGAATTACCTTGTTAAAAATGAGCTAGTGAAAGGGGTTCCAATGCAGAGGTTTCACGTGGAAGATAAATGTCTTCCATGTCAAAAGGGAAAACAACACAAGAAACCTCATAAGTCTAAAACAGTAAATTCCATAGATGCCCCTTATGAATTACTTCACATGGATTTATTCGGTCCAGTGAACGTGAGGAGCATAGGTGGAAAGTACTATTGTTTAGTTGTCACTGATGATTACTAACGTTATTCATGGGTTTTCTTTTTAGGTACAAAAGATGAGACGGCGGAGATGCTGATAGATCTTTTTACGAAATTGGAAAACGTTCATGATGCAAGGATAAAGAGGATAAGGAGTGATAATGGCACGGAGTTCAAGAATCGAGTTCTGGATCTCTATTGTCTTCGCAAGGGAATTGAACATCAATATTCTGCTCCTTATACACCTCAACAAAATGGAGTTGCTGAGAGGAAAAACAGGACGTTGATTGAAGCCGCTAGGACGATGCTTTCAGATTCAAAGCTACCAGTTCTTTTCTGGGGAGAAGCTGTGAATACAGCTTGCTACGTCGTAAACAAAGTTTTGACTGTTAAACGTTTTAACAAAACATGTCATGAATTAATGTTTAACAAGAAACCAAACTTAGAAGGCTTTGAACCATTTGGATTACCCTGCACCATTGTGCGTAATAAAGATAAACAAAAATTCGGTGAGGTGGCTGACGACGGCTACTTTCTAGGTTACGTACCTGGCGCACCGAATAAAAGGGTTTTTAATCTAAAAACTGGTAAAATTGAGGTTGTTTATAATGTGGAAATTACTTCATACAAACCTCAACAATCAACGAGTGGTCCAGCTATATTATATGATTATGAAAGCACTTTTAAGTCATTTAATATTCCTGAGTTTCCAAATGCAGATGATTCTCAGTTGATTCAAACAATGATTGGTGGAGACGATGAAGGCGAGTTCATGCCTAGATCGAATGTTGATATGACAGATGCTGCGGAAACTTCCCATGGTGCTGCTGATCCTGATTCAAGCGATAGTGACTCTGAACCCATTGAGGGGGAGGATTTCATTAATCCATTTGCAGATCAAAACATTCAGGGGGAGGTTGGATCAAACCTGGGTGATAAATTAGAAGTGGATAATGTTGCTTCTACACGAGCAAATAGAGATAAACCAGTTGACATGATACTTGGAGATCCTACTGCAGGTGTTCAGACAAGGAGAAGCATAGCAGCGAATTCTGGTTTATTTGTGTCGATTGAGAAGACTGGGATTGTGAACGAGTGCTTGTATAGCTGTTTTATTTCCCAAGAGGAGCCGAAGAACATTCATATGGTTCTTAAAGACAATTCATGGGTTGAAGCTATGCAAGAGGAATTGGCCCAGTTTGCAAAGTTGAAGGTTTGGGAGTTGGTTGACCTTCCTAAAGGTGAAAGAGAAATAGGCACTAAATGGGTGTTTAAGTGCAAGAAGGATGACAGAGGGATAGTGACGCGAAACAAGGCTCGATTGGTGGTAAAAGGTTTCAATCAGCAAGAAGGGATTGATTACAATGAAGTGTTTGCACCAGTGGCAAGGTTGGAAGCAATTCGTTTGTTTTTAGCTTTCGCAACATTCAAGGGCTTCAAAGTTTACCAACTAGACGTGAAGAGTGCGTTTCTTTACGGGAAAGTCCAAGAAGTGGTGTATGTCTCACAACCAGATGGGTTCGTTGATCCAGATTATCCAGATCGAGTGTACAAACTTGATAAGGCTTTGTATGGGTTACATCAAGCTCCCAGGGCGTGGTACGAGACACTGTCTACACATCTGATCAAGAATGGTTTTGAAAGAGGTCAGATTGACAGTACACTGTTCATCAAGAGGAAGAAGGAAGATTTTCTGCTAGTACAGGTGTACGTGGATGACATCATCTTTGGGTCATCTAATGAAGATATGTGTAAAGAGTTCGAGCAGGTGATGAAGAGCAAGTTCGAAATGAGTGCTATGGGTGAGCTGTCTTACTTTCTGGGATTACAAGTTGAACAGAAGGAAGATGGGATGTGTATTCATCAAACAAAGTATGTGTATGACATTTTGAGTCGGTTCAAAATGAATGATTGCTCTACTTTCAACACACCCATTTGCGAAAATCACAATCTTGGCCCAGATCACGAAAGTACTGAAGACGTTGATCCAACTCAATACAGGGCAATGATTGGTTCTCTAATGTACTTGACTGCTTCAAGACCTGACATTATGTTTGCAGTATGCTTGTGTGCTAGATATCAGGCGAATCCAAAAGAGTCACACATGAAAGCAGTGAAGCGTATTCTTCATTACTTGAAGGGGAAACCTAAACTTGGGTTGTGGTATCCAGCTGATAGTGATTTGAATTTTGTCGCTTACACTGACTCAGACTTTGGAGGATGCAAGTCGAACAGGAAGTCTACAACAGGTGGTTGTCAGTTCTTAGGAGGCAGGATCGTGTCTTGGCAATGCAAGAAGCAATCCTGTGTGTCTACATCTACGTGTAAAGCTGAATATATTGTTGCGGGTAGCTGCTGCTCTCAGGTTCTCTGGATACAACAGCAGATGCGCGATTACGGTTTGGATTTCACTCGTACTCCTATTATGATAGACAATAATGCCACGATTTCTATAACTAATAATCCCGTGAAACACAGTCGCACAAAACATATTGACATACGTCATCATTTTATACGGGATTGTGCTGAAAAACGACTAATTGAATTACATCGAGTTGACACAGAAGATAACCTGGCAGATCTTTATACTAAAGCTTTTGACAGGGCTCGCTTTGAACACTTAGTCGAACTCAACGGGATGAGGAATCCTGAATAACTGGTTTTTCATAAGAATTTTGTAAATAGTTTATTGCTTTTCTTTAAAAATCAAAAATAAAAAAAAATTTGAAAAATCAAAAACATAAAAAAAAATTGAAAAATTAAAAATGAGTTCACTGTGTGAAAAAGAAGAAATGATAGTACATCAGCAAGTTAGACTGTCACACTGAAACTGAAATTAAAATGCTTAAGTGTAATAGCAGCTTCATTATATGATGTATCAGTAGGCAAAAAGCATGAAATAATCAACTTACCAATGTGATATAAACTTAAACAAAACTGAGTATGAGTGGGGAACACATAAGTGGTGTATGGTTTAATGACCTTAAACCTTGCGTTGATAGATTGCCAAAATCTGAAGTTTTGGGTCTTTATACTGTTATTTCATCTGGGATATCTTGGCTGTCTTTCTGTTCAGAACTAAAACTGTACATGACCCCAGGAAAGAAAGTCACTTGGAATTAGCTCATTTCTATTTGAATGTCTGTATGTTGTCCCGATACACACAATTTTGATCTGATTCTGAAATCTTCTCTGAAAAAAGTCGTGTACCTCCTCTGCTGCATCCAGATATATGCTGACCTGGAGGTGCTAGGCAACGACAGCTTCTGCTGCATCCAGATACATGCTGACCTAGCTGTACGTTGTCGCGCTATAGATCTAATACACCCGAAAGAGGCCCTCAAGTGCCCAAAAGAAACCTAATAAACCTATATCAAACTGAGAAAACTCATTTGATCTGTATATTATACCATCTCTCCTAAAGATCTATTATGTTCTCTTCTCAACCTATTCCCAGTTAAGATTTCAGAAATCTGGATTGGACTTGTGAAATATGTGGTAGGGAAGATACTTGCATGATAGAGTGTGTTGTTTATATTTCCAGGACTTGATTAGTATTTATTTGGGTGTTCATAGTTAAGCAATCAAAACATGATAAAACAGATTATATGCAGACCTAGGCACTGTCAGGATATCTTAAAGGATGACATCAGTATACTCACCTACTACGATGAATCTTTGTCCATACCTTGATCGCGGGGGTATATCCTGAAGTGGGACACACTAGTATATCAGATATAAAATTACCTTAACGTATCATATGGTAATGGTACTTGAAATGTTCATGCATTTTGTTTAAGCGGACAAACATACTGATAATCGTCTTGGAATGCTTTTCACGAAAAATTAAATAGAGAATTATCTAATAGTGTGAAAACAGTTTGATTGTGCTGATATGATCTTTTTACCAGTGATTCTCACAAAAATAGAGTGTTTATTGCTTTTGTATTTACTTGCTTTCAGAAAATATAAAAATCCAAAAATAGTGTCTTTTTCTGTTTAAAATTCTTAACATACGGAAAACTGTTATTCTTGGAGGATTTGTTATTGATAGGGGGAGACGGTGTTGGAAAGTGAGTTCAAAATTTTAAATCATGCGGGTTATAGGGTGTGATTAAAAAGTTTTGCATGTTTGTGATAAATTGGAAAATGCTTAATCTGTGATACAGGTTAACTATCTCTTGAAAAATAATAATTTATTTAACTATGTTGAAAAATTCTTATGGTTTCTCGAGATGTTTTGTTTTATAGTATACAGATTGAAGCAGTGTGTTGCTGAGAAGTTAAAGTGATGAGTTGCTGTGAAGATGAGAGTTTGATTGGATGCATGGTAGAACCTCCTTTCTACATTGCTGACAAAGATGAAGAGTTTGAAGATTGCTATACATATGCTGAACTAGAGTTTACTCAAACGCTAACGTTTTTGAAGATTTGGTGATTGGATGCATCAGCTTAGGGGGAGTCTGTTGCTGACAAAAGCTATTGAAGCTGAAGCTATCCAAAGACCAAAGACAGTGCAAGAATACATGAAGATTGCAAGATGACTGAAGACAAAGTTATTTTATGAAGCTATTGTCAAGGGGGAGTTTGTTGGTGCATGTTTGTGACACAGCTTAGATTTGGTCTTTGGATATCTTGTAATTAGATAAACGATAAACAGTTAGCGGGTTTAGCTTTGTATTAGTGAGTTGTAATGTTAGGGCTAACTAAACCCAACGAATTGGGTGTGTGGGGGCGAATTGGGCCTGTCCAATTCGCAGTCCATGTTGGAAGCCTTGGCACAAGTAGTAACCTTGTGTTATATAAACAAGGTTAGGCTTTAGGGTTTAGGTTAATCAGTTAATCAGCCAAAACAGTTTTAGAGAGAGAGTAATTTCGTGAAAGGCAATAGGCTTGGACGAAATTGTGTTGGTTAGGGTTTTAATTGATTGTAAACTGCAAGTTGGATAATCAATAGTAAACCCGGATTGAAAGTGTCTTGCTGTTTCTGTTTTCTACTTGTTTCTGTGATATTCTGATCAAGAGGATTCCGCACTCTTGATTGGAAAGACAATTCTGTGAAAGATCCATACGATTAAGGGACCTACACTTTGTTTACACCATGAAACCGGACCAGGGTATTGGTTTTATACAAGATATATCTTATTTTGATTAGGAATGCTTTCTTGCACGTAAGGGTTCTAACGAATTATATGGTGTTGATTACATGTTCTTGCATGCGGTTTATGATCCTTGTTTAGTAGTTTTGGTCTGAAATTACTGACATGGTAGATTTGTGTTCAAGACTTGTAAAGGTGAAATAGCTTGTTATAAGATCTACTTAATTACTTATCCTCGTGGTTGTATTGTGACCATCGGTATTGCTTTCTTTGATAAGTGGGGTTAGGAATCCAGACCCGGTAAATAACCTATCTTTTAAGATTTGCATGAATAAATATCAATAGCTTGCTAATGAATGATTTTAGGTGGTTAACGTGTGACCATCGCATTAACTTTCCGAAGAATCATAATGCTAGAAATCCAGACCTGGTAACTAGCTGTCTTGCAATTGGAAAATTGATTAAGTGCTTTTGTGACATATGTAACATAGATAACATGTTTAGGATGTTCGTGAAACAAGATAATAATATATTTATGTCTTAGATGTAATTTAGATAACTTAGTTAAACAACCATTCACTTATCCTTTTATCTGGTAAAATAATGACAAAGATTTAGTACCTAATAACGCCCGTGTTCCATGGATCGATATCTGGCTCTTACCAATACTTTGCTGCATATATGACGGGATACAGTTGTCCTTTGTTGTGTGTGTTTTAATGTGAAGGTATAAACCATTTTTATAAATAATAAAACACAAGTTACGCTGGGCGTGATTGTAAATACTGTAAATAAATGTGTATAGTCGCGCCCGCGTCAGTGACAATCTTATTTCCTGGTCTTCTAAGCGTCAGCCGACTATTTCGCGCTCCGTGCTGAAGCCGAATATCGAGGGGTTGCCAATGTGGTTATGGATATTTGTTGGCTGCGTAATCTTCTTCTCGAGCTTCATCATCCTCTCTCTACGGCCACCTTGGTCTACTGTGATAATGTAAGTGCTGTTTATCTCTCCGGCAACCCCGTTCAGCATCAGAGGACTAAACATATTGAGCTTGACATTCACTTCGTTCGTAAGCAAGTGCAACGTGGCCGTATTCGAGTTTTGCATGTCCCGTCTCGTTATCAGATTGCTGATATCTTCACGAAGGGTCTTCCACGAGTCTTGTTTGATGATTTTCGTACCAATCTCAACATTAGACCTCCCGACCTTTCAACTGCGGGGGTGTAATAGCATATTGTATATTTGTAAAATATTATCTCCATAAATGTAGGAGATTTAGTTGGTTTATCTTTGTATTATATATACCCTTTGTGATTAATGAGAATAATCAAGTTGAATCATAATCTTACACTTGTGAATTCAAATTTACATATTTGGCGTCATTTAAGTACAAAAAAAGTGAAAACCAAAAGAAGCATCATATCTCTTATTAACACTCTACACATTTAGCATCGAATCGGTGTTTAGTGTGAATAATTGAATATGTCATCAGCGGCATCAATGTTCAAAGAAAACTAATGGGATTGTCCCGCACTTTGCGGCACTCTTTCGGTCGGTATCAGTTCGATTTATTATAGTAACAGTACAATACATGTGATCGGTATAGCAATCGACATGTGTTACGTCGATTGAAAACAAATAAAAACGAATAATGGTACCGATTATGGTGCTTTTGCTCGGTATCGGTTTGGTTCGCCACGTGCTCTTGATATAATTTATGATACCAAAAAAGTACTCTACTGTGAAAACCATAAAAATGAATGTTGTACAGGTACTGATGTTCTTTGTTCCGTATATGTTCGATTTGTGATGATAAAGAAAAAAATTTAAGTATACCAAATCTGTAATAAATAGAACTTTTATCGAATCGGAACAGTATATTCAGAATTTTATAAAACCTTATAATAACGAAAAGGGTAAACAACGTCATTTATATATAAAAAAGTCGACGTTATTTGAATTGTATCAGTTTGATTCCTTACCGTAAAAAAACCAAAAAATTTAACTTTGTTTGACCATTTCAAATGGAACTTTTATCAAATCGTAGATAAAAATAAGCATATCACCACCGCATATTAAGAGTTGATTAAGATGTTATATACATTATTAAAAAACACGACAAAACTTTGATAACATATACATTTGAGTAAAACTTAAACTTTATCAAAAACCGTATTTTAAAAGATATAAGCGAAAACAAAATATGTTTAAAAGTAATTATAATATTAAAATAATAAATTCTTTTAAAACATCGATGACATAGTGTTTTACTTAGTACTATGTGATTTGCGGCGGAAAATTAGTGAGGAGTTATGAAATAACGGTGATTAACCCATTAATCGTGTACTCATCTAACCACCCCACCTTTGTTGGTTTTGTGTTTGATTCAGCATCTAATGTATCTATACTATACTATATGATAAAAGAAACCAATATTTGACACGTGTCATTCATTAGAGCACCTATTTTTATGGTTTTTTGCGTTTTTTTATATTTATCTTCTAATAATTATAGATAATATTAAATAGAAAAAATGTTAATTGAATAAATTTTTTTTTGGATAACATCGGATTGCTTAATTGATAATATACATGTATGAGATTTTTTTTACTATTATTATTATTGTTTTATTATTTATCAAATGTATCAATTACTTAATTTTTTTATATATAAGACTTTATCCAAGTTTATATTTATTTAATATACTATTAATCCAAAATTACATTTATTATATATAAGACTTTATCCAAAATTATATTTATTTAATATACAATCAATCCAAAATTACATGTCTTCAACTCGTGTAGTACACAAAGTTTTTTTAACTTTTTTATTATTTGGTATATAAATTACATTTATTCAATCCATACAATACACAGGGTTCTTAAAAATATAATATTTATTATTATTTTTTAACGGCAAATTATTTTATTCCTTGCTGTTTTGTGAGACTTGAACCCAAGACTTCCTCCTTCAAATGTGTTTAAAGGAACCATGTTAGGGACACATGGCGTTCTATGAGGCAGTCTTAATTATTTTTCTAAATATTTATTATGGAAAGTCAATTATTGATAATATTAAATTTAAAATTTGTAGAAGAGATTTTAATGATAAAGAAAAAGATAACTGAAAATAATATATTAATTATTATAATCATATATTAATTATTAAAATCTAAAAAAATATATTAGCGCTTTAAATATTTATTAAGATAAAGATTTTATTTAATTGGTAGTTTTAGTTGTTTTTATATTTTTGATGATAAAGACAAAGATAACTGATAATCACATATTAAAATAAAAGTATTTATTTTAATCAAATGTTTCGTTAAAAGGATTTATTCAATACATGTAGAACATATATATTTTTTATACATGGCATATTTAGAATCCTATTTCTAATAAAGGATCCCATTATCCTGTTTTACACTCCAATGAGTTTTAAATATTTATTAAGATAAAGATTTTATTTAATTGGTAGTTTTAGTTGTTTTTATATTTTGATGATAAAGACAAAGATAACTGATAATTACATATTAAAATAAAAGTATTTATTTTAATCAAATGTTTCGTTAAAAGGATTTATTCAATACATGTTGAAATATTTTTTATACATGGTATATTTAGAATTCTATTTCTAATAAAGGATCTCATTATCCTGTTTTACACTCCAATGAAATAATAATATTAAATCATAATATCCACCTTATCTCTTTTATATTTAATGTTTTTTACTAAAATATTTCTTTTCTTTTTTTTTTTCTGCTGATTATCTAACATCAAGTAATACGTAAGTTTCTAACCTAATAATAAATAAAAAAACAAAGTAAAATGTTATTAACCATGTAATACACAACTCTCTAACCAAATAAAAAATAAAGTGAGATGTTACAATAAGTAAATAGTACCTCAAAGTTCCTTTTGTTAGAAAACACATTTTGATGATTAAATGTTTTGGCGGATTACATTATTCGTGTAAGACATGTGTTTATTCAAATCGTGCAATACACGAGTTTTTAAAAGATGTAAATATAAAATTATATCTATTCAAACCGTGTAATACATGGGGTTCTAACCTAGTATAACTTAAAAAAGTACTATAAGAAAAAACGCACTGCCTCTCTAAACCACTTAGAGAGGGGTGGCTCATATTAGGATCAAGACACTATTTATGAATGATCACCGATTATATTATATTATTAGGGTGAGGGGACACTAAATTGTTTCATTTTTAGTTCCTATTACTCTCTATACCATGATAACCAATCATGGCCGCTTAGGCCAACGATTGTGGATTCGACCGATCACCTCCTCCACTGTAAAGTGTAAACATCATCACCACACCCACCCCCACCTCACCGCCAACATCACCTCCATAAATTCCATCTTCTCCATTGTGCCATTTCTTTATCCACAATCTTCCCCTGCTAAATGTGTGTGCTCCTTTATGTTTTAAAACAAGAGATGATGACGAGCAGTGACAGATCTAATATTCTTTTTCATCAGGGACAATTAAAGAGCTTAATCAATCTTTTAGAAGGGAATAGGGGCAATAGAAAGGATTAATCAAATTTTTAGAAGAGGCAATCAAGATTTTCACTTTAAAAATACCCTTTTTAAAAGGGGTGGGGGTGGGGTTTGCCCGCTATTCATAACCTCAGTCCGCCCCTAACGATAAAGTTAGCTCACATTAGAGGCACGATTTACACGGAGTTTAAGCAAATAATGTCATATTAACAATTAATTAATAAAAAGTTTATAACTATTATTTAATATTAAGTGTAAACTGCCATTTTGGTCCTTGTGGTTTGGCCAGTTTTGCCACTTTAGTCCAAATCTCAAACTTATTACATCCAGGGCCCTGTGGTTTGCATTTTGTTGCCATTTTAGTCCAAAATCCAAAAAACCTCCTTTTTGACTGTTGAGAGCTGCCTATTTTGTCCTTTAGTGCAGGGGTATTTTGGTCATTTATGTTTTATTTAAAGCAATTCAACAACAACAACAACAAAACCCAGAAAATCAAGAACATCTTCAAAGTTCATCATCAAAACCCAGAAAATCAAGAACATCTTCAAGAAAAAACAAGGCTCAGTCAAGAACATCATCAAACATGAACATCAAAACCCAGAAAATCCACCAAATCAAGAACATCATCACAGCCTAAAAATCAAGAACATCATCACAGCCTAAAAATCAAAACCCAGAAAATCAACCAAATCAAGAACATCAAAACCCAGAAACCAGAAAATCAAGAACATCTTCAAGAAAAAACGAGGCTCAGATCTGTATCTTCAAGAACATCATCAAACATGAACATCAAAACCCAGAAAATCCACCAAATCAAGAACATCATCACAGCCTAAAAATCAAGAACATCATCACAGCCTAAAAATCAAAACCCAGAAAATCCACCAAATCAAGAACATCAAAACCCAGAAAATCCACCAAACCCAGAAAACCCAGAAAGTCCACCAAATCAAGAACAAGCATAAAAATCATCACAGCCTCATGGTGAACAAGCATAACAGAACAAGTAACAAGCATAACAACACACACCATAGAGTAAACTGCCATTTCGATCCAGATCTGCAGTGCCACCACCGTCAATCCACCCACCACCTGCCACACCACCGCCCCACCATCTGCTTCATTCTTTCACCGCCACCACCATAACCACCGCCACCACCAATCTCTCCGATCTCTAACCCCCACAAACAATCAGATCAAAATATTTCTGATTTCGATTTAGATCTGAAACTCAAAGCTTTTCTCTCCAATACACACGAATGAGAGAGAAACATGAGAGAGAGAGGAACGCAGAGATGACGATGACGATGGTGGATCTGAGTTTCGGTAAGGACGACGCCGGAGTGGTGCTCAGGTGGGACGATGATGATGATTTATTTGGGGATTATGTTGATCGATTCAGGTTCTTAACTGATCGATTGAGAGAAGAGAGATTGAGAGAAGAGAGAGAGAAGAGAGAGTCTGTTAATGTTTTATGATGATGATGATGATGATTTTATTTGGGGATGAAGTTAATTAAGAAAATATTAAATGAAAAGCAAAATGACCAAATTGCCCCTGCACTACAGGACAAAATAGGCAGCTCTCAACAGTCAAAAAGGAGGGTTTTTGGATTTTGGACTAAAATGGCAACAAAATGCAAACCACAAGGCCCTGGATGTAATAAGTTTGAGATTTGGACTAAAGTGGCAAAACTGGCCAAACCACAGGGACCAAAATGGCAGTTTACTCTAATATTAATCTAATATATATATATATATATAGGGATGGGCTCTATAGAAAACTCTATCTTTTTTAGAAAACTATGCAAACCCATTGTCATCCATTGATTATCTTTCATCCAACTTGATCAATGGCTCTCATAATTTTGGTAAGAATTATATTTAAAAGAAATAGTATAATACACATGACAACCTCTGGAAGGGTATTTTCGGTAGTGCAAATAGAACATTGGAAAACCAAATCCCTGCCATGCAGTAGCCGTCTAATCAAAATTGCAAAGCATTTCAAAAATATTTTCTTCTTTATCTTTCCCACTAGTTACTGACACTGTTCATATTTCCCCATCGCCAAGACAACATCGATCGGTGCCTTCTAACCCTAAGACAGAAGCCGATAGTGTCGATCCGAGAGAATGAGGAAATCGTTCGTAATTTTGTCGTCCTTGGTCAAAATGAAACGATTACGGAAGATCAAGAGTTCAAGCAAAAGGTTAGTTCTTGTAATCGGACTTGTAAAAGGGGGTTTTGTTCAATCGATTTCCCCTCCAAAAATGGCAACTGATTTTGTTTTGTTTTCTATCTATGGTACTAGGAGACCTATGTTAAGGCGGGAAAGGTCTGCCAGCCGTAGTGTTGTTATTATATCCGATGATTCAAAGCAAGGTCCTCCTAAGCAACAATCTCGCTTCGGTCCGACCTAGAGAGCTTTAGGTTAGTATTGATGTGTGTATGAACCGTGAACGTAGTTTTAGGTGATGTATATATGTATAGTGTGTTGAATTATTCTCTGTTCATAACATACTTTTGTTTGGCTGCATTGTAGTGTATGAAGATACTGACACTGGGTCAACAACCACTGGGAAACGACGGTTAAATGGTAAGTGCCTTTAGTTACAATAGTTGGTAATTGTGTATCAATGTGAACTTGTATAACATGTGTTAAATGGTAGGGGAAAAACATTGCCTTGTATAGTTCTGGCTGTGGAAGTAAAAGAAAACGTGGTTAGTTAATTTTAGAAGTTTGCCTAACATGTGTTAAATAATTAATGGACGGACCAAAGATCATTGGCTTTGATTTGTGTGTCTGCCAAATAATTAATGGTCGGAGTTTGAAGTTTGCCTAACATGTAACTGTGTTAAAGGATGACACACAGTTTGAAAATTATGTTAAGGTTATTGGATTAATGGTACAATCTGTTAAGATTATTAGATGAGGTGTTTGAAAATGTAAAACATTTTATAAGTGTAATACACACATGTGTTAAATGGTAGGGAAAAAAAACATTGCCGTTGATAGTTCTGGCTGTGGAAGAAAAAGAAAACGTAGTTAGTTATTTTTCGAAGTTTGCCTAACATGTGTTAAATAATTAATGGACAGACCAAAGATCATTGACTTTGATTTGTTTGTCTGCCAAATAATTAATGGTCTGAGTTTGAAGTTTGCCTAACATGTGTTAATTGGCAGAGAAAAAAAAAACATCGCGGAGGATAATTCTGGCAAAGGAATGCAAAGAAACCGTGGTTAGTTATTTTTTATTGACTTTCATTTGTTTGATGTTCAAATGATTAATTGTTGGATGTTTGATCTTATAACTGTAATGTTACCATTTGTCTTAGAAAGATTTGACATAAAGGGTTGTAAAGTAGACTAATTATTTATGGTTATTTTGGTTGTGTATAAAACATTATACAAGTACGTAGGGCAGATGTAACAGCTACATCAAGCGGAAGAATGTTACGGTCAGGGAAGAAGAAAGTTTCAGAGGAGAGTGTGAAAGTTAAAAAACGGAAGCAAAAGGAAGTTGGTAACGAACAGGCAAAAGTTCCCAAAGCCCGTAAGCGAGCGAAGAAGGATGAATTTCTGGGAATAAGGACGAGATCCGCACCACTACAATTTTATAAGTGTGTACGAGCATTGACAGACCAACAACGTGAGGCAGTCAGGGAAATGGGCTTTGGTCGTTTACTTACTTTCAGCGTTGATGGGTTACCAGCTAAGTTAGGTTATTTTGTTGTCGACAATTTTAATCCCGATAAGATGGTGATATGTAAACCTGCTGGTAATATCAAGGTAAACAGGAAAGCGATACATCAGTTACTAGGGATCCCTACCGGTGGGAAAAAGTTTAGTTCGATTGATAAGCTGCCCATCTTGGATGATGCCATTGCGGATTGGAGGGCGAGATACCCCGGTGTACATTTACCTCCAACAAAGATGGTGAAAATGATAGATGAGTCCGACGACGAAGACAGTTTTGATTTCCGCATGGATTTTGTAATGTGTTTTGTGGCAGTGCTCGTTGACTGTCATAAACAAAGTTGTTTACGGGAAGAAATCTTAGAGTATCTAGATGACGAAATGGATTTTACAAAGGTAGACTGGTGTGACCTGGTGGTAGAGAAGTTGAAAACTTGCAAAGATACCTGGGATCGGCTTGACCCACAAAGCATCTTCGTTGGGCCTCTCTCGATTCTGATAGTAAGTGAAATTTATTTATTTGGGATAATTAACATGTGTTAAATATACTGGCTTATTTTTTGGACTGAACTGATCGCTGTTACTTGTAGCTGTTGTACGTTGATAGCATTGAGTGCACAGGGATGAAGGTTGACAAGGCGGTGTGTCCTTTGGCTTTCTGGAACTTGAAGAGATTGCGAGAGAGAGAAAGGCTGGAAATACTTGCTGGTGGGTTTGGTCTGGGAGGGTTTAAAGGGTTAACACTTCCAAGTAACTATAACGTGGAACACTGGGCAAGTAAGGAGGTATAGTTATATGCACTAACATGTGTTTTTTACAATTAGTATATAATTTTTGTATGAAACTGTTGCTTTAAACTTTTGAAACAGGAGAGGCTGTTGATGGTACGACAGCTAATTAATGTGACAAACAAGAACAAAATCAAAATAGAGGGTATGTTGGAATCTATGTGTGTGGAGAGCCCTGATGACGAGGAAATACAAACGTTGAAGGCAATGTATGAAAGTTTGTTTAAACAGAAAGCCTATGCAAGTACAGATCACGATAAAGCGGTAGATTTATCGTCGCACCGTATCAATGAGGTGTTGGAAGATTTGAAAAATGACGAAAGTATTCACATTGACGAGGGAGAGAACGCTAGTTAGTCACTGTTATTCTTTGTAAATATTGACTTGATTAATGTGGCACGCATTTACTGATGTGCAACATTTTCGTAAGGGATGGCGTGCTTGACGAATTCTCGGATGGTTCGCCAATAGCTAGTTTGTACAGGAAGTCACTTAATCGTCTTAACAAAAGGATCAGTAAAAGGAGATTGAAAGAAGTAGGATCTTCAGCCATAGACTTTGATGGCCTAGAAGGTGTGATTATTATCTTTCTGACATGTACACTGTAACACATGTTAATGTGTTACCGATGTTATTGATTAACATCTGTTGTGGTTGCAGCTGATGTTGCGGGGTAATCAAGCGTACCTGATGATGGAAAAGAGTATACTGAAACGATGGAAGATGGTGGGAAGTCGTTACAGGTGAGGCGATCTGCTCGACTGGAGAAGTTAAAGGATGTTCCTGAGAAAGAAGAAAGATGTGTGACCCCAAAAAGGCGTAAGAAAAATATAAAGTTTGATGGGCCAAACACGGATGGTGGTAACGAAACAGGTAAAGTGTTACATGTGTTACCATTTTCAGTGTACGTTTAGAGTTAAGTGTATAGATGGCAGCCTAGGAAGGAAACATAAGTACACATTGATGGTGACGCGTTGATTATTGCTCGAGAAAGTTTATGTCCCTGTAATATGTATACGGGACTGAAATGTATAGTGTAACACATGTTAATGTATTGTTTAACATCTGTTGTGGTTGAAATGTATTGTTTAACATCTGTTGTCGTTTCAGCTGATGTTGCGGGCCAAGCAAGCGTAAGTAATGATGGAAAAGATTGTGCTGAGACGCTGGAAGATGTTGGGAAGTCGTTGCGGGTGAGGAGATCTCCTCGACTGAAGAACTTAAAGGATGGTCCTAAAAAAGAAGTAGGCTGTGTGACCCCAAAAAGGCATAAGACAAATATAAAGTTTGATGGGCCAAGCACGGATGGGGGTAAAGAAACAGGTAAAGTGTTACATGTGTTACCAGTTACATTGTACGTTTATCGCTAAGTGTATAGATGTCAACCTAGGAAGAAAACATAAGTACACATTGATGGTGATGCGTTGTTTGGACAGGGACAAAGTTTATGTGACACCTGTGTCACTTCATCCATCAAACAAATGCCAAACCAATGAAATATTGTATTTCATACTTGGGATTTGTAAAAATATGTGTATCGTTTGCACATATCAACTCTTGTTCGATTTTAAGCTTTAAATCGCTTTCTGGAGGGTTATACGCGCTCTGATGTGTAAATATAACCAGTTAAATCCAACGAACACTCCGGAATAGTGAAATAGGCTTAACATACCTTAAATAACCTTTACATAACTTAGAAATAAGTTTTAAAGGCTTTAGTATGGCAAAAACAAGTTAATTCGCTTACAGGGACTAAACTTGACAAACTGCGAAAATATGCCAATTTGAACTGTAACAGACATTCTGGAACATGACCATAAGTTAAACACACCTTAAATATCCTTTATATAGCTTAGAAATAGGCTTTGAGGGGTTCGGTGTGCTAAAATAAACTTTTGGGTCATTCAGGGACTAAAAGTGTCAAAAAGTGCATCAAATAGCAAGTTTGGAGCTTCAGGGGCCTGTTCTGCCATTTTTCAAACTTTCTGGTCTGCAGGTCCTTGCGCACCTCAACACTCTGAGTGTTACGGTGCGCAAGCAGGGGTCAGATGCAGAAAAATCGTTTTGGCTGCTGATTAAGGGCTTTTAAACACCCCAAAGGCCAATGCCACTTGTCAATAACTGGTGGTGGGGGCAAAATGATGCACCATAACATTTCAACACTTGGACGGCCTAGATCGAAGCACGTTTTTCAAGAAACGATCCTAACGGTCTTGGTTTTCCTATAAATACCCCACCCCCATTTGTTTCAAACTCACCCTTGATCTGATCATTTCCCTAAGTTGGAGTTGCAACACTTCATACCTGGGAATTTCAGATCAAACTTCCATTCTTGGACCTCTTGTAAGTCCTCTTTCATGATTTTATGCGTTTTTAGCTTGAAAGTCAAACTGCGTTTGACTTTCTGCATTGACCAGTTTATGGTCAATGCGAAGTTCATTTGAACTTCATAACGTGAGCGTGATCACGATGGTTATAGTCCCTAGAGACTATACCTACTGATTACCATGTTATCTAGGCTCAGTGACGAGTCGTAGTTTCGGCCAAAATGCGTGTTATTGCGTATTTTGTAACCACACTACTCTTAGGTATCAAAACCGTTTGTTTTGATACCAAACCTGTTTTCTAAACATAGTTAAGCATGTTTTAACATGCTTAGCTCGTCACTTTTAGTTTAGTGCTTATATAGGGTCGTAAGGTAAGCGATCTAAACAATCGCTTATACTTTCGAACCCGTCTCCTTTGGTCGATCATTAGGATCCGACCCAGCACATTAGGTGACCATAGTATATAGGGAATAACCTTCCGAGGTTATACCTTATGGTCACGACGTTTAGTTAGTTGTATGATAGGTAGTCTATATGCCTTAGGTAAATTACCAAAATGCCCTTTTAACGCCAAAATTCATTTTAAGCATATGTAACATAACTTTTGGTATCTAAACTGATTTGGTAACAATATTAGACATGTTAAGGCATATTTTACTTATCATAGGGCTAGTTAGCCGTTCCGAACGCGTTTTACGCGAACGACGTGTTAAAGTAGCATAAGCTACCTAAACGGGTCGTAATGGGTCGTAAGCACTTAGGTTAGGTTTCATTTAGTATGTAGGCTTTGTTAAACCATATGACACGAGTCTCCATACTCGTTTGGTTTACGAACCCTCATTCTATCTAAATCCTCCGATTTAGGTCCGGTATATTAACATAGTTACCTATATTAGGTGTCGTTTGATTTCCGTGATCTCTAGCATTGCTTGGTGGTTATCCTAGGACTTCTAAGCAATCTCAGGTGAGTACATAGTTCCCCTATTTTACTGTTTTTCCAAACTGTTTTGGGGTGAAGCATGTGTACCTATGTGTTATTTTCATGATTTCAAAGTATAATTGATTATACATGTTATTACTTATCTTTTGACAAACTAAATGACTATCTATGGTTTAAACACTTATTTCTCAAAGAACATAAAATAAAAATGTTGAATTGTACATATTTTATATTCACCAGACCGATTGTTAGTAAGATATAGCGCTATAGGATTTGACACCCCATTCCTGTTGTCATGGAATGTCTGAAACCAATTTGTTTCTCCATCCAAATAGGGATTGCCTTTGTGGTATCCTTATAGTCTCAAAGGTGTAGTTTGATGCACTAGGTCTGAATGAATTCTTAAATCACATTATTTTTGTATATTTAGTTATACTCCCAAAAGTATAGTTTGATATGCTCCCATATGCGATATAGTACAAAACCAACATATATATGTTATTTTATTTATCACATCCAAAGCATATTATGACATGTTATATATGAAACCAAAACATAGTTTAATATGTTATTTATCACATCCAAAGCATATTATGATATGTTTTTTATAAAACCAAAACATAGTTTAATATGTTATTTATAAATCCGAAGTATACTTGTAATATACTACTTAAAACTATTATTTTAAACAACGAAGGTATATTTAATGTACTATCTATCTATCGATTGGGTTTTGGTTAGTGTTTAGATAACGGGACGGGTGTAATGTGATGAAAACATGGTAGATACGCCGCTGGTACTTCTTATATATAAGTGTTTTCATTGCATTACATACCATGGCGTTATTTAGTACACTTGGGTTAACGATATTGGAACTGAAATATACTTTAATATATTACTCATTCGATTCTCTTAAAATCCAAAGTATATTTTCAAAAATACTATAAGCCTTTTTATCAAAATATTGTTTTACAAGCAACTTATCTTATACAAACTCATTTTCATGGTTATTCATTTAACCTTACATTTATTTATACATATCATCTGATCTTATTGTTTTTCAAACGATTTACAAAACAAATCAATTTACAAGGTTCATGACTAAACTTTATTAAACATTTTCTTAAACTTACAAGTCACGAATCCTCTTTTCACAAAACCTTTGTATCTCACAGGCATTTTTATGCTGACGTACCTATTTTTACACATGTTTCAGGTACTGCTTTGCAATGATTGTTGATACATGCTACATTTAGGATGGACTCGTGCCTTAGCAACTTTAAAACTTGGAAGATCATAGTTGTACTTATTTGATTGTATTAAAACAATGAGTTCATTTATTCAATAAAACATAATTTATTTATTCCATGGTTATGAAACAATGATTCTGTTACAACACTCCCCGACGTTTCCGCCAAGTCTAGTTGCTTTACGTGGTTGGGGTGTGACAGAAAAGTTGGTATCAGAGCCAATGGTTATAGGGAATTAGGTTATTAGTAATGCTTTGACCTAGACTATAACCTTCCTAGGACCCTAACACAAGTTTTCTTGTGTTTAGTTTTAAAACAATACCGCCACTTATTCTTAGGTGACAACCACAATAAGAACACAAATTTCTATCCCGCTTTGAAAACTAATCATCTGTTCTAGGATGATTTATTATATGGTTTTGAACCCTTTAAGTTTTCAAAATCCCGTCAAAGTTGGTCTAAATAATGTGAACACGTGCAAACTGGAAGGGTGGGTGCCTGTACCCTGAGTTTTCTGTCTAAGGCTAGAGTGTTCGTACAAATCCACATAATCGAACCAGTCACTCTTACCTGGGAACTCTTGGGGTGAGTGTCCATTTATAGGCGAGTATGTCTTCGCGATACATTATTTTTGACCTATTTTCTTTGATTAATCACCGGGATCGTTTGTTGCTTTGTAGTTAAAAACAAATGACCACTATCCTTGCTTTCATCAGATTTGTTTCATCTCATTCTTTTCGTCTAATTCTCTCACTCGTTTCCTTTCATGTTTCCTCTTTTAAGAATGCCTCCTCGACGCGACAATCAGATGGCGAATGCCGAACTGGCGGAAATCATCGCGCAGCAAATGGATGTTGCCTTCCCAAATCTTTATGCTCAAATGATTCAAGCCATCAACAACAACAATGCTCCATGCAATTTCAAGAATTTTAACTCGGCTAAACCGCTCAAGTTTAGTGGTTCTGAGGGAGCAACTGGGCTTCTTCAATGGTTCGAGAGCATTGAGAGTACTTTCCGTCACGTTCAGTGTCCTGAAAATCGCAAGGTCGAGTTTTCTTCGAGTGTGTTTCAGAAGAGGGCTCTTACGTGGTGGAACGGGGTTATGAGAGACCGCAGTGCTGAGGTTGCATTAGCACAGACTTGGGCTGAGCTTAGGGCTCTTATGATGAAGGAATTATGTCCTCGTCATGAGCTAAGGGCTCTAGAAAGGGAATTTGATGATTTGAAGCAAGACAGTGGGGAACATCGAGCCTATACTGACCGCTATGAGGAATTGAGCTTGTTATGCCCTACTATGGTTACGCCTCTGGATAAGGCGATTGAGAAATACATTGATGGTCTTCCTGATGTAGTTCAGGATATCGTTACTGGCAGCAACCCTACTACTGTCAGACAAGCCATTGAATTGGCTGCCACTCTGACTGAATCCCATATCAGGAAGCGCAAACTGTTTCGGAAGGGCGACTTAAGACCATCTGACAAGACTGCTCATGTGGAACCAAAGGAAGAAAATGCTGAGGTGTCCAAGAAGAAGAAGCGCAAAGCCTCTCAAAACTAAGCTGTAACTGCCCAAGACAAACAGGTTGCACCAAACCTGCCAGCACAACCTCGCAAAAGGCAAAACTATGTTGGTACCACACCTTTGTGCAACAAGTGCAACCGTCATCATCTAGAGCAAGAGCAGTGTCACAAATGTACCCACTGTGGGCGGTTGGGACATTTGATCAATGTATGTCGTTATGCAAATCAAGCTGCTGCAAACCCTGTTGTTGTTCAAGCACGGTTCCCTCCGGGGTCATGTTATAACTATGGTGACCTTACCCACTACAGGAACAATTGTCCAAGACTTGTTAACATACCCCCAGCGCGTGGACGAGTGTTTAACATCAATGAGGCAAACGTGAACAATGATGCAGCAGTGAACAATTAGTGTTTTGTATTTCCTTGGTTGTTATCTTTTGACACTTCAAGACAATTCGGTTGTTACATAAATAAAGATTTGTTGTTTTTATTTCTGCAAAATTTATGCGTTTGTGTGAATGCTTGATGCAACCTTATGATGTCAACCCAAAGACAAACTACTTGTGTGGTTCTGTCATTTTATGATCACTTGTGATCTCCCCAAGAACCTTAAACACTCGTTTCTTTTAAGAAACAAATCCAAACTCTTATTGAGAATCCCTCTATCTTTATAGATAGATCCTTAAAAATCATTAAAGTGCCAAATGAAATCCATGGATTGGATTCCTAGTGTGCTTTAAATATCCATACCTAAAGATAACAAATTAAAGAATCAAGTCAACTAAATTTGTGCTTATGTGTTTTTCTTACATGTTTTGTGGTTGTATGTGATCCATCCAAATCCTCATAGAATCTTCCATATCTCATACGAGAGATTCATAATAGGATATCCAAAGATACTATCTTAAATCCTTAATGGACTTCAACATTGTAGTTAAGTCCCTTGGGTTATAAAGTACTATTCTATAATTGGACCCCTTGAGATGTCTAGTTAAACATATGGTTTCAAAAATCTGGTTAGAAATATCATGTGATGATATAATTGAAAAGATCCCTTAAGTGGTCTATTTAAAGAGATCATACGACGATCTAGTTAAGAAGATCATGCGTTGATCTAGTTAAAAGGCTCGTTCGTTGATCTAATTAAAAGGACCCTTTGGGGGTCTAGTCGAGTCGCTTCATGTTTATTCAAGAGATTTTTTTCCTACGCATTATGAAATGAATTGTGCGGACTGTGCAAGGAATTACGTAATTATGGAGAGCTACATAATTATGGAATTCAGTGAACAGAAACCACATGAAGCTTTGTCATGTGTTAAGACCTATAGTGACAAGAATAATGATACGGGAGAAGTCTTGGACCTTGACCGATGTCATTTTATCTTACAGTCCCCAATTCTGATCTCAATCACACACCAAGTTTCCTATGATAAGTCTTCATAAGAAACGTTCTTCTGTCCGTAGTTCAAAATTCCATGTTTTACTATTACAAGGAATTCACTTTAAGGGTTAACAAATTCGCTAAGAGTCCTAACATGGCCCAGAGTTTTACTTAAGGGTTCAATGGATCTATTAGAAGGCGAAACTGTCACAGCTGTCTTCACAATTTTCCTCTAGAATTAAATTTCAGGATGAAATTTCCTAAAGTAGGGGAGACTGTGACACCTGTGTCACTTCAACCATCAAACAAATGCCAAACCATTGAAATATTGTATTTCATACTTGGGATTTGTAAAAATATGTGTATCGTTTGTACATATCAACTCTTGTTCGATTTTAAGCTTTAAATCGCTTTCTTGAGGGTTATAAGCGCTCTGATGCGTAAATATAACCAGTTTAATCCAACGAACACTCCGGAATAGTGAAATAGGCTTAACATACCTTAAATAACCTTTACATAACTTAGAAATAAGTTTTAAAGGCTTTGGTATGGCAAAAACAAGTTAATTCGCTTACAGGGACTAAACTTGACAAACTGCGAAAATATGCCAATTTGAACTGCAACAGACATTCTGGAACATGACCATAAGTTAAACACACCTTAAATATCCTTTATATAGCTTAGAAATAGGCTTTGAGGGGTTCGGTGTGCTAAAATAAACTTTTGGGTCATTCAGGGACTAAAAGTGTCAAAAAGTGCATCAAATAGCAAGTTTGGATCTTCAGGGGCCTGTTCTGCCATTTTTCAAACTTTCTGGTCTGCAGGTCCTTGCGCACCTCAACACTCTGAGTGTTACGGTGCGCAAGCAGGGGTCAGATGCAGAAAAATCGTTTTGGCTGCTGATTAAGGGCTTTTAAACACCCCAAAGGCCAATGCCACTTGTCAATAACTGGTGGTGGGGGCAAAATGATGCACCATAACATTTCAACACTTGGACGGCCTAGATCGAAGCACGTTTTACAAGAAACGATCCTAACGGTCTTGGTTTTCCTATAAATACCCCACCCCCATTTGCTTCAAACTCACCCTTGATCTGATCATTTCCCTAAGTTGGAGTTGCAACACTTCATACCTGGGAATTTCAGATCAAACTTCCATTCTTGGACCTCTTGTAAGTCCTCTTTCATGCTTTTATGCGTTTTTAGCTTGAAAGTCAAACTTCGTTTGACTTTCTGCATTGACCAGTTTATGGTCAATGCGAAGTTCATTTGAACTTCATAACGTGAGCGTGATCACGATGGTTATAGTCCCTAGAGACTATACCTACTGATTAGCACGTTATCTAGGCTCAGTGACGAGTCGTAGTTTCGGCCAAAATGCGTGTTATTGCGTATTTTGTAACCAAACTACTCTTAGGTATCAAAACCGTTTGTTTTGATACCAAACCTGTTTTCTAAACATAGTTAAGCATGTTTTAACATGCTTAGCTCGTCACTTTTAGTTTAGTGCTTATATAGGGTCGTAAGGTAAGCGATCTAAACAATCGCTTATACTTTCGAACCCGACTCGTTTGGTCGATCATTAGGATCCGACCAAGCACATTAGGTGACCATAGTATATAGGGAATAACCTTCCGAGGTTATACCTTATGGTCACGACGTTTAGTTAGTTGTATGATAGGTAGTCTATATGCCTTAGGTAAATTACCAAAATGCCCTTTTAACGCCAAAATTCATTTTAAGCATATGTAACATAACTTTTGGTATCTAAACTGATTTGGTAACAATATTAGACATGTTAAGGCATATTTTACTTATCATAGGGCTAGTTAGCCGTTCCGAACGCGTTTTACGCGAACGACGTGTTAAAGTAGCATAAGCTACCTAAACGGGTCGTAATGGGTCGTAAGCACTTAGTTTAGGTTTCATTTAGTATGTAGGCTTTGTTAAACCATATGACACGAGTCTCCATACTCGTTTGGTTTACGAACCCTCATTCTATCTAAATCCTCCGATTTAGGTCCGGTATATTAACATAGTTACCTATATTAGGTGTCGTTTGATTTCCGTGATCTCTAGCATTGCTTGGTGGTTATCCTAGGACTTCTAAGCAATCTCAGGTGAGTACATAGTTCCCCTATTTTACTGTTTTTCCAAACTGTTTTGGGGTGAAGCATGTGTAACTATGTGTTATTTTCATGATTTCAAAGTATAATTGATTATACATGTTATTACTTATCTTTTGACAAACTAAATGACTATCTATGGTTTAAACACTTATTTCTCAAAGAACATAAAATAAAAATGTTGAATTGTACTTATTTTATATTCACCAGACCGATTGTTAGTAAGATATAGCGCTATAGGATTTGACACCCCATTCCTGTTGTCATGGAATGTCTGAAACCAATTTGTTTCTCCGTCCAAATAGGGATTGCCTTTGTGGTATCCTTATAGTCTCAAAGGTGTAGTTTGATGCACTAGGTCTGAATGAATTCTTAAATCACATTATTTTTGTATATTTAGTTATACTCCCAAAAGTATAGTTTGATATGCTCCCATATGCGATATAGTACAAAACCAACATATATATGTTATTTTATTTATCACATCCAAAGCAT
Organism: Helianthus tuberosus; assembly: GCA_030545235.1. Lineage (NCBI taxonomy): Eukaryota > Viridiplantae > Streptophyta > Magnoliopsida > Asterales > Asteraceae > Helianthus > Helianthus tuberosus. The sequence continues at coordinate 39,976,867 of CM060382.1, read as the reverse complement.
ATTATGAAATGTTATATATGAAACCAAAACATAGTTTAATATGTTATTTATCACATCCAAAGCATATTATGATATGTTATTTATAAAACCAAAACATAGTTTAATATGTTATTTATAAATCCGAAGTATACTTGTAATATACTACTTAAAACTATTATTTTAAACAACGAAGGTATATTTAATGTACTATCTATCTATCGATTGGGTTTTGGTTAGTGTTTAGATAACGGGACGGGTGTAATGTGATGAAAACATGGTAGATACGCCGCTGGTACTTCTTATATATAAGTGTTTTCATTGCATTACATACCGTGGCGTTATTTAGTACACTTGGGTTAACGATATTGGAACTGAAATATACTTTAATATATTACTCATTCGATTCTCTTATAATCCAAAGTATATTTTCAAAAATACTATAAGCCTTTTTATCAAAATATTGTTTTACAAGCAACTTATCTTATACAAACTCATTTTATATGGTTGTTCATTTAACCTTACATTTATTTATACATATCATCTGATCTTATTGTTTTTCAAACGATTTACAAAACAAATCAATTTACAAGGTTCATGACTAAACTTTATTAAACATTTTCTTAAACTTACAAGTCATGAATCCTATTTCCACAAAACCTATGTATCTCACAGGCATTTTTATGCTGACGTCTATTTTTACACATGTTTCAGGTACTGCTTTGCAATGATTGTTGATACATGCTACATTTAGGATGGACTCGTGCCGTAGCAACTTTAAAACTTGGAAGATCATAGTTGTACTTATTTGATTGTATTAAAACAATGAGTTCATTTATTCAATAAAACAGAATTTATTTATTCCATGGTTATGAAACAATGATTCTGTTACAACACTCCCCGACGTTTCCGCCACATCTAGTTGCTTTACGTGGTCGGGGTGTGACAGTTTATGTCCCTGTAATATTCGTACGTCTCTGAACCCATTTAATATTAATGTGATGTTATAGGGTGCAACGTGACTGAGAAGCAACACGGTGATAAGAGTGTTCATGAGGCTGGTAATTCAACTGGAGGTGACTGTAGTATGGGTGGGGCGGAACATATTGAAGGACAATGGAGCGGGGATAAAAGTGATGTTAAACAAGTCCATAAGTCGTTGGGTTTAATGCGTGCGATACTGCGTTTTAAAGCAGCAATAGCCCAGGGTGTACCTGGTAGTGCTTCGTACCATTTCAGATTGTTAGTTTTTTTATAGTGTGCTTTATTAGTTAATTTTGTTTTAACATGTGTCATGTTGCTTTGACAGTTGACGGTGGCTCTGGCATGCAGTTGGTTGGTCAAGATGCATATAGTGTGGAGGCAGCAGGACATGAACCTCCACCTGTCAATAATGTGGATGAGAAGGACGATGATCAGCAGATCACCGATTTAGAAGCGACTGCTGCCAAACAGGATAAGATTTCTGATCATGTAGCCAAAAGTGATGAGATGGATGTTAAGCTTACTGATCAGGTTGAAGGGAATGACAATGAAGGTAATCTTCAGAAACCATCTTATTTGTAGGGTCGACAAAACTCTAGACGCACCGTGTTTAGCCATTTCTAATTTATTCGAGAATTTTATGCAACTTCAAATAGTAAGACTGAGCATGAAGTTGTGGATGCAATTGATGCAAGTAAGGAAGAATGTGGTGGAGTCGTGTTTGCCTCCGTGGAAGGTGATGTTATCGACAAGAATGAACAGGTGGTTTCGGATGGCAAAGGCAAGGCGGCTGTAGAGAAGAGTCACCGTGATTGTAAGGGTAAAATTTTTATGCAGCTTCAAAATAGTAACCTACGCATGAGATGTGATAAGAATGTTTTATGCAGCTTCATATAGTAAGACTGAGCATGACGTAGTAGATTCAACTGTCGTAAATAATGAAGAGTGTGTTGGCATGGTGGTTGGCTTTGAGGAAGGAGATGCTTTCGATAAAGCTGAGGAGGTGGTTATGGATGGAAAAGGCAAAGCGGCGGTAGAGGAGGGGCAGCCGGATTTTAACGGTAAAGCTTTTAATTCTATAACATGTGTTAACTATTAGGTACAGTTAGTGGGGTTAACATGTGTTAATCATAAGAACAGTGGACGGAGGCGATACGTCGATTGATGAACGTAGTTTCGATGGGCCAAATTGGAGTCTTGGAATGACACAAATTGGTGGTGAATTTGATGAGTCACAGCAAACAGGTACGTAAGAGCATTAAAATGATTAGGATTTCTGGTTTAGTGGAGTCATTTCAATATACTTATTTGCATCGAACATGCAGGTTGCACAAGTGCAAAGGTGGATGAGATGGCTGGGACAGAAACAACGCTCGAACGTTCCGGTAAGCTTGACTATTTTTGTTTACTGTGAAAGTGTTATATTGGTTACAGAGTAACCTGAATTGTTTTTTTTTTATACGTGTTTAGGCGATGTGGAGACTACCCCAAACTTGAGTATGGTTATAATGGTAGAACCGGTGAGCTCATATGACCCCGCAATTGCAATCCACAAAGGGCAAGATGGGGTGGAATTTTTGGGTGGTGATGTGAATGAGGTGGAGGACAATTTGCCGCTAGAAAACCGTGTACGTTTGTTGGCTGAATTGGGGGCCAAAAAAAGGAAGCTCCCTTTTAGAGAGAAAGTGGCAGCGGAACCAAATAGATCACCTTACTATATAAGGTCTGTTGACATGGGACAACCAATCACTAAGAAGGAGGCGAATCTATGGGATTACATATACGCTGATGAATCCCCGACGCACTTTCTAAATGGGCATTCTCGTAGGAAGCTGGCAATGGAGGCAAACAAGTAAGTAGAACTACTATGGGGTTTTTAGTTGTATAATAGCGTGTAAACAATGAACCCAATGGATCTAGTTAATTGGTTATTTTTTTATTTTTGCCGCAGGAATGAACAGGGTACGTCGTTAGTTGATGATGTAGATAGCCCGATACACATGGCTGTGTAAGTAGTGGGGATACTGTTAAAAAATTAGTTAAATTACAGTAACATGTGTTAAGATATGGAAGTTAATTTTTTATCTGACCATATGAAACCAGGGAGTTGCTGTTTCGAAGCCCTGCTCATGTAGATGCGTCTCGGGCTATTTTCAAGAGTTTAAACGTTGGCAAGGAGGTGTCGGATGGTATTATCGACTGTTGGGCGGAGGTGCTAAACTTCCAAGAGAAATGCAAATCAAGGGAGGCTTACAGTAGGCTATTCTTTGGTACTAAAGTTGTGGTGAGTGTTTTGTATATAGACATGATTTGGGTGGATTGATGTTTTTTATGGAAAAGTAGTTAGGGTGTGGCGAGTGGTTATACTTATAAATTTCTCTTTTGTGAAAGTTTCCGTGGATGTTAACACCTGAGGAAGGGGGAGTCGAGGCGCGAATGCACAAGTTTCGGGCTGGTATAAAAGGTGCGGTTAACAGCGCTGAAAAGGTTCCTGATTTTAGAAAGCACGACATTGTTTTGTTCCCGATCTTGGAGCAAAAACATTTTTACTTGCTAGTGTTTGAGTTACAGGACCCCGGAATTTATGTTGTTGATAATGACAAAGCCAGACAAGCTCGGCCGATAGAAGATAGTGTATACAACCTCCACAAGGACACACTGTATAAGTTTGTAAGTTATCGAAACCACCATGTTGTACCGAAAGTGTGATTGTATTCAAGATGTGTTTTTTAATTGAGCATGGCTTGTATCTGTATATGCAGAAAGATATGTTTATGCAATACCTTCGGGGGGTTGGGAATCCACGAGCCGATGATATTGACGACTGCAACATCCAGCGTATGCCGGTTAGTTGGGCGACGACAGCAAACACAACTGATTGTGGGGTCTTCTTAATGCGGCACATGGAGTGCTACATGGGGAAAAACAAGAGTTTTAATTGTGGGTTCAGCATGAGTGGGGCGAAGAAGATGGCCGAGGTGCGGAAGTTGAGAAAGAGGTATGTTGCGCACATCTTATGTTCGGAGGTGAATGTGCTGCTTCCTAAAATCCAGCAGGGTTGCCGGTTAGAGTAACGTGTGTTAGGGGGTGAATGGTATTTACTGTGGGGATAGTTGTGGCGTTAAGTGTGACTGCTCTTTTGGGGACACCTATTATATGTATATGTAGACTTTGTTTTGGGTGTGGCATGTATTTTGTTTTGTGGATGTTGCTTTAAACTTATTGTGGGATAGGTGTTGCATAAAGTGTACCAGCTATTTTGGGGATAGACTGTCAGTGTGAAATCTGTCTGTTTAAAACTGATGTTTATTAACTTGGTAATTTAAGGCTTTTGAAGAATATTGACAACATACAAATCTTGCATGTGTTTGAATGTTATTGATGTAGTTGATAATGTTTTAAATTATATATTGGCAGGTGTAACATTTTAAGAAATGAAAATGCTCCTTGTTGTTGTCAAGGGGCCCAGTATTTTAAATGTAGTAGGATTCTTGGAAGTTGGGGAAAGTAGGTGGCAGAAGTCTAGTAACATAGGGGTTGGTGGCTAGAAAACAACTTTATTGGAAAGGAACCATTGCTCTTATGGTCACATCAAAGTCAAGTCACAACAACTATATTAAATGTATCCATGACATACCACTATAAGTAGTGTAATGAAGAACCAAGTCATATTCTATAATACTTCAGTAAACCAAAAACTTTTAGTGGTTCCAAAGTGTGTTAATGTGATAGACGCTTATAAAAATAAGGTCACGGCTACACCACCAGGCATGGAGAAGCAGAAGCGAAAGGGGAAAGAAGCATGTGAGGGTCAGTACGGGGGGTGCTACGAAAGAAAAGGGTTTCACAAGAAGCTCCAGGACGTGAAAACTGGAAGCCTAGGTGCTGACGACGCTTCAGAAAGCGGAACAAACAATGTAGCTGATGTTAGCAGATACCGTACGGAACACGTTTTACCAGAAGCTGAAATTTTGAAGGGGCTACCAGAGGAGTTGGTTAAGTTGCTGACGGATCCAGACCATGAATTATGTGGTTGCCCGTTGTGTCCATACTCACCCGAAACAATCAGGTCCTGGTGTTACCATGACCCATGGGAGAGTGAGCGTAGCCCGTCTCCTCTGTACTTTCATGATGAAGATGTTGAAACACCATGATGAAAAGCTTCATAGAGATGGAGGATAAGAAGGGGTAGTTAGGATGTCGTAAGTGGTTATAGTTATGTTAACCTATTGACCCTATGTTTGTAGACGACATACTCACGTCGTTTTTTTGTTCTTTTTTTTTGTGGGGATGTGTTGATGTGACGGCTCGGTAGCCGATCCGTTATTTTATCTGCGGGTGTAGCCTAGCAGTAGTATGTGTGGTTAAGTTGGCTAGTTGTGAAGTTTATTTCTATAACCTGATGTGTCTTTATATAAAACCTATTGGTGTGGTTGACACCTTTTGTATTTTACTGATTCTCTACAGTAAAAAAAAACTCCAAGTACGAGGGCTAACGTGTGTTAAGCATCTGTTGCAATGCTGTTGTAATATATATACCAAAACCACAATTATCCATGCATAAGATAATAAGAAAAGCAAGTTAATAGCAAATAGAGGTCCACAAAAAGGTGGCCTACAAAACACAATGTGCCGAAGGCCATAAAGTTTTTACAAGACTAGAAATGATAAATGGGATAAAAAGAGTTCCACCTTCTTACACACGTAACAGAAAAAAGCAAGAGGATGTTAAAAGACTGTTACATGTGTGTAAGAAGGCAAAAATGAAGTGAGTCTCCCATTATATAGTACTAGTAAACGAAAGGAAAGATTTTAATCAGAGGGGGAGGCACCGGTGGCGGTCTGCCTTTGTTGTTCAGCAGCTGCCTTTGCTGCTTTCATTGCCGCCACCTTAACACAGTTGCCTGAGTCGTGGTCGTCGACATACAGGCCACAACGCTTGCATAGACGAAGCTGCTTTGGGGGTTTTGGTGGTTTTGTCTTTGCCTTCTCACCAGGTCCGGAAATGCGAGTATGTGTACCACATCCCTTATTGCGTACAACATCTGGATTAGCAACTTCGACTGGAATGTTGATTGGTTACCCAACTATTTCTTACATTTCACACTCGTTTGTTTGATTTTCAGTTGTACCCAATGGTTGCTTGGAAAGCACATTGATCTTGAAATCCCGGAGTTGGGCAACCAATTTTGACAATGAATCCTCATCGGTTCTGGCCACATCAACGCATTCAGTAACGAGGTCGAGGATTTCATTCCGCATAACGGACGATGCGTGTGCGTTGACCCCGTATCGGCTGGAAAGTGAAAAAACCTCTTTTGGGAGGGCATCTCGGTGCCACCTATCGTTTATGTATTGGGGTGGTATCTTTGCAACATTTTTCAATCGATATACGCAAAAGACATGGCGACACAGATATCCGATACGTGTGAAATTCCTGCATGAGCAACTGGCGGAGTGGTCTACAGTGTTATATGTAACCTGTTGGGGACATAAGGAACAAAAAAAGGCATTTAAATCTAACGTATGTTACTGGAGTGGTAATAATGAAGTTGCCTAACATGTGTTACCTGATAGACGTTTGTAATGTTGTTCCTTTTGTTCAAATGAGTGACGTCTACCAAAAGAGTGGTATTACTGGACTCGGTTTGGTTTGTGATGTAGCATAAAAACTTCCCTTTAATTATCTCCTTTTGAACTTGCATGAAAACAGCGTTTGTGTAAATGGCGAACGCGTGCTGTTCTATCGCTAAATCAGTATTGCCTTGAACACCGTGGATGAGGTTTTGTACTCCGATACGCGTTGCCGATAGCGTTGGCTGTCTACCCTATTTTCAAAGCACATCATAAATTGTACAAGGGTGTTTGTGCTTGTTGAGTTGACCTTGAAGGCAACGTTCGAGCTTTCGCAGCGTGAAGTGGTCTTCATCAAGCAACACATTGGCAGTTCCCTGAAGTAGGGTGGAACCCAAAGATGTTTGATGTTGTACATGTCGTTCAACCAAGTGTGGTCTTGTAGGCCAAATGTTTCTAGGAGGTCATGCCAGCGGGACTCAAACGTTTCTGGTTTGATATAAACATTCCAAACCAACCGGTGAATGCAGGACCGAACATCAGTGTTATCAAGAAGGTCCGCAGAGATCTGGTAAATTTTAAGAGTTACTAACACATGTTACATTAAACAGTTTAAAAAGACATGTAAGTCTGTGATGTTGAATAACACATGTTAAAGGCTAACGATTTAACCTAACCTTTGAGGGTAGTTTTTTCATTATATGCCACATGCATAGCCGGTGGCGTGATTCGGTAAAGACCATAGGAACAACTTGAAGCATAGATGGGTCTTGATCACTCAACACAAGAGTTGGTTGAGTACCGTGTTCCTTCAAGAAAGCCTTAAGCAACCACACATAAGATTCAATGGACACGGTTGATATCAAACCCGCACCAAATGTAACACATTGGAAATGATGATGCACACCCGTGAATGGCACAAAAACCATATTGTACCTATTAATAAAAATGGATTTGAAGTTAACAAAATGTAACACTTTTTTGGTTAGGTTTATATAGTTTGATATCAGGCCTAACACATGTTAAGGGGAAACTCACCTTTTAGTGCTGTAAGTCGCGTCGAAGGCGAGGACATCGCCAAAAGCTTTGTAGTTTAGCTTTGAAATCTCATCAGCCCAGAATACAGAAGACAGCTTTCCATTTGAAACCGTGTAATCAAAATAGAAGTTGGGTAGGTTGTCAAAGCGCTCACGCAAGCGTTCAAGGAAGACTTGTGCGTCGCGTTCACCAATAAAAATTCGCAACTGGTGGCTAAAATTTTTAAAATCCACCGGAGTCCCGTTGACATTGTGATGCCCCCCTTTTAAAGATACAAGACATCTATAAGCTCTCATGGGTCCGATACGGTTTAGACTCAAATTGTGAATGAATTGTTTGGTGGAGAATGACAGCTTTCGTGATATCTTGCTAAGATCACGGTTGTAATTCTCAACAAGTTCATGATTATGAATATCATTGAAACTCAGAACTGTGTATGTATCATTATAGATTGAGACTAGAATGCCTGCCTTACAGTCACACCATGTGAAGCTGGTTCTCCTTGGCCTTACAGAAGATTCATCTAGTGTGTCAAAAGTCCTCTTTCGTTGTGGTTTCCTGTATTTTGAGCAGCGAAGATACTTGTGTGTCGGAATTCCATTCCAGACTTTAGTTTGGCCTTTTTAACAGAAAAAGCAGCTTCAAACGCATAAAGTTCATACATGGAAAGAACAGCCTCAAATGTCGGATAAGATTTCCCACACACTGGTATGAACTTATCAGCGACGGCAGGAATCCAGTAACGGGTTCCCTGAGGCGTTTCAAAAACGAAGTATGGATGCGCTGGCCCTGCATCAGAAAACGAAAAGGTTAGAAATCTGGTATATGAGAATAAAGTGTGCTCCCATGGAAATTAAACAACCATCTAACGGCCCGCGAGATGATTCAGCAAACACATAAGGGCCCTGAGATGATCCAGAACCAGCACCCGGCATGTTAGCGAAGCCAGAATCTTCGGATGCTACATGTGAACATTATGCCATATGTTTGAATTATGCCATATATGGGGAAGAAAAAAAATAAAACGAGAGTAACATGTATATAGAAAAACAAACATTGATCATTATCCATAACCTCGTTAGTAGGGAAAACGCTGCTAATGAACTTGTTAGAGATCAGAAAATCCGGTGATCTAACAGGGACTTCAGATGATCCAGCACCATCAACAGGCATGTTAGTGTATCCAGAAGCTTCAAATGGTACAGGTGAACATTGCCATGCAGTATATTTGGATTATTCCATAAAAAAATGTCAAATACAAAAAAAAAGACATATATTCGAGGGAGTTAAGTTAGATAGAGAGACAAACCTTGAGCATTTAATTCCTCATCAGTATGGAAGTCACTGGTAATGAACCTGTTGGGGAACAGATGAACCGGCGACATTAACTCGGAGGTTGGTGGATTTGTCTCCATGGAATTAATGGAGAAAGGATGATATGCAGGTAAAGATGTTAAAGGAGACATGAGGGAAATTAATGGAGAAGAGATCTTGTAATTTTTGCTTTTAAAAATGAAATAATCGAAAAGAAATATGGGTTTGACAATGAGGTGATGGACATTAATGATAATGTCAAATCAATTGGGGAAGATATCTTGGGGGGTTGGGTGGATAGATGTACAATTACAAATATACCCTTAGAGGCAAAAAGAATAATAAGATGACTATGCATATGCGGATAAATGTAGGCCACATGTTGAGTTTGCAAAGTTTTATAAAAATCTAAGGTTTCTTATGGAGCATTGCCCTATATATATATATATATATATATATATATATATATATATATATATATATATATACGGGGACCGCTAAAATGAAAATCACCTCCAGTTGTAAGAACCACGAAAACCACTTTCTGGCCATTAGATCAAGAATACGGATGGATGAGATTAAAAGTAGTTCAAATTAATATTAAAAACTTTTTATCTTATTATGTTTTTAATATTTTATTGTTAAAGGATACATAAGTAAAATTGTCTTTTTTGTCTTTTTATATATATTATTTTTAATTGCCTTTTTGTCCTATTCATTAAATACTTTTTGTCTTAATTATTTTTTATTAAGAAACAGTTTTTTTTGTTAAATAAATTTTTGAAATCAGATTTTTATGATAATTTTTTTAAGATTTGTTTAAAAAAAACGTTTAGAAGAGCCGTTTTTTTACGCCCGGCTTTTTCAGACGTCGTTTTTTTAACACGCCGTCATTTACGTTAAAAAATTACGTTTTCCTTTTTTACGCCCGTCATTTACGTTAAAAAATTACGTTTTCCATTTTTCTAACGCGCCGTCGTTTACGTTAAAAAATTACGTTTTCCGTTTTACGTTAAAAATTCCGTTTTCCGTTTTTACGCCCGGCTTTTTCGCGCATCGTTTTTTAACGGGTCGTTTTTGCACGCTGTTTTTTACGCTTGGCCTTTTCAAGCGTCGTTTTTTTTAACGCGCCATTTTTTACGTCCCGTTTTAACGCGGTGTTTTTTACGTCCCGTTTTTTTTCGCGGCGTTTTTGTGCGCCGCATTCACGCCCCTTGTTTAGGCGCCCTTTTATCACACGGTTTTTTACGTTTTACAATTTACGTATTACGTTTTACGTAAAAAAATTTACGTTTTACGATTTACGTAAAAAAAATTACGTTTTACGATTTACGTAAAACTTTTTACGTTTTACTTTAAAAATTTTACGTTTTACGTTACAATTTTTATGTTTTACGTTAAACTTTTTACGTTAAACTTTTTACATTTTAGGTTTTACGTTAAACTTTTTAATCTTTTTACGTTAAACTTTTTAAACTTTTTACGTTTTACGTTAAACTTTTTACGTTTTATGTTAAACTTTTTACGTTTTACGTTTTACGTAAAACTTAAAAAAAACATATTTTTTACAAAAACAATTTTTTTTAGATTTTTTTTTACTAAAAAACTACTTTTTTACGGGTTTAAACCTTTTTACAAAAACCAAAAAAAAATTACGTCACGTTTCCCCATTTTTTACGTTTTACGTTAAACTTTTTACGTTTTATGTAAAACTATTTACGTTTTTCATTTTTACGGAAAACGGACAAAGTTTCCTCTATTTTTGGAATAAGCCGATAACTCAAGTTGCCGTTATCTTTTCAAAACTCAACAATTTTCAACAATATAAACACAAATATATAAAATTTCTATTAAAATGCCAAACGTAACAAGTCACTAATGTATCGGTTCGAGCTCGGTGCGCGTTAACTAAATAAAATCTAAACTAACGTAATAATAACTCGCTACGATTAAACATTACCGGTCCTCAGTTGACCATCTTTGACTTGTTTGACTGCTGCTGACCCGAACCGGGTCCGTTGACTGCTTTCGACCCAAACCAAAACCCGAAATTGATCCGAGTTGCACCGCGTCGAGCCGAAACCCGAGCCGCTACTGATCTGTGTCACCGCCCTGTTTTCTTTGTCGAAACTGAACTGGGCAAACCCAAACCCAAAATTTGAAACCGAAACTGTTTTCTTGAGTCCCCTCCCTGTTTTCTTGAGTCACCTCGAACCAACCCAAACCCAAAATCTGAATCTGAAACTAGAACGAAACGATCCAAATCTTGAACCACTCATAACCACCACTGTCGGTAACTCCGAACTACCACTATCACCGGGAAAACAAAGAGAAAAGTGAGGGGAATATGCTTTCCGTTCAGAAATCAAAGAATATTAGTTACTTACCGAATGAATTACGGCGACCGGAGCTCGGAGACACCACTGCCGTCGCTGACTCTAGCGACCACTTGCCGCTGTCGGACCATCATCATCCTCGTAACTCTTCATCGTCGTCAGAAGCAACCGCCGTCACCACCGCCGTGGCGTCGGCGCCAATACCGGAATTCGCCACCGGTCTCTCTCTCTCTCATCTCTCTTTCACCCCAACCCCGCCACTACTCGCCGCCCCCTAAATCGCTGGTGTGGCGCCGCCGATACTACTAACCACTACCACAACACTACAGTACATGAACTACCGGCGCCATCAATGCCTCACCACCACTGCTCCCCGCCCTATCGCCGCCGCCATAAGCCGCTGATGCGGCACCTTCGTAACCAGGTGGCCAGAAACCACCAGCCTGCATCTCGACTTTCTCTCTCCTTGGGCTCCCTATCTTTCTTTCGATAAACTGCAATTTATGTGTGTGTTTTTGTTTAGTTGGGGGGCTAGGGTTTAAAATATGATGAGAATAAGGAGATAAAGGAGATAAGGTGTTTCACCTTTGAGATCCAGATGAGAGGATTTCAAATATTTGCTCAAAAAGAAACACAGAGATGATATTTAAATGAGAGAGAGTAAAGAGGAGAGAGGTAATTAAAATTCAGAGATTTAAATGAACAGAGATGGATTTGACATTTGGGGTAAATGACTAAAATACCCCTTCTTCTGATTGGTTGAGAGTGGTTCTCGCGGTTCTTACAACTGGAGGTGGTTTTCATTTTAGCGGCTCCCTATATATATATATATATATATATATATATATATATATATATATATATATATGGGAGAGTTTAAATGAGAACACCCATCTTTTGTGAGAACTACGAGAACAAATCTTAGCCACTCATTTATTTCCCTTGTGTTTTAATTAAAAGGGTAAATTTGTAAAATTCTTGAAGAATCATTCCAGGAATAACCTTGCCTGATGTCTTCATCTCCAACAACGCACCAACAACAATTCTTTAGCCATCTACCACCATGGAACGCACAGGGTCTTCGGAGGAGTTGATCGATCTTTGGTTTTTGTCGATCAGTCCTTGAATCGTTTAGGCCAGGTATCAACCGATCTCTTATTTTTGTCGTTCGATTCTGTTTTGAAGTTTTTGTTTTAATCATTTGATTTCTCTAGTTTTCTGCAATTAGCATTGTGTATTTGTCTTCTGACTCTTGAATTTGACCTAATTGTTGTTTTGTTGTCTCAATTTTAGGTGATAATTGGTTGATAGTGGATTTTGATATTAGGTGGTTCTGTAGTGATAACCAATTTTGGTTCATCCTCACCATTAATTCAATATCAAGTTCAAGATTGTAGATTTATTGATTTTAGGTGGCTATGTGATGTATTTTTATGACACATATTGAAATATTAACAATTGGAAGTTGTTTATTAATTAGATGATGAGCAGATGAAGAAATGATGAATATCTTTAAATAGGTTTTTCATAAAACTTGAAATTACTGGGCCTTTTTTTATATCTTTTTTGGTTGATTCTTTTATCTTTCCATTAAAAGTCTTGGGTTTTTTGAATTTAGGGATAAAATATAGACATGGAAAGTAATTATTGTATCAATTCTCATTGCACATAACCTGTTTGTTAAAATGCCAATGTGAGTTTTTTTTGTTTTTCTTCTAATTTGCATGGTTTAAATGAAGTTCTAGTGATCAAAAGATTATATAAATTTAAGATCCTATTAGCTAAAGTAACGTTTAAACCAATTGTGTTTATGTAAGTAATAGTTGCATCATATGGTTTTTATTTTAACTAAAGTTCATTTATTTTTAAGTAATAGGTCTTACACATGTGTAAATTTGTTCACTGCCATGGGCCGGTTGCGAAAACGATATCAGTACAGGTGGGGCTTGAAAAAGGATCATCCGTGAATGAGAGTTATGATTGTTAATTGTGTGTTCAAGGATATGATATGAAAACTTAAAACTGAATCATCTAAACAGGACAAATGTTCTTCGGCCAATTTGGTTCAAAAAATGATCATTATGTTTGTGTTACTAGCGTTATAAAAATCGACGTTCATGAGTTTTCAGTTGCGTTTAATGGCGTAAGTGAACACCATTGATAAGTCTCCCATCTGATCTCTGATGTTGCCTACTGTAAGAAACGACTTGTTATGATCCCCTTGACGGAATTAGTTGTTGGTTCGTTGATTTTGACCTGCCAATCTGCAGTAAAAATAGGATGATTCGGTATTTAGTTGGTGTGTAAGCAAATTTTGTTTGATCTTGATTGGTTAATATATAGATTTAGTATGTTGAGATCTTCTCTGCATATTTCCATGTTCTCTGTAGGCCTCTGTTTGTCAATAAAAAATAAGAAATGAATTCAAGGTATTAGTTAATCTATATTTTGTTATGTGCATGAATCCTACAGTCCAATATTGAGGTTTAATCAACAAGCAACTAGCCATGGTGGAATTGGCCCACACACCAAATCAATTAACTTAATTTTCAACATATTTTTTTTTAATTTTCTCCATCAGTTAAATGTTAGTTCTTATGTACACTATCACCATGGGTTCCTTTTTTATTTTCTTTCTAGCAACTGTTTTAAAATTCAATATGTTTTGACGTGTTACGCAACTCACTCGGTTATAAACTTTATTTATAGAAAAGGGCTTGATATTTTAATTCATTTTAGATCCTGAAAAAGTTGAGTTGTTGGCGATGCCGGTGCTGGCTATGGACGTTTGATACTGCAAAGGAGGTGATGTGTGCTTCCAATGTTGCGAGAAGGTGACTAAAAGGGAAGATACCAATGGTGTTCCCATTCTCTATGTCACCGTAAACAAAAGGAAAAAAAGAGGAAGTCTAGTGGCTGTAGTATTAACACGAACGACAAGTGTCACGTTGTTACTTCAAGGAGTCAACTCTTTAGTACTACAGGCCCGTTAGCGATATTGAAGAAGATAAAACCTAGTACCACCAACCAAGCAACTAGTCACATTGATGTAGAAGTCGATTTGAATCTCGGTGGTCCTTCAAAAATAACATAACATAGTTTGCAGACTTTATTAATTCAATGCAATTACTGTTTACATTTCTTGTTTCTTGTGTGGGTTGGTTTTATAACGTTTTTATTTTATTGTCAATGTTTCAATAATAACTCACAGCCGAGTACATATTTGTAAGCTCCTCACATACATAGGTAAGCCAATCAATTATATATTTCTTAAATATTTACAGCTTAATTGCATACGTGTAAACCTTCATATCAATTCTCTTTTTAACTATCATCATCGTTCACACATGTGTAAATCTTGATATCTATATTTATTTTTTTAAACTATTATGATTTTCATATGTGTTAACCATCATATCAACTCTACTTTTTTAAACTATTATGACTTACACATGTGTAAACCTGCATATCCATTCTTTTTTTTAATTATTATGATTTACACATGTGTAAATCTACATATATATGCTTTTTTCTTTAACTATTATGATTAAACATGTGTAAACTTTCAAATCTATGCTTATTTTTTAAACTATTATGATTTACACATGTGTAAACCTTCAAATCTATGTTTTTTTCTTAAACTATTATGATTTACACATGTGTAAACCTTCAAATCTATGTTTATATTTTTGAACTATTATGATTTACAAATGCGTAAACCTTCATATCTATTATTTTTATTTAAGATTTTAAAAAATACAATATTATCAAAGAATCAAAAGCATTAAAACATTGATAACAAATCAAAATCCATGATGTACGCACACCAATCACAATAACATAAAAAAACTTGTTGTTGTTAATAACATCTAGTGTTTTTATATCTATTTTTATTTTTTTACTATTATGATTTACACATGTGTAAACCTTCATATTACGCTTATCTTCGTAAACTATTATGATTTACACATGTGTAAACTTTTATATAAATGCTCATTTTTATTGCTATAATTTACACATGTGTAAACCTTCGTATCTATGATTTTATTTTTATAACCGTTAATGCTAATTTTTTTTGCTATAATTTACACATGTGTAAACCTTCGCATCTATGATTATTATTTTTTAACTATTACGATTTACATATGGGTAAACTTTGATATCTATTCTTATGGTTTTTAACTATTGTGATTTACATATGTGTAACCTTCATATCAGTGTGATTTACGCATACGTAAACCTTTAGATCTATGATTTACAAATGTGTAAACCCTTCATATCTATGCCTATTCTCTTAACTACTGTGATTTACACACATGTAAACCTTCATATATATGATTTAACATTATATTTACACATGTATAAACCTTCGTACCTACGATTTAACATGAAACAATCTACTTACTTCAAATCAGTGATCTATCAGTTCTTTATCCTACATCCGTAAGTAATTATGATATAGAAGTTAGCAGGTCCAAAATACACTTTTAAATCAGCACCTACACAGAACATTTTGTAGACTAAGATGCATATCATCACATTTGCGGTCGGATAAGTGCTCATAGCTTCAATGCTATTTGGTAATCCCCTTAACATATCCTTCCTGGGTGTATTTTTCGATTCATGTCTATCCATATAAATTTGAATAATCCTTGTTAATAAAAAGTACCATGTTTCATAGATATAATGACAAAAAAATATATAACGTTTTTTGAATAACCAACAAAACATCGTTAAATACGTCCGACGCTAACTAAAGTTAGCATAAAATTACAAGCACCAAAAAACATAAAACAGATACACCAAACATCATTTAGATCCCCATAAAATCTAAATTAAACATGTACCAATCGCCACATGTCATATGTTGCACTTTTGCTCTGTTTCTCAGCCACAAGTTGCCCAAAAATTTGATTTCTTCCATGACTCCATCCATCCTTTGTTGTTTGCCATCGAAAACTTTAGCGTTACGGGCCCTCCAAGAGGCAGCCCGATACCAAATACTTAGTGCAAAAGAACATAAACGAATAGATGGTTAGCCGTCAAAGTCCCCACACATCACACACGTCGCTGCAGGTACCGTGACACTACTTCTGATCAGACCGTCCAAACATTTTTTGAAGCTTAAATATAATGATGTGCACATGTGTAAAAAACTATGAGAATGTACACATATGTAAACATTTACATACATGACAGACGTTTAAAACTTAACTATGATGTACAGATGTGTAAACATTTGTTTGCAAGATCATTCACAAAAGAATTTCATAAATTGCTACTTAATACTTCAATTGCACAGATGAATTGAACATATGTTACAAAAATGATACATATGTTCTACTAGTTATTAGTTATGTAATTCCCTGGAAAATTGGTGTCGACTCTACATCAATTTCACTTTCACTGTACCACAAAATCTTAATCTACTTCAATTATTCATAAATTGCTAACCTAATAATTCAATTTCACATACGTAAACAAAAAACCAAAATACTACAAGTAGTGTTATAGGCTGTTGACCTTAATGAATAGATTGCACAAGCATGGTGAAGGTGAGTGATCACCCTCTGATTCATCAGTTATATCAAATCCAGCCCTAGGACGAAAGCCAAGTCGATTAATGACAACAACTAACATATCTAGAGCTGACGACGACGACGCCATCGGAGAATGAGAGGGACGGTGGTGATGGTGGATTGCTTGTTCTCTCTGGTGTTAACCGTGATTTTGAACTTTGAAGGTTTTTTTTTTTGTTTTTTTTTTTTTTGTATAGAGATGCAATGGACTGTTTTTGATGGGTTTTGTGTTTTGACAATAAAGCCCCTCTAGTCTTGTAATTTAAGTTTCCTTCTCATCTAAACCCCTCTAATCTTAGCCCTTAATTTAGGATGATCAATGGATGGAAATTGTTCCTAGTGTTCTCACAAAAACGGGTGTTCTCAAGATAACCCTCCCATATATATATATATATATAGAGAGAGAGAGAGAGAGAGACAGAGAGAGAGGAAGGTTAACGTACATTACGGCTTAACGTACATCACGTACGACAGGTAATTACGCACGTTTATTTTAAAATCACGCACGTTATAACTCAAAAATCCAAAATCACGCATGTTGAAACACAGTAATCACGCATATTGAAAACATTAATCACGCATGTTATAGAACAAATCACGCACGTTGTCGTACGTGAAGTACGTTAAGCCGTAACGTACGATATACTTTTTCTATATATCGTACGTTACGGCTTAACGTACTTCACGTACGACAACGTGCGTGATTTGTTCTATAACATGCGTGATTAATGTTTTCAATATGCGTGATTACTGTGTTTCAACATGCGTGATTAATGTTTTCAATATGTGTGATGTATATATATACGTTAACGGCTTAACGTACCTGTCGTACGTGATGTATGTTAAGCCATAATGTACGTTAACCTTCCTCTATATATATATATATATATATATAAGGTAGGAGTTGGCTACAAAGCCAACTTTTCCTATAAAGTGTAGGAAGTATTCTCTATTTGACATGTGGCATTTTATATTTTTATGCAAAAGGGAAAACTTGTAATTAGATAATTATTTTAATTATGGAAAATTTTATCTCCTAAACCAATTTGAGATATTTATGGTAACTAAATATCTTCTTTAAATTCAAATTCAGAAGTTTTAGTTTTATACTAAGATCATCGCTAATTCAATGTAACACCCTTACTATTATATAACGGTTTTTGTACAAATAACGGCTAAAGAAATGTGTATTTACGAATACACATTCATATAAAGATACGGGCTTATTAAAAACTTTTACAATTTAGAAAATAATACAACATAATGAAATTGAGTTCGTCGTTTAAAAATTTCAAAGAAACGCAGTGCGGAAGCTTATATCTTGATCGTGTTCGGTTCTTCATTGAGCTTGATCTTCATCCGGGAACCCTTGACATTACCTATGATCAAAACCAACTAAAAAGTTAGTTTTGATAACTTATAAACGAGTTTAAACAAGTTCCATAGTCAAACTAACAAAATAAAATAAAGTTTCCAGGTTTTACGTCTCTCGCGCCACGCGAGAGACTACCTTAGATCGTTCGCGGGCCGCGACAGCGCTCGCGTGTCGTGCCAGTTTGATGGTTTCCCTTCGCGTGGCGCGGGGAAGACCATTTTCCAGCAGGTCTGGTTCTGGGTCTGCATTTATTTTTTGCCCAGCTCAAGTTTTTACAAAAACACAACTTCAAAATGCCATAACTGTTTATCTACTTATCCGTTTTGTACGAATCTTTTTCCTAAGCGTCCGTAATTAAATTACAGACCCGTTTATCACCTTGTTTTGCATAAAATATGATTTATACACGATTGGATCATAAATTTCTTAGGTGATTACTCGACACGTTTGGCATTATCATCACTCTACATGCTATAGAATCAATAGTTAATTCCTATCATATTTACCCATCCCGGGCTTCTCGAACCTTAACATTTTCGTTCCCACCAAAGAGTTTACGTAGGCGTTTACATTTACCGATTCATTTGTATCTATCTAAGCATTTAACCACAATTTACTTCTTAGTCTATTTTGACCCGTTTAGGGGACTTTTGAGCATTTAAACGTTAAAGTCACTCTTTTCACTTCGCATCTTTTATTCACATACTAAACAGCTAATTTTATTCCACCACAATAATTTTGTGGTGGATTTAATATAAGGAATCCAAAATCCAAATTTCTACCCTTCGGTTAGACATTTTACGCATAAGACCCGTTTTTAGACATTCGCCCCACGAATGTCATTACCTATAATTTTTTACATATCTACGGACTTCGTAATCATAATACAAATTTCTAAACAACCTCTAAGGGTTGTTTCCCCGTTTTACCCAACAAGGACTTTTTGGTCAAATTTTATGTATTTCATTTTACGGCGAAGGATCATCGCTATCTATTTGACCAAAATTGCACATTTAACTTTAAATTCATTTAGGCGTACCTGGCTCGAGTCATAGGATTGACCCGTTTAAATATCTCTCACTATTAATTTCTAATTAATACCAACGCGAACCGTATGATATTTCATGTAATGACAAAACTCAACAAGCGATCATCAATTAATATTGTCAAATGATCTTGCCAATGCCATTTGACCCGTTTAGTCCGAACGACCATTTTCCATTATGTGATGATATCTAGTTACCATCTCTCCCTTTTACCCATTCCGGTTTACACCATAACGTAATGTTTCAAAATTTCTTATTAGTTCATCGTCACATGACTAATTTACCAATTTACCCCTTTTTGCCATTGCTTATGATTTCTCACCATTGCACTAGTTCTGACTCATATTATTTGCGTCGGAACATTACAACTCTATTACTAACTTTTGCTTATTCATTTTCAATACACACAACTGATGTATACTAAAAAGGGTGTAAGCTTTTACTTACCTCGCATCCAAATTACGCTTTCCTTTTCGTAGTTGCTCCGTTTGACCCCCTTCATTCCCAAGCCTCCATCTAGCTTGTCAAGAGTCAAACTATCATCATAATTCACAAGGTGGTTAGATTAGTCATTATAACCACGACTATTCCACCTTACGTATTTTCTATGTGAAAACTATTATTCGACTCCGTCCATGGTTAGTTTAACTATTAAAAAGTTAACTACCCTTAATTATATGATATGTGCATATAAGCTAAATCGACTTCATAATTAAAATTTGTATTACCCCACATCACACGTAATTAGTCGAACTAGGAAATTACGCGTTTGATTCATAATTTCAACATATGAACATTGTGGGCATAATTTATAACATCAGCAATCAAGTTTCGTATCACTGAAAATAGGTTGTTTTTGGTGACCTGTTTAACCTGTTTACAAGTCTTCAAAAATTATGATTTTTTTATATGGCGTACCTCTCGGAGGGTTAGACCTTGTGTTAAAATTTCAAGATCTAACTCTTTACCAAAAACTCGTAAAAATTCATTTACTAAGTTGCAATAAGATTCATCACTTCTGACTGCAGCTTACGGAAAAATTCATTTAAAATTCCTCGTTTATCCGATTGACGAAATTACAATTGGCGATCTTTTAATCACTTAAAACTTTCTACAGTAAGAATTTGAGATCATAACACAGTTCCTAAATTGAGTTATGACATTCGTAATGGGCTGCAAATTCTGTCAGAAAACGCAGCTTGAACCTTTGATACGGAAAAATTCATAAAACGCTCAATTTTCGTCAAAAAAATGCGATTCCAGTGGGGTTTTAAAGATATTTCCTGGAATTATATTTTAGACTAAAGAAACACATGTTTTTATCACGTTTTGTCCAGGTTACAGCCAATACAAGTCGGCTGTAAATTCTGATCAAGAGCCGTTTGAATTCAGCTTTCAATTTATGCATGTTCTTGACATCATAACACTATTTTTTAGCAATCAAAACCCTAAAAACATCTTATACATGAATTTAGCATCAACAAAAATCTGAATTTACTTGAGCTAAGCATGATTTCAATATATACTTGTCTAGGGTTTACTCCTAAACACTACAATGTTCCTATTTCATCCAAACAACATTCATGCAATACTAATTTCGGATTATAATTGTTCATCCAGAATTTTGAATAGAATCAAACAACGAATTTTGACATACCTTGTGATCCACTAGGCTTGGTGATCACTAATTTATTAAAAGCCCCAAATTTTAGCTTGATTCTCCTTCGATTTGGTTGGATTTTATGAGTTTTAGGGTTTTGATAGAACCCCCATGGTTCCTGGTCGTTCCTGCGCACACACACACTTAGAGTGTGTGTGTTGTGTTTTATTATTATGTTTAATAAAACATGTTTGCCCACTTTGCCATTTTAGTCCTTCATGTTTCATTTTTTAATCATATAGGGCTATAACTCATAGTTTATCATTTAAATTCATATTACTTAACTAGGTTAATTATTCCTAGCCAACTTAGTAGGCTCGAGAAGTTAAAAAACCGTTTTATTTTAAGTTCCGTTAACTCGGGATCCTTATGAACTTTGTCTTCTCAAGTCGTTTGCTCTCTTTTTATTTATAATTAGGCTTATTTATTTGAATCCTAATAATTTACGGGTTAATCTTTTCTGCTAACGGTATTCTACCCGCTCTTTAGTATTAACGGGGTTTAATTACCAAACCCGTTTTCGGGGTGTTACATTCACAAACACAGTCCATTAGATTTTGTCTCTTTCGATCAATTCATATTACTAACAAAAAATCACGATTTTAAATAACATTGTTGATGGCGGTTTATGTTTTAGGAAGAAGATGTGTTTTACCTGCTACAATACTTGATGAACAATTTCTTAACGATGTATTTTACCAGCTGCAATCCTTCATGAATAATTTCTTGATAATGTGTTTTACCAGTTACAGGTTAATTCACAATGTGTTATAACACTTTATGTTTTAGGAACGAGATGTGTTTATAGATGTGTTTTACCTGCTACAATTCTTCATGAACAAATTCTTAACGATGTGTTTTACCTGTTGCAATCCTTCATGAACAATTTCTTAACGATATGTGTTATAGCAGTTTATGTTTTAGGAAGGAGATGTGTTTGTAACTATTGACGTTGTGTTTTTAGGAAGGAGATATACTTGTAATTTCTTGACGATGTGTTTTACAAGTTAAAGATTAATTCACAATGTGGTATACCAGTTATGATTCACATATGACATATCTTTTGTGGTTTCTTGAAGTTGTGTTTTATATTTTTTTAGGTTTCTTCACGATGTGTTATATTGTATAACACACCATACAAGTTAAATGACGTTCTGTTATATTGTATAATTCACGATATGTTTTATTGGGTTTCTTCAAGATATGTTATATTGTATGATTCACGATGTATTTTCTTGACGTTGTGTTTCTTTGCGAAGGAGAGAAGGAAGAGAGAGAGAGAGTCGCGAGAAATGTGGGACAGTTTATGGTATGATAATCATTTCCATATTTAAAACAAGCTAAATGAAACATTGACCCCTAATTAATTAAATCATCCTATTTTTAAGACAAATATATTACCAAAATGTCACCAAGATGATCTCAACCATCAAACACACTCATCCAATGGTCAAGATCACTTCCTACACTTTGTAGAGGAACCTCACCCTATATATATATATATATATATATATATATATATATATATATATATATATATATATATATATAGGGGAGGGCTATATAGAAAACCCTTATGTTTTTAGAAAACCCTGGAAACTCAAATCTCCCCCCATTTTTACCCAACCTCCCGACATTTTTTTTTTTGAAAAAAATAACACATGTAATATACATATTTTAAAGTGTTTTGGGCCAAAAAAAACAAAAAAGCGCCAAATGGATGTTTTTAAAAAAAATAAACAAATTTCAGCAAACTTCGGGTGACTAACATGTGTTAGGCACAAAAGGCTGAAACTTGCTGAAATTTGTTTTTTTTTTAACATTCCTTCGGCGCTTTTTTGTTTTTTTGGCCCAAAACTCTTAAAAACATGAATATTACATGTGTTATTTTTTTCAAAAAAAAATGTCGGGAGGTTGGGTTTTCTAGGGTTTTCTCAAAATGGAGGGTTTTATATCTAGCATTATCCTATATATATATATATATATACATATGGTAGGGATCCTAAGAGAAAAGCATCATATTTGAAAAACTTGAGAATAATTTTGGATCACACATTTATCCAAGCCATTTTTTTAACTTCTAGTCACTCGTTTTTAAGTGTTTTGTTTTCTTTTTTTGGAAATATACATACATGTATATTCTCAATTTTGAATTATACACATATCTATATAGGCAAATTTTAAACTATACATATGTCTATATTATGGAAAATATATATCTTTAACCTAAGAAGTGTTGGAAACCGGGTCAGACAAACGCCGATTAAGATCATTCCAACGGCATTTGGACCGGCTCACTGAATAATAACCAAAATCTATAAACTTTAAAGTTAAACCCTAAATCCTAAGTATGCTATGCTAAAACTAAACCCGAAACCCTAGCTAAACCATAATGCTAAACCCTAAAGCTAAACCCTAAATACTAATGCTAAACACTAAAACTAACCCATAAACCCTAATGCTAAACCATAATGCTAAACCCTAAATACTAATGCTAAACACTAAAGCTAAACCCTAAATACTAATGCTAAACACTAAAACTAACCCATAATGCTAAACCCTAAATACTAATGCTAAACCCTAAAGCTAAAACTAAATCATTCACATCAATCATAGATGCATAATACTTATTTTTCAATTTTAAACAAGTATATACATATATGTATAGTTAAAAGATTGACATTAAACACATGTATATAAATTCTTAAAAAAACTTGATAGAAAAAGCTTTGATTTTTCCAAAAAAAAAAAAAAAATAGAAAAGGCTTCGATTTTTCAAAACAATTTTTT
The DNA here is from genome assembly GCA_030545235.1 of Helianthus tuberosus. NCBI lineage: Eukaryota > Viridiplantae > Streptophyta > Magnoliopsida > Asterales > Asteraceae > Helianthus > Helianthus tuberosus. The sequence continues at coordinate 39,953,195 of CM060382.1, read as the reverse complement.
TGTCTATTTTGCTTTTTTTATTTTACATATGTATGATAAAAATGCTAAACAAGTCTCTCAATTATGTGTAAGAGCGCCATCAAATTATACCTGAAGGGGTATGGTCCCAAAAAAGCCGCGCAAACCTCCGTCAAGGTTGCGCGCGGGACCATACTCCTTATTCAATAAGCTTCTTATCATGAGCCTCGCGCGAGCTACATCATATTCTATTTTACGTCGCGCGAGACCAAGATAATAAGAAGCTCCAATATCAGCACTTAGCATACTGAAGGAGCACTCAGTCACCCAAACCCCGCGCGAGTTAATTACGTGCCCAGCAAGCATCGCGCAGGGAAGCAGCGCAAGGCTGTTCCCGATAGTACACAAGGTACAAGTGGCAGAAGAAAAGAGCCAATCAATGTCCTTCTGGCTCTGCTCAATCGTGCTCCACGATCATCTGACATACAGGAGACAAAAAGTACTTATGGACGCCTACATGGCACCAAGCATGGGGCAGAGACAACTACCCCACGATCTCCACTTACCTGCTGATGGTAGAAGGGCGGCCAGGCCGACAACAGTGACACGTGGCTCCAGTCATATTGCGCCAGCTCCAGAAAGCTCCTAGAAGCCACTAACGGTCGACACCAGTGAGACAAGGAGCATATCCTCCATGTTGTCGCCTTCAGGCCCAAGGCCCATCAGCCCATATCCTCTTACGCCTCTCCGGCTATAAATAGAGACCTCACTTCACAGGTTAAACATTCCATTCCCTCTACTCTCACTCTTAATACTTAATTATCTCCCCAAAGCAGTCGCTTATTCTCACGCCGGAGCCCGGTTAAGAGGGAAACCCTCACATTCCCCTCTTAACGAGTAACTGTGTTCTGTTAATCCAATCATTAAGGAGCTCCGGAAACCATAAAGAAGATTAACCACTACGATAGGAACATAAACCAAACTGATTAGTCCCTTAATTAGTTCTGTGTTTCTTCATTGGCGCCCACCGGTTTTCTACAAATCACTTTCATCTTCTTTTTTTTCCTGAGTTTCGTGTTTTTTCTTCCTTCGATCATGGCTGGTCAAGGAATCATTCCTGAGTTTGTTGGTTTTGGAGCAAACTCTAACGCAACGTTGGGGGCGGATAATCAAAACGTCCAACCCCAACACATTGAAGATATTGGCGAAATCGAAGTAACCAACACTGGTGAACCGCGCGGGAGCATCACCCGCATCAATGAGACGGTAACCCCAGGAAGCAACGGCACTGGGCCTTCAAACCCAGCTCCACCCCAGAATGTTTCGGCGCTACTAGGGCTACCAGAGGGCGAAACTCCGGCCTCGTGGTACGCCAAGAACATTGCCACCATTAACGTGGCGTATCAATCCCTGATCGCACAGCAAGCAGTCTTAACGGCAGAACCATCCTTGGTTACTCCTCAGGGACAGAGTCAGGGGGCGCGCCAGATACCCCCACAGCAAAACATCCAAGGCAGAAGTAATAGACCTCCCCCTACCAGAAGATTGAGCGTGCATGACACGTGCGATACACGGGGGGAAACAGAAAGCTATTACGACTATCCGTCAAACGTCCAAAGAGGCCCAGTTCATAGTCGGCTCACGTCGCGCAACATGAACAATGAATGGGAAGATACTGACCCGAATGATCCAACTTGGGAAGATGATGGAGGATCTTCAGTCTTCAATCGTTTACAGAGAAACCATGAATACTACAAACCAAGACATGTTGGGTACACCGAAGAGGCTGAACAAGACTTTCGCCTCGCCTATCGACCAGCTGAAGCTGTGGAACATTCCAAGTTCATTCCAAAAATCGCACTGGCGCCACTTAAAAGAGAGAAGTTACCTCCGACAGTCAGAAAGTTTAACGGATTGACTGACCCTGATGATCACGTCAGAGTTTTCACAAGCGTGGGCTGCATGGGAGGATGGAATATGCCCATGTGGTGCCATCTGTTTATTCAAACGCTTACAGGGGCTGCTCGCGCCTGGTTCGACAGCCTTCCTCCGGGAAAGATAAAGTCATGGGTGGATTTCAGGACTCAGTTTTTGAGTCACTTCAGTCAACAAAGACGATACCAGCGCGACACAGCCGAGGTTGAAGACATCTGGCGCAGAGATAACGAGGGTTTGGAAGATTTCATCACTCGCTTTAACAAAGAGTGCTTAGAAATCGGCGGTGTTAGTGAGCAACTCATGCGCTGCCACTTCAAGAAAGCCATCCGCTGTGATAGCCTAATTAGAACCATCACTGGGAAGGATGGAATGCCCAAGGAATGGGATAAACTCATGGAAGCCGCGAAGATAGTCGCGCAAACTGAAGAGTCACTCGCCAGAAACAACAGTTATCGTACTGAAGATCGATTTTCTAAAGGAGGTCACTCGCGCGACGACAACAAACGAAACAAAGGCAAAAACCCTGGGTGGAAAGCCAACCACTCCAGCGGTTATGGTGAACGATCTCGTTATGAAGAACGGTCGCGCTACAGAGAATATGCGCGAGACGCTATTGATCGAATTGGGTATCGGAAGGCAGTCAGGGATGACAATCGAGAAAAGCACTGGAATCCGCTCATAAAAGCACCGAAAGGGGTGCTGATGACGGAGAATCATGATTTCAAGGCTCCAAGGCCCATGACAAACAAAACGGGGCAAGACCCCAACCTGTACTGCGACTTCCATAAAGATACGGGACACCTGACGGACGACTGTTACAGTTTACGTCAGAAGATCGAAAGAGTGCTAAAAAGCGGGAAGCTAAGCCACCTGGTGAAAAACGTGCGCAAAGAAACTCGACAGCTCCAACGACACGATGAGGGGAATCACAAGAAAGTCAGACGTCTAGAAACCCATATGGTCAATGGACCAAGATACAGCGCAAAAGAGAAAGGCAATCTCCCTTACGAACCCTCATGGCAAGAGCAACAGGTCATCTTCCCGGTAGTGCGCGGCGGTCCTCGCGCCACTCAACCCGTCGTCATTACCGGTATTATCGGCCATTACGACACAGAGTACGTGTGCATTGACCCAGGAAGTACGGCTGATATCATCTATGAGCAGTGCTTTAATCAATTTGATGAAGATGATAAAGCGAGACTTGAACCAGTTGATTATCCATTGTCTGGATTCTGCAACGAAATGGTCTTCTCGCTAGGCCAAATCAGCTTCCCCGTCACACTCTCTGACGGGAAGCATTCAAGAACAACGAATGTTAACTTCATGGTGATGCCTGTCAAATCAAGGCATGATGTGTTAATTGGGAGAGAAACCCAAGGCGAATTGAACATGGTAACCTCCACGCCCCATTCAGCGATAGAGTTTCCAACCAAGACGGGGGTGGCAATTATCTACGCCAAAAAAGAAGTGATGTCAACGGAAGAGATGCGCCCGACGAAAGCGGTGAAGGTTTCAACAAGCGAGCCAGAGAAGTGGGTATTGAACCGCAAATACCCGGAGCAAACGGTGATGATAGGCCACGCAATCTCACCAAACATCCGAACGCAGCTCAAGCAACTCCTGTTCAGAAATATGGATATCTTCGCCTGGACTCCGGCTGACATGACCGGTGTCCCACGCAACATCACCGAGCACTGTCTAAACACTTATCCCTCTGTTGAGCCAAAAGTGCAAAGGAGACGCAGCCTAGGGGCGGATAAAACCAAAGCAATGAATGAGCAGGTATGTGAGTTGCTAAAGGCAGGGATCTTGCGGGAGGTCCGTTATCAAAGTTGGGTTGCGAATCCCGTGATGGTAGAGAAGTCTAGTGGAGGATGGCGAATGTGTGTTGACTATACCGATCTCAACAAGGCATGCCCTAAAGATTGCTACTCTTTGCCTGAGATCGACAAAAAGATAGACTCTCTCGCGCCATACAGATGGAAATGCTTCTTAGATTGCTACAAAGGATACCATCAGGTTCAAATGAAGCTAGAAGACGAAGACAAGACAGCTTTTCGAACCGATCTAGGGATCTTCTGCTACACAAAGATGCCTTTCGGCTTAAAAAATGTTGGCGCAACGTATCAACGCCTGATGGATAAGACCTTCGCTGGAGATATCGGGAAGCATATTGAAGTTTACATCGATGATCTGGTGGTCAAAAGTCCCGAAGAGGACCAGATGTTGAAGGACATCGAAAAAACATTCAATTCATTGCGCAGCATGAATATGAAGTTGAATCCAGTCAAGTGTTCATTTGGCATGGAAGAAGGAAAGTTCCTAGGCTTCATAGTCACAAACGGCAGCTTTAAAGTGAATCCAGAAAAGGTCCAGGCAACAGAGAGAATGCCATCGCCGCGAACAATCAAAGAGATGCAACGGTTGGCCGGCCGCCTAGCCGCGCTTAACCGTTTTCTATCAAATCACGCCGCGAAGTCATACCCTTTTATCAGCACTCTGCGCAACTGTGTGAAGAAACAAGAGTTCAGGTGGACCCCTGAAGCAGAGAAGGCTTTTCAGCAAATGAAGGAGTGTTTGATCGAACTCCCTACCCTGACTGCACCATTCGAGAAAGAGCCGCTTGTACTGTACTTATCTTCTTCGGATGGGGCAGTAGGTTCGGTATTACTTGTGGAGAGAAACGGAGTACAGACACCAATTTACTACGTCAGTAGGGTGCTTACCTATCCAGAAACAAGATACTCCACAATGGAGAAATTGGTGCTTGCGGTGCTACACGCCTCTCGCAGGCTGCGCAGATACTTTACAGGGTATATGATCACCGTACTTACCAATTTCCACATCGGCACGATATTGCAAAAACCAGAGACGTCAGGGCGGTTAGCAAAATGGGCAATCGAACTGGGGGGCCACAATATCCTGTACAGGCCGCGCCCAGCCATCAAGGGTCAAGTCCTAGCGGACTTCATCACAGAAGTCCCAATTGATAAAATCACGGATTGTGAGCTTGTTGAAACTCCCGTGAAAGAATCAACGAATGAGTTATGGATGTTGTACACCGATGGAGCATCAAACGAGGATGGCGCGGGAGTAGGATTGCGCCTTGTGAGCCCCGAAAATCATGAATTTACTTACGCCATCAAGTTGGATTTTAAGAATACCAACAACGAGGCGGAATACGAGGCATTTCTGGCAGGCTTGCGCCTCGCCATAAAAATGGGAGCTAAAAATCTACAAGCACACGTTGATTCACTCTTGATAGCCAGCCAAATTAACGGTATATACGATGCAAGGGGTGAAGTTATGGCCCTATATTTAGAGCAGGCAAAAGAATTGCTTCAACAGTTCAAGTCTTACAAGGTAGTCCACATCAATCGATCTGAAAACAAACCAGCAGACGCTTTGAGCAAACTGGCTTCAACCTCCTTTCAATATCTCGCCAAAGATGTAAGGATTGAAGTACTAAAGAACCCATCAGTTCTGCTATGACAAGTCAACGTGATCGAAATGGGCCAGCCATCCTGGATGACCCCTATAATTCAGTATTTTCAAGAAGGAATACTCCCTGAGAGCAAGGCAGAGGCAAGAAAGATTCAGAACAAATCTCTGCATTACGAAATGAATGGTGGTATCCTATACCGCAAGTCCTTCTTGGGGCCATTACTGCGCTGCGTGGACCCCCAAGATGCAAATTACTTGATCAGGGAGATCCACGAAGGGATCTGCGGCATCCATGCTGGACCACGCATGGTTGTCGCGAAGATTATAAACGCTGGATATTATTGGTCAGGGATGCACGTCGACGCCCTGAAGGAGTTGCGCAAATGCGACTCCTGTCAGCGACATTCTCCAAAAACCCTGCGCCCAAAAAACGATCTTATTCCTGTATCCACTGCTTAGCCTTTCCAACAGTGGGGAATAGACATGGTGGGACCTTTCCCAGAGGCTCCTGGCGCCGTCAAGTTTATAATAGTGGCCGTCGATTACTTTACGAAATGGGTGGAGGCCAAAGCCCTCGCTTCAACTACAGCCATGATGGTGCGTAAGTTCATTTGGGAACACATCATCTGCAGATTTGGCCTACCACTCAAGATTGTAACTGACAACGGCACCAATTTTGCATCTGAGGACCTCCAGAAGTGGATGAAAGAGATGAAAATTGAACACACTTTCTCCTCTGTTGCACATCCTCAAGCCAACGGGCATGTTGAAAGTGTAAACAAGTGTATCGTCGATGGGATAAAGGCCCGACTGGGCACAAAGCGAAGAGGTTGGGTGGATGAGCTCCCGAGTATCTTGTGGGCTCACCGAACCATGCCGAAGACAAGTACCTGCGAAACCCCTTTTAGCCTTGTCTACGGCTCAGAAGCGGTTATCCCAGCAGAAGTTGGCGTGCCCTCTCCGCGTTTGACTGCAGTCAACACAATCGAAAATGAGGCAGAGCGTCGCCTCGATTTGGATCTCTTGGAAGAAAGACGCGAGAACGCGCGCATTAAGGAAGCGAAATACAAGACACAATTGGAAAGGTACTACAATGCGAGAGTCCGCATCTGTACCTTCACGCCAGGAGAATACGTCTTTCGCGACAACGAAGCTTCAAATGCCGAACGCCCAGGAAAGTTAGCACCCAAGTGGGAAGGCCCATACTTGGTTCATGAAGTGCTAGGAAAAGGGGCATACAAACTATGCACCCTGGATGGACATATCATCCCGCGCACGTGGAATGCGCAACAACTGCGCAAGTGCTATATGTAACTATTCTAGGCACTGCGCCTTTGCCCACTCATGTTGGCCACACGCCTTTTTAATTACCTATGTTGGCTAAGCGCCTATTTTGCTACTTATGCGATGTATGTTGGCCCAAGCGCCTGTTTCCCAAGCAATGAAAGCATACGACATGTTTTCTTTTACGATGACTCCTTTCGTTACAAATGCATGTTAAACTTTTGATTAGCACGAAAACACTCCAGTTACACTCGCACGAGCCACTCTTTACATTTATTCGCGCTAACTTAACAAAAGTTTCTAACAACAGTGCAATAATTGTAACGGGAAAGGATAAACAAACATCATATTTAAACAAGCGCGACCGCGCAACAATTACATGAAAACAAAATGTCACATTCGACCCGAAACAAGCACAACCGCGCAACTACTAACATTGAAAAAGAAAATTACAAGGCACAAAGCCTGTCAATACTACCTACTAAAGACCATCACCAGCATCATCATCATCATCGTGCTTGTCACCACCATCATCACCTTCATCACCACCATCATGGCCCGCCGCTTCCTCTTCGTCAGACAACTCAACATGCTCTGGTGGGTCGAGAATACCCTTTAGACGCGTACACCAGTCATCATGCTCGAGAGCCTTTGCAACCAAGTCCATTACAGGCAAAGCTAGATGATTGTAAGAATTTTCAGCACGAGCCAATTCGGCATCAGCTTCATTGGTCACCGAACAATGACTGGTATCCAACTCTTGGCCAAACACTTCTTCGACATGCTGCGCACACTCCATATAACCTCCGCGATGACCAACCGCGCGAGAAGCATCTATGAGAGCAGCAACAGTCCCGTCCAGTTCCCTAGCATTCAAAATCGAGTTGGCCATCTACATCAAAACGAGCAAATTAGGAACTGACTTAGTAAATAAAACCCAAGTTAAAAAGAGATCAGTACCAGAACTATTCCCCTGCGGCGCAGCCATTCAGTATCTAAGGATAGCGTGTCAACAATACTCAGGACCTCAGCATAATTATTTTGCGCCACATTCAAGGCGGAAGAGCTTATGGCCCGCGCCTCCTCGGCCTTCTGCCTGGCTTCTTCAGCTAAGGCAACCTTCGACCTTTCGGCCTCCAGATCGATCTCCAAGGATTCGCTTTTGTCAACCTGCTCTCGTAGGCGACGTTTCAGCTCAGCAATTTCGACATCCTTGGCAATCAAATCCTTGTCCCTACTTGACAGCTGCACCTTCACCTCAGCCAGCTCAACCTGCAAGGGATAAAGGACTCAGTTAACATGCTAAACAAAAGTATAAAAGGAATAAGAGGTTTCTCGAACCTCAGCCTGCTCTTTAGCAGCTTGCGCATCCTCGACCTTCGCTGTCAACTCAGCAACCTTGGCTTCAAGGTCGACAATCTTGTTACGAGCCGCGAACGCGCGCTCATTGTCTTTCTCACATATGCGCTTGAATTCAGCCTTCTCCTTAGCCAACCGCTGTTCAGCAGCTTGAAGCTTGCTTTTCAGGCCCTCGCGCCCCCATTCCTCCGCTTTCTTGTCTGCCTCAAACTTTGCCTTCTCTTCCTCAAACTTGGCATTGGCTTTCTCAAACTCCTTAACTTGCCTGACAAGACGCTCGCGGTAGTTCTCCCAATCCGACCGCTCCCTAACCATTGTCCGCCACTCACGAACTATTTGATGGTTAGCAGCGCGGGTATTGGCCTCCCCAATCACATAAGTACGATATAGCCCATCATGAGTCTTCGCCCTCTGCCGATTAACCTCAGCAGGGGGGAAGGAGTTTAAGAACCAATCGCGGCAAAGGCCGAACTCTTGGAAGGTGTCTTTTTGCTTCAAACCCCAGGGAGCCTGGTGGGGGCATTACCGCGTTCCTCTTCAGTATAAGTTTTATAATAAATTTCACCGAGGGTATCCCTCGCCCCGATAACTTGTGGGTTATAACCCCCTGCACCACCCGAACTTGCGCCTCCAGAAACATATGGACCTGACCTCCCAGCAGTTCCCTTGAAGCAATGGGAAGCTTCAGGCCGCGCAGGATGGGTAGGCTTATCCACCCCGGTTTCCTTCCTCTTCTCTTGTTGAGGCTGGTCAAGCCCCGTGACGCTCACGACCTCCGGACCCTGCGCCTTATCAGGAGCAGTGATAGAAGCGGCACCGGTGTACTTTAGAGCATCATCAATAGGCTCTTCAGGAGCTTTTTTCTTCTCCTTCTCAACATCAGCAACATACTTTTCAGCAGCCCGTTTCTCTCTCTCCTGCTCAGCTCGCTTCCTCTTTTCATCGACAGCCTTTTTCTTCTTATCCTCCTCAGCTTTCTTCTTGCGCGCCTCATCCGCTTGGCGCTTGTCTTCCTCAGCTTTCTTCTTTTCCTCAACTTTTGCCTTCTCCAGCTCAGCAGTTTTCGCCTTCTCAAGCTCAGCAGCTTGTTTACCCTTTGCAGACTCAGCCCCAGCAGCCTGGAAAGGTTTGATGGTAACCTTAGGCCTTTTCTGCGCCGGCTCAATGGGCTCTGTGAACTCAACACCTTTCTTTTCAGGAGTTTTCTTGCCCTCTGCAGAAGAATAAAGTGTCAAAAAAAAAGTGAAATAGAATAAGAAGCTAAGGAAAACTTACCAAGAGAAAACTTATAAAGAGAGCGCAAGTTGCTCGTCTTCCCGATCAAAGGAACGGCACCAGCCTTCGGCGCAGCGACCACACCAGCCGTGGTCTCGCTCCTATTTCTCTTTCTGCTGATCAACTGTGACAACTCGAAATTTAGAACCCTTCATTGCATCTTGATGTAACAAGCTTAAGCGTCACGTGTTTATATATTAGTAAATAAAAGTTCATGATTATCTTGATGTGCTATGTGTTATCAATGTGTACGTATAAAATATAGTTTTATACGAGTATGTATGTAGTGAGCCGGAACCAAGACACAAGGACTCGACTCGAGACCACTCGGTCTCGAGTAAACAGTAACAGTTGGGCCGGTTGGGCCATGCACCTCCTTTACTCTACCCGAAAGCCCATTAGGGTGCACCAACTTAGAACAAGTATATAACCCTTGTTGATAACCAACCTTGTCATTTCTTTGGGCAACTCACTCTCACACACACTCTCCCACTCTCTCTCACTAAAACCCTAAGTCTCAACATCCTTCTTCCCTCATTCTCGGATTCAAACCGGCAACACTAGGACCCTCGGTTCAAGCTTGGAATCGTCATTCGGAAGTTCATCCTTCATACCCCCTAGCCGGTTAGTATCTCCTCTAGTTGTTTAATGACAAATACATGAGAAATTGTTGATAAAGGTGTTTGTTTGATAGAAGATGGTTATTTGTTATTAAATGATGTTTATTTATTGAAGGATGCACATGTTTTTGTATAACACGCATACTCTTATGTGGTTAGGAAGATTGAGGTGAATTAATGATTATCATGATAACTTGACAATTAAGTTGGGTAGAAATGAATAAGTGTACGCAAGCATGTTCTTGAATAATCGGATGTTGATGCACTAGCTAAGTGCGATATGTTTGAATAATTTGTTTTAGTGTATGTGTTTAAATATGATAAATCTTATGTAAGCATGCTATTGTATTGATTGAATATACTAGAATTAGGAGCCGATGATATCACTAACTTGAGTTCATGCTAGGATAGACTTTCTTGATGAAGCATGTTGTTATGATGAAAACCCTAAAATGATGAACTATTTGAATGCATCATGAACATGATATGAAGATTTGAATTGTATGTTTTGATCTGTTTGGTATTAAGATTATACAAGAAAACATGTTGGTGGAATTGTATTGGTTAGTACTAAGGATCATGAACATGAAATTCCATTGGATAGTACAAGTGGGCAGATTCTAGAAGGTTTCGGTTACCAGGAATACAAGTCGAGATCACTAGTCTCGACTCGAGACCATATATGTGACGACACGAGACTGCGGTTGCGACACAGGTTACAAGTCGAGAACCCCTAGTCTCGACTCGAGACCATGCATTACCAGCACACAAACATCGTGACTCGAAACCAGGTCGCTGGTCTTGTTGCGACTCGAGACTTGACTCGAGACCACCAGGTCTCGAGTGATGAAGGCTACAAACCGAGACAGCGCCGTCTCGACTCGAGACCACTTGATCATGTATATTCTGTTTGGACCTGCACGGTTACAGGCCTAAGTAATTGGGCCGAATATATGGACTTTATGCGTTACTGTTAATTGTGTATGTTGTGCACTGTTGATTGGACTGCCATGAATAACACATGTTTGCAACGTGCTAGTATACGTGTAGAAAATGTACGTGCATTACTTGGTTTGTATCTGACTTGTGTGGTAACCATACTAGGACGTGGTTGACCATAATTAGCTTGATTTGACCTTTCGTTTATCTGCCGAGCTAACCTAAGGTGAGTTCACACTCTCTACAAAGCATGGGATTCCCAGGGGTTGGGAACGGGGTTAAGGAACATGGATTCCTCGTCCTTTATTGGGTAGGACAGTGCTGGTTCAGGAATATAATTCCTCGTCCTCTTGGACAGATAACTTTCACTAGACCAAAACTCTATCACGAAGTCCCTCCTTTCTTTTATATCGACTTAATCGCCGGGCTAATGGCGAGCAGGTCATTAGTTAGATAGCGCTATTTAGGTTTGACAAACCTCACACCGTGCCGCAGAGGACGGGCGTGAACTAATGGATCTGGGCACGTCAATGATGATAGACATTGACAGTTCAGGGCACATAAACATGACTACAGTCAGCAGTCGATATGGTAACGAGTCTAGTAACATACATGGGGTAGCCCCCACGGCCGTAGAGCCAGATAATTAAACATGGAGTAGCCCCCACGGTTGGATAGCCAGAGTAATTGGGTTAAACAAATCACGTATTCAACTATGGGGTAACCCCCACAGCAGGATGCCAGATAAAGGAAACTGTTTTCAGAACAACTTAAAACAAACACCCCACTGTGAACTCGCTCAACATTATTGTTGACTCGTTACTACATGCTTTGCAGGTCAATAGGTACTTAGCTGGAGCTTGCATGGAAGAGAGTCGTTGTGGGACATGGACAACTGTGTACCATGTTAAACTTCGAAACAATTAAACTTATGTTTTGGCTTTAAACGTTATGCTTCCGCTTGCAACTTAAACTATGTTTTGTTTGGACACCAATTGTATTGGTTGGATTTTATAATCACTTACATGCTTGTTCAATATGATTGGTGGCTGGATCCTGGTCAGTCACGCCTCCAAGCGGTGGTATTCCGCAGGTGGATTTTGGGGGTGTGACAGATTGGTATCAGAGCCATTGGTTATAGAGAACTTGGTTTTAATAAGGGGAAAAAGTTTTATTAAAATCAGACTATAACCTGTATAGTGCTCTACGATCCACAACGACGCTTCACTCCACATGCAAGGCTCGACATTCTAGGTGATATAATCTATGTATATATTGCCTGCTTGTTAGTTACATAATGCATTGCTCATGATATGCTTGGTTAGTATAACTACTATTATTTGAACACGTGTGTGCCTACTCTCTTCTGTCATCGCATTTTTGCGAACCCCTCTCACTCATGTTCCTCTTGATATGAAGATCATGTCTGGACGCGTTAACATGACTCAAGCGGCACTTGCAGCTGCACACGCAGGAGGTATATCCTGCAGTCCAAACTCATTCTAGGATCTTTAGATCCTACTCTCGTGAACCAACCCTTGTGTTAAACTCTGTCCTTTTTTTCACCCACAACAGGTCAGCATGCTCAGCCACCTGTGTGCACCTTTAAAACTTTTATGGACTGCCGACCCACTACTTTTAGCGGCACTGAAGGAGCTGTAGGCCTCCTCCACTGGTTTGAGAAGCTCGAGTCAGTTTTCGAAATGTGTGAATGCCCTGAGGCGTGCAGGGTGAAGTATGCTACCGGTACTCTCGAGGGTTTAGCTCTCACATGGTGGAATGCTCAGGTCAAAATGCTGGGGTTGGTTGCTGCTAACGCCACCCCATGGAACAATTTTAAGGAGATGATCAAGGAGGAATACTACAGTCGTGACGACATTCATAAGCTGGAAGTCGAGTTCTACAACCTCAAGATGATGGGGTCAGAAATTGAGGCGTATACTAAGAGATCGAATGAGCTTGCATTATTGTGTCCTACTATGGTGGACCCTCCAATTAAGCGTATTGAACTCTTTCTCAAGGGCTTAGTGCCCGAAATCCAAAGTCATGTGACTTCAGCAAACCTCGCCACCATCCAGCAGGTTGTTCAGTTGTCTCACGGTCTCACTGATCAGGCGGTGGAGCAGAACAGGCTACCAAAGCGTATAAGCGCTACAGCTACTTCGGATGCTCCTAGTGACAACAAGAGGAAATGGGATGGAGCTTCAAGCAAAGGTTCAACTTCTGTGCAATCTCAGTCTCAGCAGAGAAAGACTGATGACTACAAGAGCCCCAGTCAGCAATCATCTGGTGGTCAAAGTCATGGTGGGTACAAGGGGAATCACCCCAAATGCAATCGCTGCAACCTACACCACAGCGGGCCATGCACCAGGGGTAACTGTCATCGGTGCAACAAGCCAGGTCACGCCGCCAAGGACTGCAGAAGCTTATACCCCGCGAACCAGAATCGTCAACAACAAGCCCCTCAGCACCAGCGACAGCAGCAGCAGCATCAAGGTATCAACAAAGGGTGCTTTCAATGTGGAGCTGAAGGCCATTTCAAGAAAGATTGCCCCCAACTGAACAGGAACCAGAACAACAACAACAACAATGGAGCCAGGGGGCGGGTGTTCGTGATTGGTCAAGGCGAAGCAAGGAATGACCCCAATGTTGTGACGGGTAAGTTCCTTCTCGACGACTTTTATGTTACAGTTTTATTTGATTCGGGTGCCGATACTAGCTACGTGTCACTAGAAGTTAGTCAAATGCTTAAGCGTATTCCAACACCTTTAAACAACAAGCACACTGTAGAGCTAGCAAATGGTAAGAGTTTAGAGGCCGCACACGTAGTCAAGGGTTGTAAACTTATTCTTGCTAACCAGACCTTCTCTATCGACCTTATTCCTATCGTCTTGGGTAGTTTCGACATTGTCATTGGGATGGATTGGTTATCCCAACACCGAGCAGAGATTCTTTGTAACGAGAAGATTGTTCGTATTCCTGGTTCCGGTGATGAACCCCTCATGATTCGTGGCGACAAGAGGGGTGTTGTTGAGAACATCATCTCTTTCCTTAAGGCCCAGAAGTGTTTGAGGAAGGGCCACTCCGCTATTTTGGCTCTCGTCACAGACACCTCGAAGAAAGAGAAGAAGATAGAAGATTTTCCAATTGTACGTGACTATCCTGAGGTATTTCTGGAGGAACTACCTGGTCTTCCGCCTCATCGCCAGGTCGAGTTTCAGATTGAACTAGATCCTGGAGCTGCGCCTATAGCTCGTGCACCTTATCGTTTAGCTCCATCAGAGTTGGAAGAACTCTCTACGCAACTCCAAGAACTCTTGGATAAGGGTTTTATTCGTCCTAGCTCATCACCCTGGGAGCTCCAGTGCTATTTGTGAAGAAGAAAGACGGTACCTTTAGAATGTGTATCGACTATCGTGAACTCAACAAAGTGACGGTGAAGAATCGTTATCCTCTACCACGTATTGACGACTTGTTTGACCAACTGCAAGGGTCGAGCTACTATTCAAAGATTGATTTGAGATCGGGATATCATCAGCTGAGAGTCCGAGAAGAGGACGTCTCCAAAACAGCCTTTAGAACTCGATACGGCCACTATGAGTTTTTTGTCATGCTTTTGGGCTGACAAACGCACCTGCGGTCTTCATGGATTTGATGAATAGAGTGTGCAAGCCTTACCTGGACAAGTTCGTCATAGTTTTCATCGACGACATCCTGATCTATTTGAAGAGTCAGGAGGAACACGAGCAACACCTACGACTTATTTTGGAACTTCTTCGAGCAGAACAGCTATACGCCAAGTTTTCAAAATGCGACTTCTGGCTTCGTGAAGTCCATTTCCTTGGCCATGTGGTAAACAAGGATGGGATTCACGTTGATCCATCCAAAGTGGACTCGATTAAGAACTGGCCTGCACCTCGTACACCAACGAAAATTCGCCAATTCTTGGGTTTGGCAGGTTACTACAGGAGATTCATTAAGGATTTTTCCAAGATTGCACAGCCTCTCACCTCACTAACGTAGAAAGGCGTTGTTTATCGATGGGGAAATGCACAGGAGTTAGCATTTCAGCATTTAAAGGATAGACTGTGCAGCGCACCTATCCTTTCATTGCTAGAGGGCACAGACGACTTCGTGGTCTACTGCGACGCATCAATTCAGGGTCTTGGTTGTGTATTGATGCAACGAGATAAAGTTATAGCCTACGCCTCACGCCAACTTAAAGTTCATGAAAGGAACTACACTACGCATGACCTAGAGCTGGGAGCTGTTGTTTTTGCACTTAAGATATGGCGACATTACTTGTACGGTACCAAGTGCGCCATCTACACCGACCACAGGAGCCTCGAGCATATCTTCAAATAGAAGGAACTGAATATGCGACAACGACGATGGGTCGAACTACTGAATGACTACGAATGCTCGATCGGGTATCACCCGGGCAAGGCCAATGTTGTGGCTGACGCCCTCAGTCGAAAGGACACCGCGCCTAAGCGCGTGCGAGCTTTACAACTCACTATACATTCTAGTCTTCCTTCCCAAATACGAGACGCTCAGGTAGAAGCATTGAAACCAGAAAACGTCAGGGCTGAAGCCCTACGTGGCTCAAGGCAACGCTTAGAACAAAAGGAAGACGGTGCTTACTACGTAACGGGACACATTTGGGTCCCACTCTATGGCAACCTACGAGAGCTTGTGATGGATGAGGCACACAAGTCTCGCTACTCGGTACACCCTGGTTCGGATAAGATGTACCACGATATCAAAACTACGTATTGGTGGCCTAGCATGAAGGCTCACATAGCAACTTACGTCAGCAAGTGTTTGACCTGTGCGAGGGTCAAGACTGAATACCAGAAACCCTCAGTCCTACTCCAACAACCAGAGATACCACAATGGAAATGGGAGCAAATTTCCATGGATTTTGTTACGGGCCTGCCTAGATCTCAACGTGGTAACGATACTATTTGGGTGATCATGGATCGACTCACAAAGTCTGCACACTTCTTGGCTATTAAGGAAACGGATAAATTCTCCACTCTAGCAGAAGTATACCTCAAGGAAGTTGTCTCGAGGCACGGGGTGCCCACCTCTATTATCTCGGATCGAGATGCGCGTTTTACTTCAGAGTTGTGGCAAGCAATGCACAAATCCTTTGGCTCACGTTTAGACATGAGCACAACATATCACCCTCAGACGGACGGGCAGTCTGAGCGCACTATTCAAACCTTAGAAGACATGCTTCGTGCATGTGTAATCGACTTTGGCAACAGCTGGGAAAAGCATCTGCCACTTGTGGAATTCTCGTACAATAACAGCTACCACACCAGCATTAAAGCTGCTCCGTTTGAGGCATTGTACGGGCGTAAATGCCGGTCACCTCTTTGTTGGGCAGAGGTGGGGGATAGTCAGATCACTGGTCCAGAACACGTGGTAGACACAACCGAACGAATTGCTCAAATACGAAAACGTATGGCGGCAGCTCGTGACCGTCAGAAAAGCTACGCCGACAAAGACAGGAAACCACTTGAGCTCCAGGTTGGGGAGCGTGTACTACTCAAAGTTTCACCCTGGAAGGGTGTGGTTCGTTTTGGCAAACGAGGCAAACTTAACCCGCGATACGTTGGACCTTTTGAGATCATCGAGAAAATAGGCAAGGTGGCCTACAAACTGAACTTACCAGCAGAACTCAGTGCAGTTCACAACGTTTTCCACGTGTCGAATCTGAAGAAGTGTCTGTCAGATGAGACCCTCGTAGTTCCTTTGAAGGAGCTCACCATCGACGAGCAGTTACGATTCGTCGAGGAACCAGTTGAAATCACGGACCAGGATGTTAAGGTCCTCAAGAACACTAGAATACCTCTCGTTCGAGTTCGTTGGAACTCACGTCGCGGCTTAGAGTTCACCTGGGAACGCGAAGATCAGATGAAACAAAAGTATCCCCAACTATTCGTAAATAGTACAACCACTACTGAGGCTGAAGCTACGGAATTTCGGGATGAAATTCCAGATCAACGTGGGGAGGATGTGACACCCCAGGAAAACCATACAACTTAACTAGCTTCCTCAGTGAGTACTTACCAAATTTCGGGACGAAATTTCTTTCAACTTGGGGATAATGTGACAACTCGAAATTTAGAACCCTTCATTGCATCTTGATGTAACATGCTTGAGCGTCACGTGTTTATATATTAGTAAATAAAAGTTCGTGATTATCTTGATGTGCTATGTGTTATCAATGTGTACGTATAAAATATAGTTTTATACAAGTATGTATGTAGTGAGCCGGAACCAAGACACAAGGACTCGACTCGAGACCACTCGGTCTCGAGTAAACAGTAACAGTTGGGCCGGTTGGGCCATGCACCTCCTTTAGTCTACCCGAAAGCCCATTAGGGTGCACCAACTTAGAACAAGTATATAACCCTTGTTGATAACCAACCTTGCCATTTCTTTGGGCAACTCACTCTCACACACACACTCCCTCTCTCTCTCACTAAAACCCTAAGTCTCAACATCCTTCTTCCCTCATTCTCGGATTCAAACCGGCAACACTAGGACCCTCGGTTCAAGCTTGGAATCGTCATTCGGAAGTTCACCCTTCATACCCCCTAGCCGGTTAGTATCTCCTCTAGTTGTTTAATGACAAATACATGAGAAATTGTTGATAAAGGTGTTTGTTTGATAGAAGATGGTTATTTGTTATTAAATGATGTTTATTTATTGAAGGATGCACATGTTTTTGTATAACACGCATACTCTTATGTGGTTAGGAAGATTGAGGTGAATTAATGATTATCATGCTAACTTGACAATTAAGTTGGGTAGAAATGAATAAGTGTACGCAAGCATGTTCTTGAATAATCGGATGTTGATGCACTAGCTAAGTGCGATATGTTTGAATAATTTGTTTTAGTGTATGTGTTTAAATATGATAAATCTTATGTAAGCATGCTATTGTATTGATTGAATATACTAGAATTAGGAGCCGATGATATCACTAACTTGAGTTCATGCTAGGATAGACTTTCTTGATGAAGCATGTTGTTATGATGAAAACCCTAAAATGATGAACTATTTGAATGCATCATGAACATGATATGAAGATTTGAATTGTATATTTTGATCTGTTTGGTATTAAGATTAGACAAGAAAACATGTTGGTGGAATTGTATTGGTTAGTACTAAGGATCATGAACATGAAATTCCATTGGATAGTACAAGTGCGCAGATTCTAGAAGGTTTCGGTTACCAGGAATACAAGTCGAGATCACTAGTCTCGACTCGAGACCATATATGTGACGACACGAGACTGCGGTTGCGACACAGGTTACAAGTCGAGAACCCCTAGTCTCGACTCGAGACCACGCATTACCAGCACACAAACATCGTGACTCAAAACCAGGTCGCTGGTCTTGTTGCGACTCAAGACTTGACTCGAGACCACCAGGTCTCGAGTGATGAAGGCTACAAACCGATACAGCGCCGTCTCGACTCGAGATCTCTAGTCTCGACTCGAGACCACTTGATCATGTATATTCTGTTTGGACCTGCACGGTTACAGGCCTAAGTAATTGGGCCGAATATATGGACTTTATGCGTTACTGTTAATTGTGTATGTTGTGCACTGTTGATTGGACTGCCATGAATAACACCTGTTTGCAACGTGTTAGTATACGTGTAGAAAATGTACGTGCATTACTTGGTTTGTATCTGACTTGTGTGGTAACCATACTAGGACGTGGTTGACCATAATTAGCTTGATTTGACCTTTCGTTTATCTGCCGAGCTAACCTAAGGTGAGTTCACACTCTCTACAAATCATGGGATTCCCAGGGGTTGGGAACGGGGTTAAGGAACATGGATTCCTCGTCCTTTATTGGGTAGGACAGTGCTGGTTCAGGAATATAATTCCTCGTCCTCTTGGACAGATAACTTTCACTAGACCAAAACTCTATCACGAAGTCCCTCCTTTCTTTTATATCGACTTAATCGCCGGGCCAATGGCGAGCGGGTCATTAGTTAGATAGCGCTATTTAGGTTTGACAAACCTCACACCGTGCCGCTGAGGACGGGCGTGAACTAATGGATCTGGGCACGTCAATGATGATAGACATTGACAGTTCAGGGCACATAAACATGACTACAGTCAGCAGTCGATATGGTAACGAGTCTAGTAACATACATGGGGTAGCCCCCATGGCCGTTGAGCCAGATAATTAAACATGGGGTAGCCCCCACGGTTGGATAGCCAGAGTAATTGGGTTAAAAAAATCACGTATTCAACTATGGGGTAACCCCCACGGCAGGATGCCAGATAAAGGAAACTGTTTTCAGAACAACTTAAAACAAACACCCCACTGTGAACTCGCTCAACATTATTGTTGACTCGTTACTACATGCTTTGCAGGTCAATAGGTACTTAGCTGGAGCTTGCATGGAAGAGAGTCGCTGTGGGACATGGACAGCTGTGTACCATGTTAAACTTCGAAACAATTAAACTTATGTTTTGGCTTTAAAAGTTATGCTTCCGCTTGCAACTTAAACTATGTTTTGTTTGGACACCAATTGTAGTGGTTGGATTTTATGATCACTTACATGCTTGTTCAATATGATTGGTGGCTGGATCCTGGTCAGTCACGCCTCCAAGTGGTGGTATTCCGCAGGTGGATTTTTGGGGTGTGACATCAACTTCTCAGCAGCCTCCTCCTCTTCTTCTTCTTCCTCTTCCTCATGCGCAACAGAGGAAGGAGTAGCACCAGCATCTGGGTTGCGAGAACCCGCGCTACCTGAACTTTTTGAGCCACCTGCTCCAGTCTTCTTCTCGCCTATACGCGACAAGCTCTCAAGTGAGTCACTAATTATCACATAATCTTTCAAGTCACTCTGATGAAGCCGAATAGTACCTTTATCAGCAGCACCAGAAGCTGCGCGGCTACTCCCGCCCCTTTTGCTTGTCACCTCAGGCTCAAGGTTGATCACCTTCTTCTTCCTAGAGGGTTTTTTCTTTTTCTCTTCGGGATCGATACCCAGGCCGCGCAACACACCTGCAAAGACGTTAGACCACGAACTTAGCTCCCCGTTCGAAGACCCTACAGACTCCTCGCTGGAAAGATAGACAACCTCTTTCCCAGCAGAAGTCACAGAGCGCAAAGGACGAGGTTTAGGTATGTGCGCACCTTCGGTTGCAGTAGGCGGCGAGGCGAATGCATCAGCAACCGGGTACATGAAATTACCCTTAATCTGCTCGTACCAGTACTCCTCCCCAGCCTGGAGCGGGCGCACGCCCATAGAACCACCAAAGGTGGGGAAAGCAGCTTGGTACAGTTGCACCTCTACACGCGCAAATATATAGATTAGCACAGGTTACAAAACGGAGAGATCAGTGGAATCGAAGAAATAACTAACCTTTATCTTCAAGCTTCAACACCGGAACGTCCTGGCTATCAGCCGGCCACTGGTCACTCATGTGCGCCGCTACCAAGACATTTTCTCCAAACACTCGGTTTGGGGTAGAAGTAAGCTTCTTGTACCAAGCGTCATTCTTGGGGATCGCCAAATCTTCCTTCAAGATCGGTTCGGACCATGCACGGAAAGTCATGGCGATCGGTATCACCTCCTCGCGAATATAAAAGAACTTCGGTTTCCACTCATGAAAACTCTTTGGGGGATTTAGAAGTATCTTCTTTGCAGCACCCCGACTGGCGAATGAATAGAAGCCCATGTTTCTGATTAGTTGATAAAAGACCCGGAATTTTTCAACAGTAGGCTCAATATCATGGGATCGGCAGAGGAACTCGAAGTGTCGAACCCTGACCATCCCGGGAGGGCTCATCTGCGATATATGAAACCCATAAAACTGAAGAATATGGGCTAGAAAGTTCGTCGCCGGCAACCGGAAGTTGCCTTGATGGAAGAAATCTTCAAATAACGTGATATAACCCGGCGGCGCATCGGCGGCCGTCTGGTTTTGGCCGGGATATCTGGCATCCCATTCCGGTGGAAACCGGAAACCCCGTACAATCTGTTCAAAGAGACCTAAGTCCCACCGTAGAACAGGAACAAGGCCTTCTTCTCCGGGAATATCCTCGTGATGTTCTTCAGCCATAGTAAATAAGATTCAAGTTTTCTGGAACTTGAAGATATGAAGAAAGATCTCGAAGATCTGCTATGATGTTCTTCAAAATATTGGAGATTCAAAGAAATTTGAGAGCAAAATAGGGAAAAGAGTGCAATAGAAGAGGAGAAGTGGTTTCTTCTCTCCGACTCATAGGATATATATACCCATCGCATTTAATGTGATGGGTAAACGTGCCGGGATCGCCGCGCACGTGACCAATCAGAGGACGACACGTAAGGCGAGAATCCCGGAGTGACGGTTACCACGCGCGCATGGAGCTCACTCTCCTGACGGAATGACAAACCGTCAGAGACAACTTGATGACAGCCGTGTAACTGGTCAACTCAAACGTCACCATCAACGACGTTTCTCACCAACTTGTCAGAATTCAAATTTCGAAGGTTTTCCCGCCAAATATTACTACAGAACACATGCAAAAGCTACTAGGGTCGCGCAGTTTTAACAATGAATTGATAACCCTGCGCGCGCTACACCCAAAGGCAATACCCCACCTGGAACCAAACCTGGTAGTCGCGCCGTATTAACCAATAAGAGTTTACACGCGCGCCGTCTACCAAAGTCAAAGAAACACTTTCCACAACATTTATTTTTTCTAACTCCAGAGCTCCAACCACTTGCCTCGCGCATGGTGCAACACTGGACTGGGGGGGACTTGAAGGGGTATGGTCCCAAAAAAGTCGCGCAAACCTCCGTCAAGGTTGCGCGCGGGACCATACTCCTTATTCAACAAGCTTCTTATGATGAGCCTCGCGCGAGCTACATCATGTTCTATTTTACGTCGCGCGAGACCAAGATAATAAGAAGCTCCAATATCAGCACTTAGCATACGGAAGGAGCACTCAGTCACCCAAACCCCGCGTGAGTTAATTACGTGCCCAGCAAGCATCGCGCAGGGAAGCAACGCAAGGCTGTTCCAGATAGTACACAAGGTACAAGTGGCAGAAGAAAAGAGCCAATCAACGTCCTTCTGGCTCTGCTCAATCGTGCTCCACGATCATCTGACATACAGGAGACAAAAAGTACTTAAGGACGCCTACATGGCACCAATCATAGGGCAGAGACAACTGCCCCACGATCTCCACTTACCTGCTGATGGCAGAAGGGCGGCCAGGCCGACAACAGTGACACGTGGCTCCAATCATATTACGCCAGCTCCAGAAAGCTCCTAGAAGCCACTAACGGTCGACACCAGTGAGACAAGGAGCATATCCTCCATGTTGTCGCCTTCAGGCCCAAGGCCCATCAGCCCATATCCTCTTACGCCTCTCCGGCTATAAATAGAGACCTCACTTCACAGGTTAAACATTCCATTCCCTCTACTCTCACTCTTAATACTAAATTATCTCCCCAAAGCAGTCGCTTATTCTCACGCCGGAGCCCGGTTAAGAGGGAAACCCCCACATTCCCCTCTTAACGAGTAACGGTGTTCTGTTTTGCAGGCTAATCCAATCATTAAGGAGCTCCGGAAACCATAAAGAAGATTAACCACTATGATAGGAACATAAACCAAACTGATTAGTCCCTTAATTAGTTCTGTGTTTCTTCAATACCGTAGAAAAAGATTCAATGTGGAACTATAAAATTATACACACCAGCCAATAATTAACCAATTATGCCTAAGAGGGCCAGCAATTATGAGTAGTAATACCTCATAATCCAACAAGATATGTTAGGTTTTATATTTCAATTTTTTCTGTTAAAAATATATCGTATTCAATTATAAGATTTTAATGACAAAAATTTTCGGTTAATACATACCTACTAACGTATTTACACAACACAGGGGCGGACTTACGTAGAAAGAACGGGTTCCCGGGAACCCAGTCGGTTTTTAATTTTTAGTGTAAATATATATAAGATTCTGAAAAGGAACCCATAAGTAAATTTTAAAAGGAACCCATAAACAAAACAACACATGGTTCCACTGGTTAAGTCCGCGCCTTTCTTCCTGATTTACCCAAGTTCGAATCCCGTATCAACCCTTTTTGTTCCGTTTTTTTTCCTCTTTTAATCTTTTTTCTTTAATGTAATAAGTCCTTTTTAGGGTTATGTCAAAAACATACGCCACAAGCCACAGAAGAACAAGTAACGACAGACTAGTTCTCCACTTCTCCGCCGATTGCTTGCTGCCGTCTGCTCCGCTCGTCCAGCCGCTCCGCCTCCGCTGCTCGCCTGCTCGGCTAGTCGGCTGCTCCGCAGCTCCTCGCCTCCTCCACCGCCGATTTCGATTTTAAGGTTAGTTACACATCCTTCCTCTCCGCCGCCGATTGCTCCGAGTTCCGACACTTTGTTTTTCTTATACGAATCAGCGATTAAGGTTAGAATTTTGGTGCTGATTGCTGAAAGTTTCAGCTTGTTATACACTTGTACATCTGAAATTATTAATTCCTTTTCATAGATAGCTCACCGCAATCTGAACTTGTTTATTAGTTTCCAATTTCTTTATAATGGGATTATGATTTGGGAATTAGGTAAATTATTAAGTTCTAAGGTTTGCTAAATGCTGAATGTTAATGCAATTGTGAATTACTTTGAAATTGTTTATGAGATAATATAAAATGTTGAAATATTGCTTATGGAATATAAAAGACACTCTGCAGTGGAGAATTTTGATTTTGAATCTTGTTTTAAGCATATCATATGCCAAACTAATCACTGGCACTGGGGCCAAAAATGATCTAATTAAACTATGCCTGAGACTAAACATCCAAAAGTTAAAGTTAGCTCTTTTAATGTACATTACCTTTGACATAACATGTGAGACTAAACCTTCCAGATTATGCAAACGGCCTTGAGCAGCTAGGACGGATGGTTTAGGAAGTGAATGCAATTTGAATTATAAATATGTCTCTTGATCAAAACAAAATAAGCCCTAATTAGTTCAGTATGATACAGGTTATTTCGTGAAAGGAAACAATGTTACTCACTGCCCCATTTGCAAGTCGGAATGCCATAAACTGAATCGCCGGTGCGAGCATCGCAGAGAATGGAGGAGTGTAATCACAATTTCAGGTAACTTTCGAATTACTCCGACCTTCCCTTTTCATTAAATACTTGAATCTCATATTTCAATAGTTGTGTTATATGAATATGAATTTGTGATTTAGCTTCATTAAAACTTTAAATTTTAACGCAACTGGAATGGTTATTGAAAAAAAGTCGTCAACCTTTGGTATGTTTCCTTAACCCGACCCGACCCGACCCAGAAACTCTAACTTTAGGTTGTGAAAAATTTGACGTCCGAAAAAAAGTGAACCCATAGAAAAAAAATCCTGGATCCGCCACTGACACAACATGTTTTAAGTTCCACACTTTATGACAAAAATCGATTCAATTATAAGATTTTAATGACAAAAATCTTAGAACATTAGTCAAAATTATTATAAATATATATACAGAATGAGAAGACCAACGTATGGCTGGGCCCGACCTGGTTAATTCCAGGGCTCACCGTTCAGTAGTCAGTCTTTAGTCATCACTTCAAGACCTCTGGGCTCTTTCGGGACCAGGCCACTCGGCCCTAATTAGGGCCGTAAACGAACCGAACGAACAAGAACAAGACCTTGTTCATGTTCTTTTGTTAAGAAATATATGTGTGCGCGAACCGTTCATGAACACTTATCGAACGAGATTTTATGTTCGTGTTCGTTTGTTAAGGAAATGAACTTGTTCGTGTTCGTTTGTGTTTATTTGTTAATTCTAGGCAACGAACGTTGATGAACACAAATGAGCATAAACTATGTTCGTGAACACAAATGGAAACAAACGAACACAAACGAACACAAACAATCGTTCATGAACAGAATATATATAATACACAGAAACTTATTAGATATCTAATTTGTCGGAATTTTGAAGTATTTAAATAAATATAAAAACTAAAAACACTAATGAACTATCGAACACAAACGAACATGTTACCGAACGTTCACGAACATAAACGAACGAACACGACCTATGTTCATGTTTGTTCATTTAACTAAACGAACGAAATATAATGTTCGTGTTCATTTGTTTAATAAACGAACGAACACAAACGAACGAACACGACCTATGTTCATGTTTATTCATTTAACTAAACGAACGAAATATATTGTTCGTGTTCATTTGTTTAATAAACGAACGAACACAAACGAACTTCCCGCCGAATGGTTCACGAACTGTTCGCCGAACGTTTGGTTCGTTTACAGCCCTAGCCCTAATTGTTGCGAATAAAATTTAAAAAGATATTGGATTTAAATAACCCATCATTAATTGGCTGATAACACTCTCAACTTTCAACTTATTTTCCTCTACTCCCAAACCCTAACCCAGTTAGCTTTTTACTGATGTGGCATCTGATGTGTCACTTTTGCTGACATGACATTTGACTCAGTGGCGGATCCAGATCCTTTTTCCAGTGGGTTCGTTTTGATAGACTCTCACTAAATTTTTCCATATCATACAAAATTTTCACTATTTTTTTCCATACTGAGTGGGTTCATGTAAACCCACAAAACATGGATGGATCTGCCACTGATTTGACTTGCCTTTTTTGCTGATGTGGTACTTGTTTAGTGACGTGTCATTTAACGTCAGCTAACTAGATTGAGGTTTAGTTAGTTTGGGAGTGCTACAAGAAAATAAGTTGAAAGTTAGTGGTACAAATCCAAAATTTGAGAGTTCAATTGGTGAAAGTTAAGGTTATTTTAATACAATATCTCAATTTAAAAACATAAATGCAATCATTTTAATTTTTTACAGTCAATCATTAAGGCACGTGCAACATAAATGTAAATGGCTTTCGCTCTAATGGTATCCAGGTGTGTAAAATGGTGTCTCTCCCATGAGGTTGATATTTCAAATCCCACGGTGGATAATATAATCAAGATAATTCATGTATAGCATACTTAAACTGGATAATCCAAAAAAGCAAACAATAAAATAATTAATGGTAAATGGCCAGTTTTACGCAGTGTTTTAAAAACCGGTAAATACCGGCCGGTTATACCGGTATTATCGGTGCAAGATGCAAATCCGATACGAAACACCCCGGTAAATAAGTGAAACGGCATAAGATTCGTACCGGTTTGAACCGTAATACCGGTACCGACCCATTGATATTTTGGTTTGGGTTTTTAGTATTCTAGAGTTTCATCAGATACCTATACCATCGATCAACATTCAAAACCATCATCACTTACGGTTCATCACTTCATCCACAAGATTCAGCTCCATCTTAATTGGTTTATCTCTCCATCTTCATCATGCTTCCAATTCCATCTTCGTCGATAGTTTTACTTATTCGATGTATCTCTCTCTCTCTCTCTCTTCCCATTTATATATATATATATATATATAGGGCCAGGATCATTTCAGAACCATAAATATTTACAGAACTCGCAGAACTCCTAATAAACAATCTTTTTATTTATATATTTTTATGTTTAGGATAATTTTATCATTTATTATGTGTATTTTTACGATTACATACAAGTTAAGAGTAATTTTATCATTTTTTATATGTAATTTTATAATTACACATATGTAAACTAGTTTTTTTACATATATGTAATTAGTTATGACACATATATATAATTTTGGCAATTAAACATATGTAAACTACTTGTAACATGTATGTAATCAAAGAAATAAATATAATAGATGATAAAAAGATCCTAAATACAAAAACTTATATGTAAAATGATTGTTTATTAGGAGTTCTGAAAGTTATGTAGTTATTTGGAGTTCTGAAATGAACTCAACCCTATATATGTATATATATATGTATACATAAGGGTAAAACAATGTTATGTGAAAGATTATATTTTGAAACTTGAAAAAGAAAGAGGACATGATAATAGTTATATTATAATTTATTATGTTAGTGAAAAAAAATTAAAACTGATAAGTTATATCAATATAATTCATGTACGTATGTATC
The DNA here is from genome assembly GCA_030545235.1 of Helianthus tuberosus. NCBI lineage: Eukaryota > Viridiplantae > Streptophyta > Magnoliopsida > Asterales > Asteraceae > Helianthus > Helianthus tuberosus. The sequence continues at coordinate 39,926,314 of CM060382.1, read as the reverse complement.
TCTATGAAATTATAGAGTTAACTAGTTCATCCGGTTGAACCACCCGGTATAACCCGGTTGCACCGGTTGAACCATTTTTAAGGCCATCCCGGTATGATTTAAAAACCGGTTTTTAAAACATTGGTTTTACGTTCCAAACAATAAACCAAACTGAGTAATATCAAACCGGCCGATTTGCTTCGGCTTGAGCGTTTAAGTGGGTTTCAACATCCCTATAATGCTTCATGTAATTTAAAAAAAAAAAAGGAGGTTAGGTGGGGAGGGCTATAGAGGGGGTTAAAGTCACAAGAAGAAAGCTATGCCTGTTTTGGGATGGTTTGGTCCATTTTTTACACTTGAACAGACTGAAGCATTCGCCTAGAATTGTGTGTGTTTGAGGCAACCTGCAGCGACAGCTCGCCCGAGTGCCTAAACGTGTGCCTCTTACCCTATAAGGGTGAAGGGGTGCATGCCTAATCCCTTTAGGCAAAGTTTCCCCCCACCCAATCATGTTATGTCATGTAATTTGCCTCACATACTTGCCTATTACCCAAAAAATATAAGGGGTGCATGCCTAAAATGAGATTAGGCAAACCATTTATTATAAAAAAAAGCAAAAACTTGTGATTGGTTGATTTGGGGATGGCCCCACCACTTCTCCCTCTACTTCTCTTTGCCGCCTGCGGCATATGCTCGCCGAAATCAAGTCTCCATAAATCACCTTTGCCGCGCGCATGTTATTGATGGTGGTGGGGTTGCCGATCAGCAACAGGTTTGCCGCACAAGGTTGCTGCAACCACCCCGTTGGCCCTAATATACTACTAAGTTTGGGAAAACCTGTCCTAGGATCCGAACATTATACAAGTTGCAAGAGACACCAGCAAAAAAGAGCCATCTGTTGGAAACATAAAAATACTTGCATACTGCAATCTACATAATATTCTGTGCATCAAGATTCACATAACCCTTAAGGCCCTAATCCAACTAATCAGGAAGCATATAAATCAGTTGATCTTGGATCATCTAAAAGGTAAACCATCGTCCCCGAATGGTATTACCAACAGTTTATGCAGGGTAAAACAAACTTAATCACGAACCACTGGTTAAAACTTACCGAAACCATAGCTCAAGCTCTTTCTATCGTTTGGCCATTCATCATCTACCCATGTTCTTCAATTAATTGATAAATAGGTGATACATAAAAAGTTAGAGAAACCGCTTCTTATTGTAAATAAAGGTTATTTGGTTGTACACAGATGCGCGCCACACGACTTATGGGACCAAAACGCCTCACTATGATCAGCATCATACAATCATACATACATAAACATAAAAACACTAACTTTACTCTCGGAGTACTCCGTTTGGTCCAGTGGGTACCCCGAATGTGATCGGGATTGATTCTGTTAGCCGTTAAAAAAAAAAGTTTTTGACAAATATATTCATGAAATAAATTTATTATATTCATTATTGTCTTCAAATGCTAAACATAATAATTACATAAAGAAGCAAATTATATACAAATTAACAATCAACTAAAAGAATTATATAACCAAACTAACAGAAACCTTCTGCCTCTCAGAAACCCCATCACCTAATATCCTGATCAGTCTCTTAAACGCAAAGTGCAAACAATTCGAAAACACAATCCAACAAAGCACTCCGTACACAAAATCAAACGCCGGATCCAACTTCTCCGGAACCGATTCATCCCAACCAAACCCACCACCACCACCGCCGCCGCCACCGCCACCGCCACTGCCGCCGCCAAACGGGCCATCGCCACCGTCAAAGAAACCTCCAGCAAAGTCGTTTTCGTTGACAAAGGCATCCCCACCATCGGTTTTGGAACTTCTTTTGATACGACATCGTTTTCTGGCCAGTTTTTTGGGTGCTGTTCTGGGTTTGATTGTGGGTGGAGCTATGGCGTCGATTGGAACAATTAGGGCGGAGATTTGGAGAAATTTGTGGTTGTATTTGGTGGCGATTGTTGAGAGGGTGTCGGGAATTAGAGAGATTTCCATTGAGTTTGGGTGATTGTTGTAGGGAAATTGGAATTTGGGAGATATGGGAATGAGACAATCGGTGGCGTGACGCCTGAGGATTTGGGAGTCAAAATTGGTTACGTGGAGTTGACAATTCGAATTGGTTTGTTAACATTATCTCATATTTGTTGTCTTCTTTATTATAACTAGAGTTAAATGCTAGGATAGTCGATGTGATTTACATTTTTTTTCACCTTTAGTCTTTAACTTTTTAAAATTACAGTTATAGTCTTCAACTTTTCATTTTTCGTTCCCGGATAGTCCCTGTGTCTAACATCAATTAGTTTTCTCAGTTACGAGGATGTGAAATGACAAAAATATCATTTCCTTAAAACATTAAAAGAAATATATTATTTATTTATTTAATCAACTGAGGCCCATCATCCTTATCTTCATCAACCCAACCCACCCCACCCACTTCATCTTCCCCACTCCTCACTATCTCCACCTTTCACCACCACCATCCACCTTTCACCATCACCACCACCATCTCCTTAGCTTTAAGAACGTGATAATGGCGCATTTTAGCTGGTTCTTTTCCTGTTTCCACAAAAAAAAAAAATCACTAAATAAATTACAACTAGAACTTCAATTGAAAGATACAGGCAGGCACATACTTTCTTTCATCAACAAAGTAGTCCTTAAACAGCTCAATGCGCTTCTCCTTAACCTCCTTACACAATTTCAAATAATTCCTCAAAAAGGGCCTCAAAATGGGGATGAAATCGCCATAGTTGTACTCGAAGCTCTGCGCCAATCGATTCCTCTCATTGTTCAACGCCTTTAGTTTCAAAAACAAGGAATCATCTTCACTCTCAAATCGCCTATCGAACATAAATCTGAACATATTGGTGTACATCATCAGCTGTAGCCGTCTTCGGATCACCACGCCTTCATTGGTTGTCGCCGGATTCTTCTTCACGTCCTCCACAACCACCGCTGCCTCATCCTCCCACCCATACCTGAATGAATGAATTAACCAACAACTTTTTATTTATTTACTCAGGACTTCAAATTCTACTACATACATACACTGTACTAGAATATAATAAAGAAACCTGTACTGCTGCACAACTTTGTTGGTGAAGAAGGGGACGGTCATGATCCGTCTCATTTTACGCTAGTGCTCACCATAGACGGTAAACACCATGTCCTGTCCTTTTCCGGTGAAGATATCGAAGACCACGTTACGTGTTCGAGATCCAAATTCAACTCCCTGGGTGTGGAGCACCTTTTTCGCTAGTTCAGGGGATGACACCAAAACTAGGTGGAGACGGTGGTGGTGGTGGTGATGGTGAGGAGTGGGGAAGATGAAGTGGGTGAGGTGGGGTGGGGTGGGTTGATGAAGATAAGGACGGTGGGTCCCACTTGATTAAATAAACTGTCACACTCTCAAAATCCACACGCGGAGTATTACCGCGAGGCGTGTGACTGACCAGGATCTTAGCCACTAATTATTTTGAACGGATTAGTTATTGTTATAAACATTAGTATAATTAGTGACCTAATTTAAAATTTTCAAAACATAGTTTAAGTCCACAGCGGAAGGGGAAGAAAACGCATCGTAATTGAAAACCACAAGTTTGTTATCATGATACTTACGAACCACGCACTCCATCCGATTGCAATGTCCGTCCAGAGCTGTATCGAGCAACCTGCAAAGCATGCAGTAGAGTGTCAACATAACGTTGGCGAGTTCACGTGTTTACAGTTTTCCAGTTTTAATTCCAAAAACTTATTTCAACAGTTAATTTACTCATTTATACATGCCATGGGGAGCTACCCCATAAGTAAGCTACTAAACTGTTTTTACAATACCGAATACTTACTTAACCGTACGTTTCCGTAGTGCCCCGTTTGTCAATGTTCTATCATCATTGACAGTTTGCCTGAGTATTAGTTCACTCCCGTTCCCAGTAACAAGGGTCGGTGTGAGGCTGGTTAGACCTAAATAGCGCTATCAACTAATAACCCGTTCGCCAGGCCCCGGCGATTAATCGGTATTAAGTGGTAGGGACTTGAGTGATAGAGTTTCGTTTAGTTTTGCTTGTTGCATCCAGTATAAATAGTAATTAACTAAGGGTCCCGCATAAGGGGAGAAAAGTAGTTTTGTATCCCTCACAAGGAGATAGCGTTGTTACCCGTATCCCACATAAGGAGATAGAAATACCGTATCCCGCACAAGGAGATAGTAAGCAATCCCAAACCAGGAAAAGTGTTTCGTTCCGTTTCCCAACCACCGGGAACGCATGCTTTAAGTAAAAAGTAGTGAACTCACCTTTGCTTTGCTCGGTAGTCAATTTACTTGTGTTACATTGGTCAACCATACCCTATTATGGTTATTAAATATTTATTAGGTTCGCATGCAAGTAATGTCACGCACAAACTACACGTATTTAACACATAGCACATAAGTCATACTAGCATATACGTTATTGGGCCTATCCTAGCATGTGAACAGTTAAACAGTAACAGTTAAACCATAACAATAGCACACAGTTCATAACATCAGTTTGTGCGGCCCAATAACTAAACAAAATAGTCCAGTCGAAACCGGGTGGTCTCGACTCGAGAACAAGAGGTCTCGAGTCGCAACCACGAGTTTCTGAGTCGCAACCAGACGATCTCGGGTTGCGCATTTCTGAGTCGCAACCATGAGGTCTCGAGTCAGGCTTGAGTCGAGATCAGGAGATCTCGAGTCGCAACCCCGAGGTCTCGAGTCAGGCTTGAGTCGAGATCAGGAGATCTCGAGTCGCAACCTACCCGATCTCGAGTCCCCTGTTGTTTGTCTGGTTTTGAGTGGTCGCTAAGTGGTCTTGAGTCGAAACCGCTTGATCTCGACTCGCAACCACTGTGGGAATCTTTCTAGAATGTTTACCACCCTTGTACGATCCAATCATTTACAATCATGATTTCATGTACTGACCAATCAAAATGCATAAACATGTTCCAAATATTCCACCTTAACCAAAACGAATCAAACACCACAATTTTCAAATATTCATATCATCATTCAACACCTAATCATATTGTTCATCATGCTCATATTTCAAAACAGATCTAATCCAATCATCTTCTAACACTGTTTCATCAATCCACATGAACAATGCATAATATTCATAATAGATTTGTTGTTTCGAGCATCTCAGTATTGTTATTTCAACAGTTTGCATATTATCACAAAAAGGAAGAGCCTCATGTACATAAACATCAAGTAATGACTCAAAATCCTAGTTTAAATCACACATTATTAAGCTCGAATCACCAAGATTCATCATACCATTGCATATTCACAGTCATGATATTCATACAAAACTCAAGTCAATTTATCATACAATTTCCATATCTTTACGCACTCAAACAGTATCCATTATTTAACTCAAGATTCATGGTAAACATATTTATCATACCCTATCCTAATTAACAATTCTCATTTATTCAGTCAGCTCAATAACATCACCATGACTCAAACTAATCAGCAAGCACATGCCCTGTTCTAAGTTAACAGTTTGTTACGAGAACTTCATCAAACCCTATCATCACCTTAAACATCAAACATGTAAAAGCACATACTTTTATTGTACAAATCCAAGGATTACAAAGAATGTATTCAAAACATACACTAACCGATCAGCTATGGGTCGAAAGGAGTGTAAGCTGCCACTGATCCTTGCTAGACCAGGACCCGAATCGAACCAAAACAGGACTCGTCACTGGTGTGGTCGCCGGCTCCGCTGATTTGGTGAAACCCCTCGGAGTCAGAGGTACCACCGCCGCCACGGCGGCGCTGCCGTCATCGGTACCACTGTTGCTGCAGCTTCTTTTTCACCATCAAGAGTCCACCATCCACCGTCTTCACTGGAGCAATGGCCTAAATCAGAGAGGGGGTGTGTTTCACCGGAGGAATGGAGGAGCAGGAGGTGTTGTGCGGCTGCCATTGGAGGAGCAACACCAGCTCCGCTGGTTCATCAGCCGCCGATCAGAGGGAATGAGGATTGAGGGAGCTGGGTCTGTGGGTGGAATATGTTGTTCGTGAGAGCTCAGGGGAGGTGAAGGTGAAGGAAATGGGTTGAGAGGGGGGTTGAGGTGCTCGTCGGACAGAAGGCCGGTCACCGGAAGTCATGGCTCCAGTCACCGGAAATTGCGGTCGAGAGAGAGAGAGAGAGAGAGAGAGAGAGAGAGGGAGTATGGGGTGGGCAGCTGATTCCTTAAAGTGTGATTAGGGTTTTGGTTTCTTGAAGAAAAAGAGATGGGGAGAGGTTTAGGGTGCTTAAATAGTGTAGGTCTAGTTTAGGGAGTGGGCTTGGGCCTAGCCCAAGCGCGTTAACCTATATAAACGGCTACGCGTCTCGCTCAGACCGATTGGCCCAGTTATATTAACTTATACGCAAATAATTGAAACTCTCGTCGTGGATTATTATTATTTTATAATGACGATAATAATACTAATAATAAATAATAATAATAATAATAGTGAATTCGAGCATTAATAAAATGCTCGTCTCTCGACGATCAGGATCAAGGGTTCGAGTTGTTACATTCTCCCCATGTTACAGGAATTTCGTCCTCGAAATTTAAGAAAAGCCATACGATTCGCTCTATATGTATACATAGACTCCATTACCATACACAAATACAAGCAGTTTCATGAAAGTCCACTAAACGAACATGTAAGTCACATAGCACATAAGATCACATACCACGAAAAATCATGTAGCGTAAGATTCACAGTGTTTGTACGTATTTCACCTAGTATAGATTTTCACCAAGTTGATCATAGCATCTAGGGAACGTACAGGAAAAACCCGAAGTGTCACATTATCCCCAAGTTCAAGAAATTTCGTCCCAAAATTTAGCGCGCAGCCACTGACAAGCTAGTGATTAAATGTTTTCATGGGGAATCACATCATCCCCTTGTTGGCTTGAATTTTCCTCCCGAAATTCAGTTGTAGCCTCAGTGCTGGAAGTAACGTTTGTAAACAACTGGGGATACATGCGCATCATCTGGTTTTCCCGTTCCCAGGTAAGCTCTGGGCCATAGCGCGAGACCCAATGAACTCGGTCTGTTGGCATATTATACCACGCTTGAGGGTTTTGATTTCTTGATCCTTGGTCTCAACCGGTTTCTCAACGAAGTGTAGTTTATTGCTGATCGCGAGTTCCTAAAAAGGAACAACGAATGTTTCATCTGACAGACACTTCTTCAGATTAGGCACGTGAAAGACGTTGTGTACTGCACTCAGCTCTTCAGGCAGGTTTAGTCTGCAAACCTACCTTACCGATCCTTTCGGTAATTTCGAACGGTCCAACATATCGCGGATTAAGTTCGTCCCGTTAGCCAAAACGTACCACACCCATCCAGGGTGAAACTTTACGTAGAGCCCAGTCTCCGACTAGGAATTTTAGAGGTTTCCTACGCTTATCCGCGTAATCTTTCTGACGGTCTGGAGTTGCCGCCATGCGTTGTCTATTATGGGCAATCCTACCCGTTGTGTCAAGTGCAAGTTCTGGGCCGGTAATTCGGCTTCCGCCTAACATAGAGGTGACTGGCATTTGCGTCCGTGCAATGCCCCAAATGGTGTTGCCTGAATGCTAGTGTGATAGCGGTTGTTGGAAGAGAATTCTACAAAAAGGGAAGTGTCACTCTTATCCAAGGTCGATAACACATGTTCTCAGCATGCCCTTGAGTGTTTGGATGGTGCGTTTGGCCTGACCATCAGTTTGCTGGTGATAAGCCGTGCTTATGCCTAACTGTGAGCCAAAGGTTTTTGTGCACAACCTGCGACGAATCGGATGCAAAACGTGGGTTTCAGTCAAAAGTGATAGAAGTTGGCACTCCGTGCCCTGCATCTACTTCTATCAAATGGATGGTTGCAGGTTCGAAAACTTGTCGATTTCTTTGGTCGCGTGCCGTTATTAGCAGACATTTCATCAATGCCTCGGACATGATAGAATAAAATAGAAGCACCTCATAGATTATCTTTCAATTGCTGGAGTTGCGGATTATTGAGCATCTCCATAATGTCATGTGATACTCTTTCGAGTACAAATCGTGAGGGGTTACGTATGCGATCGAGAAGAGCGGGCTTCGCGACGTTAAAAGTCGCGCGTTGAAAACTTAACGCAGGCGGTTTGAGTCGTAGAAGGACCAGGGTAAAGTGGAGGAGTCATTCGGACTACCTCTGGTTTTTGGAGTGGTTTCAGATGTCGTCGAAAGAAATAGGCGTGGAATGTTGACAGGATGGAATGAATTCGAGCGTCGTAACTAAGTGTTGATCGCATCGAGTTCGAAGAACAGCGCTTGCGATACCCGTTACCCCCGAGGTATCCTTGGCTCGTCGCTCCAACGAGTAATATTCGTAGGAAGTAATTCGTTCAAACGGAGATTTGTGCAGAGTAGATGAGGATAAGGATCATGGAATCCGTGAATCATAACACGAGTAGCGAGATAATGCAAGAAGGGTGGTGATAACTGATGTGTTCAACTTGAGACAAAACATGAAGGCTTTGGGATCGGCAATAGGGATTTATCTGACGTCGATGAGGTAGCCGGTCGTACACACGTTATGGGTGTTTAGAATAAAGAATGTCGCTTGCTGACAAGGGGTGTTACGTCGATTGGGTTAGCACAAAAAGAAGTAGCTGGCGAGGGATGGTCGTCATGCGGGTCTGAGACGTCTGGCAGGATGTGATTCCTTAAATCGGTAAGAAACCAAGTTCGAGTGGATTGTTCTAAGTCGTGCGAATGAGTTTGGAGTAGCGTTTGCGTCGTCGAGGGGTTTCGATGTGAAACTGCGAAAACAAGTTTTCGAGAAGGTACGATTGAAGTAACACGTTGCTGAATCTCAAGGGCTAAAAAGTTTGTTGGCTAAAGGTCGAGTTTGCTGAATTGACCAAACTGAAGAGAGATCTGGTCAAGGTTTCTATACGAAGAAACGTGGATGTCGTGATAAAGAAACGATAGAAACGGAGATACCATCTGAGCAATAAACGAGGATTCGTACGAAAGCTAGTGAAAGGATTCACGGGATCAGAGAAGTCGTCAAAGAGTAACGGATCTAGAAAAATGAAGGATATGGTAAGCATCTAGGTCACCGTACTCATCGGTGGGTTGACTGGCTCGTGTCTTCGTCTTGCCACGCTTTCAATTACGGCGGTTTGTAAGAAAGATATCAATTTGCTGGGTTTTGGGGCGTGCAAAGGTATAAGGTTCAACTTGGATAAGGATTAACCATGTAACGAGGAATTAAGGGGAAATAACTTCGTGGTCGATGGAAAGGGAATACGATTGTTGGCACTGCAATGAGAGGCATACACCGCGCATGCTTTTCGTGTTCGAGACGTGCAAACAAAAACCAGAAAAGTGTAGACTTACTAAAATGCTTCAAGAATCCAGGTGATCAGTAGGGTGAGGGAACAAGTCTCACTACTTAAGTCGGGAAAAGAAATACGCAAGTAAAAAGGATGCGAATGACGTCGTCGTTCCTTCTAATATCCCATTATATAGGGGTGGCTCCCCTTCGTCGATTCGTTCTCGTAACTTCTCTATGTGCTTCGTAGCAGACCTTTCCTGGGCAGGTCTATCGAGTGGACGTCCCTCGCGTCGATTTGCAGTCCAGGGATGATATCAGGAAATACGTGGACGAGGGCTTGGAATAACTGGTTCCTTGCCCTTAGTGTATCGTGGTTTCGAACCAGGGTTAGGAGGACTCGCTCCTGTTTAACATGTAACACGCTAGCCTAGCCTTCGTATGATCCACTGTGTTAAATACTAAATATACGCATACATACTAACACATATATGCTAATTATACACATACACACATGCGTGTTCACACACATAAGTTATGCACAAGTAAATGCCGTTAGCCCACCATTACCAGGTGAGCATCTGAGGTTGACGAACCTTGCAATCCGGTGTGTGGTGTCGTGGTGGTTTCCACTAAAGAACGGTTATAGTCTGGTCTTTATATAAAAATATTTTATTTCCCAAACCAAAAATATTTTATATTTAAAACCTAGTTCGCTATAACCAATGGCTCTGATACCAATCTGTCACACCCTCAAAATCCACACGCGGAGTATTACCGCGAGGCGTGTGACTGACCAGGATCTTAGCCACTAATTATTTTGAACGGATTAGTTATTGTTATAAACATTAGTATAATTAGTGACCTAATTTAAATTTTTCAAAACATAGTTTAAGTCCACATCGGAAGGGGAAGAAAGGCATCGTAATTGAAAACCACAAGTTTGTTATCATGATACTTACGAACCACGCACTCCATCCGATTGCAATGTCCGTCCAGAGCTGTATCGAGCAACCTGCAAAGCATGCAGTAGAGTGTCAACATAACATTGGCGAGTTCACGTGTTTACAGTTTTCCAGTTTTAATTCCAAAAACTTATTTCAACAGTTAATTTACTCATTTATACATGCCATGGGGAGCTACCCCATAAGTAAGCTACTAAACTGTTTTTACAATACCGAATACTTACTTAACCGTACGTTTCCGTAGTGCCCCATTTGTCAATGTTCTATCATCATTGACGGTTTTCCTGAGTACATTAGTTCACTCCCGTTCCCAGAAACAAGGGTCGGTGTGAGGCTGGTTAGACCTAAATAGCGCTATCAACTAATAACCCGTTCGCCAGGCCCCGACGATTAATCGGTATTAAGTGGTAGGGACTTGAGTGATAGAGTTTCGTTTAGTTTTGCTTGTTGCATCCAGTATAAATAGTAATTAACTAAGGGTCCCGCATAAGGGGAGAAAAGTAGTTTTGTATCCCTCACAAGGAGATAGCGTTGTTACCCGTATCCCACACAAGGAGATAGAAATACCGTATCCCGCACAAGGAGATAGTAAGCAATCCCAAACAAGGAAAAGTGTTTCGTTCCGTTTCCCAACCACCGGGAACGCATGCTTTAAGTAAAAAGTAGTGAACTCACCTTTGCTTTGCTCGGTAGTCAATTTACTTGTGTTACATTGGTCAACCATACCCTATTATGGTTATTAAATATTTATTAGGTTCGCATGCAAGTAATGTCATGCACAAACTACACGTATTTAACACATAGCACGTAAGTCATACTAGCATATACGTTATTGGGCCTATCCTAGCATGTGAACAGTTAAACAGTAACAGTTAAACCATAACAATAGCACACAGTTCATAACATCAGTTTGTGCGGCCCAATAACTAAACAAAATAGTCCAGTCGAAACCGGGTGGTCTCAACTCGAGAACAAGAGGTCTCGAGTCGCAACCACGAGTTTCTGAGTCGCAACCAGACGATCTCGGGTTGCGCATTTCTGAGTCGCAACCATTAGGTCTCGAGTCAGGCTTGAGTCGAGATCAGGAGATCTCGAGTCGCAACCTACCCGATCTCGAGTCCCCTGTTGTTTGTCTGGTTTTGAGTGGTCGCTAAGTGGTCTCGAGTCGAAACCGCTTAATCTCGACTCGCAACCACTGTGGGAATCTTTCTAGAATGTTTACCACCCTTGTACGATCCAATCATTTACAATCATGATTTCATGTACTGACCAATCAAAATGCATAAACATGTTCCAAATATTCCACCTTAACCAAAACGGATCAAACACCACAATTTTCAAATATTCATATCATCATTCAACACCTAATCATATTGTTCATCATGCTCATATTTCAAAACGGATCTAATCCAATCATCTTCTAACACTGTTTCATCAATCCACATGAACAATTCATAATATTCATAATAGATTTGTTGTTTCGAGCATCTCAGTATTGTTATTTCAACAGTTTGCATATTATCACAAAAAGTAAGAGCCTCATGTACATAAACATCAAGTAATGACTCAAAATCCTAGTTTAAATCTCACATTATTAAGCTCGAATCACCAAGATTCATCATACCATTGCATATTCACAGTCATCATATTCATACAAAACTCAAGTCAATTTATCATACAATTTCCATATCTTTACGCACTCAAACAGTATCCATTATTTAACTCAAGATTCTTGGTAAACATATTTATCATACCCTATCCTAATTAACAAATCTCATTTATTCAGTCAGCTCAATAACATCACCATGACTCAAACTAATCAGCAAGCACATGCCCTGTTCTAAGTTAACAGTTTGTTACGAGAACTTCATCAAACCCTATCATCACCTTAAACATCAAACATGTAAAAGCACATACTTTTATTGTACAAATCCAAGGATTACAAAGAATGTATTCAAAACATACACTAACCGATCAGCTATGGGTCGAAAGGAGTGTAAGCTGCCACTGATCCTTGCTAGACCAGGACCCGAATTGAACCAAAACAGGACTCGTCACTGGTGTGGTCGCCGGCTCCGCTGATTCGGTGAAACCCGTCAGAGTCAGAGGCACCACCGCCGCCACGGCGGCGCTTCCGTCATCGGTACCACTGTTGCTGCAGCTTCTTTTTCACCATCAAGACTCCACCATCCACCGTCTTCACTGGAGCAATGGCCTAAATCAGGGAGGGGGGGTGTGTTTCACCGGAGGAATGGAGGAGCAGGAGGTGTTGTGCGGCTGCCATCGGAGGAGCAACACCAGCTCCGCTGGTTCATCAGCCGCCGATCAGAGGGAATGAGGATTGAGGGAGCTGGATCTGTGGGTGGAATGTGTTGTTCGTGAGAGCTCAGGGGAGGTGAAGGTGAAGGAAATGGGTTGAGAGGGGGGTTGAGGTGCTCGTCGGACAGAAGGCCGGTCGCCGGAAGTCATGGCTCCGGTCACCGGAAATTGCAGTCGAGAGAGAGAGAGAGAGAGAGAGTATGGGGTGGGCGGCTGATTCCTTAAAGTGTGATTAGGGTTTTGGTTTCTTGAAGAAAAAGAGATGGGGAGAGGTTTAGGGTGCTTAAATAGTGTAGGTCTAGTTTAGGGAGTGGGCTTGGGCCTAGCCCAAGCGCGTTAACCTATATAAACGGCTACGTGTCTCGCTCAGACCGATTGGCCCAGTTATATTAACTCATACGCAAATAATTGAAACTCTCGTCGTGGATTATTATTATTTTATAATGACGATAATAATACTAATAATAAATAATAATAGTGAATTCGAGCATTGATAAAATGCTCGTCTCTCGACGATCAGGATCAAGGGTTCGAGTTGTTACATAAACAAATAATATATTTCATTTAGTGTTTTAAGGAAAGGCTATTTATGTCATTTCACACCCTCTTAACTGAGAAAACTAACTAATGTTAGGCCCCGGGACTATTCAGGAACGGAAATTGAAAAGTTGGGGACTATAGCTGTAATTTTAAAAAGTTAGGGACTAAAAGTGAAAAAAAGGGCAAACCACAGGGACTATCCAGGCATTTAACTCTTATAATTATAAAAAAGTCACCATAATATGTAAAAGTTATATATAACGAAGATATAACCAGAATCAAATCAAATCATAACAAAGCAAAGTTATGTAAAAAAAGAGTAGTAGTAGTAGTAGTAGTAGTAGTAGTAGTAGTAGTAGTAGTAGTAGTAGTAGTAGTAGTAGTAGTGTATCTGCATTGGCTTAGCAACTCCATAATAGATTGGAGAGTAAGATGAGAACATAATTGTTATATCATGGACGACTTATTTAAAATGATTAGATATATTTATAAGAATGTTTCGTGAGCTAAAAAATAGAAACGTGCAAAATAGTTTAAAAAGGCCAATAGAATCACATAATTAAGAAAATGAAATGGTTACCATAGTAAATATGGTATGTTACCATATATTTGTGATATATGATTAGAAAAAGGAAATATGACACCTATCTCGGTCGTGTATTATTAAGTTATATAATTTTTATCCTCAAATCTGTGTAATACACGGATCTATAATCTAGTTATAATATAATTGTGTTGATGCACAAGAATGTCTGTTGACTGCATCTTCATCAAGTCTTAAATCAAGAAAGTCAAGATTGGATCTTAAAAGTCAAAATTAGGGTTTTATGCTTGATTTCGCTTCAATGTACATTGTTAAGTGTTGATTTCACTTCAAGGGACATTAGGGTGATTTCGCTTTAATGTACAATAGGTGATTTCGCTTCAGTGTCACTGACACATAAGCGAAATCAGGTCTAGTATAAATACCTAGCATTTGTTCATTCGTGGCAACCATTGAAGCGAGACCAGGTCATTGTTACGGTACTGAAACTCTGTCAAATTGATCTCAGAAAGCAATAAAAGTGAAGGAATTGAATAGGAAAGCTGTTGTTACATTGCGTATACTGATTCCGCCTTTATACGTGATGATGAACTGCCTTGACTGATCGTTTAGGGTCACAACACGGTCCAACAAGTGGTATCAGAGCTTCAGGACGAGGAGTTCATACTACTACAGCTGAATCTACAAAAATCTCTCATTTCTACTCACTTTCTTTGATACTTTTTCGATTTGAACTGGTTCCTACGGTCGAAATGGTCTGATTTTTGAATATAACGTGTAAAATACAGTAATAACAAATCCTGGAAAGTATCAGATTAAAATTCGAATTAAAACTTGGTCAAAAATGGTTAAAAGGTGATTCCGCTTTAACGAACAACACTTGATTTCGCTTTAAAGAACATTAATTGCTGATTTCGCTCAAACGAACAAGTTAATTTCGCTTTAACGAACATCATTACTTGATTTCGCTTCAACAGACAAAAGCTAATTTCGCTCCAATGGACAAAAGCTAATTTCGCTCCAATGGACAAAAGCTAATTTCGATTCAATGGACAAAAGTTAATTTCGCTTCAATGGACAAAGTCTAATTTCTCTCCAAGGAACACTTGTGATTTCGCTCGAGTGAACAATTGTGATTTCACTCGAGAGGACATTGTTGTTGATTTCGTTTATCAGTCAATCTGACTGATTTCGCTTCAGTGTCAGTGTTTGTAAAAAAATTTCGAAAAAATTTGTCTAAGTGTTTGCTTGTTTGTTTGTTTGCAGGTGATTCAAGGTGATTTCGTTTGAGCAGGATATTTCATTTGAAAGTGTTTGACATTGCAAAAATTGTTATCAAAATATGGATAGTGATGATGAATATGGTTGTTCATTTGCAGATGATATTTTTAACAATAATTCAATGGATATTATTGATATTCTTGCCGGAAAACAAAATTCTAGAAAATCATTTTCAATAAACAAGGATTCAAAAATTGTTGTGGATAAAATAGAAAAGAGTTTTGAAGTTAGTTCTGAAAAAGTTTCAGAAGTTATTTCAGAAAAAGTTCCAGTTTTTGATCATTCATACTCATCTGATGAAGAGTGTGATGATGATAGTAAAGAACTTGAGAAACTTGAGTTTTATAAACAGTTATTTTCATCTGAAATAGTTAATGATTCTTTTGCAGAACAAATTGACGAGCTTAAGAATAAACTTGCTGCGAAAAAGATGAATCAAAAGGTAGCAGATGTTGAAGAAATTGAAGAAATTAAGAAAGAAGCTGTTACAGAAAAACAACAGGTTTTTGCAGAAGTAATTTCAAAGAAAGAAGCTGATAATGGAGAGATGAATGGAAAATGTTCGAATTGTGAAAAATCAGAAACAGACAGTGTGAAATTCTTGAAAGATATGGAGAATTTGACGTTGGAAAACAAAGCTTTGAAAGACGAGAAGAAAGCTGATGATGAACAGATTTTGGATTTGCGCTTGAATTGCGAAAAACTAAAATCTGAAAATGACAAACTTTTGGAGAATGTTGAGAGTTTGTCATTAGAAAACAAAAATTTTAAAGAAAAAGAAAAAGATTTTCAAAGTCAAATGAAGATTTTAGAAGATGAAAAATCTGCCATTTTTAACAATAATCTTGAAAAACAGATTGAAATAAATTCTCATCTTCAGAAAATCATTCAGCTTGAAAAAGAAGCTGAAAAAGCTCGGATTAAAATCAACGAGCTTGAGAATAAATTGAAAGGTTTTGTGAATTCTACTTCATATGTTTGTCCAAAACTGATCAATTCTGTACCAATAAGTGACAATGTCACAAATTTTGACAAAGTCAAAGTCAAAATTGAAGATTGTGATGAAATATCTGATGATGAAAAAGAAAAGAAAAGAAAAATATTTTTAGATTTACAAGAAAAATTTAAAAATACTGTTTTGCAATCTACTGAAACAGGTGAATGTTCTAAACAAAAACCTGTTAAGAAGAGTGTAGAACAGAAACAAAAAGATAAAAATTTGAAAAATCCTAAAAATGAAAATAAAAGCTCATCAGATAAGTCATCCAATCATTTTGAAAAATTACAAAAATTTAAAAATGAAAACTCACAAAATGTTGGTAATAAGTGGTGCAGGTTTGACCACAGTGCTTCAAAGCCAAAATCAGTTTTCAAGAAGAGTGATGATTACCACAAAGCCATACAATGTTATGATCTAAGCATATGGTGTGAAAGTGGTGAATGGCACGATAACAGAGTGTGTTACACATGTGGTGTGAGAGGACATATTGCTGTTAACTGTCAGAATTGGAATTATGAAACTAGAAGATGCTATAATTGTCATATCAGAGGACATATTGGCAGAGATTGCCCAAGGAGATCGATGGGAAGATCGAGGGTTGAATCTCAGAGAACGGTAAAGAAGCCAGTCAACGTCAAGCCCCATGAACAGAAGGTTCTAAAACCTAAAGTTCAAGATCAGACAATTCAAGAAAAGAAAGTTAAACTTTCACAGGGGCAGAAAGACAGACTGCGAAAGAAAAGGAAGAAGGCGAGAGAGTATCTCGAGAAAATTTTGTCTTCGGGTTCAAAGGACAGATTGAATAAAAGTTCTGATGAATCAACTCACTCGACTGCAAAGCCAAGTAACTTGAATTCTTCAGATGCAAATCTGAGGACAAAAGAGAACAAAAAGAAAAAGAATGTCATTGGCGATGAATTTGACTTGTCAAAGTCAAAAGAGTCACATTCTGGCAATGAATCTGACTTTTCAAAGTCAGACAAGCCATGTTCAGGCAATGATTCTGGTTTGTCAAAACCAGAAGAGCCATCTGTTGAGGTAAAAACTGTCAAACCCAAGGCTGGTCAGGCTTGGGTGAATCTTTTCAATTAGAAAAACCTGACTTGCCGGAGCTTCCAGGTTGGTAAGCGTGAAGCAGGTATCGGCATCATTCTTGAGAAATTCACAGGATGGTAACTGTGATATTTCGATTTACAAGTGGTAAATCAGGGACATTAAGTTGTACTTGATTTTCTACTAGTGTTTGTTATTGTCAAGGGTCTTAATTGTTAAATCTTTCAAAATGTTTGAAAAAGAACAAGGTGATGAAACCCCGAGTTTGCGAAAAGACAAACAAAACTAATTTTCCGGAAAAACCATTTGATTAAAACAAACTTAAGTGTTTTGAAATCTAAATGGGAAAATAGTTTGTTGTCAAGGGGAGTTCTGATTGTTTATGCCAAGTGGATGGCGAATCAAAATGATTTGATATCAGTTTGTCACGTTTCTTGTATAGTTTGTTTTCAAATTTTCCCAGAAAATCAAAATTGAAACATATTTTGATTTTAGGGGGAGAAAATTTAAAAAAATTAGAAAATTTGAAATGCTAAAAACATTGAAATAGCAAAAAATGAGTTTTGGTGTATAAAAGAGGAAATGATAGTACATCAGTGAACTATCACAGCATGCTAAAGATATGAAATGTCAAATGTGATAAACGGTCTCACTGATGATGTGTCAGTAGGTTTTTGCACATTTAGTAAATTGTGACAAGATATAAACCTAAATTTCAAACTTGCTTATATCGTGGGTAACATCTCTCGGATATATGGGTAACCCCCGAAATCTTGTTTGAAAGGTCTCGTATTCTGATATACTAGGTTTTTATACTCAGTGATATCTGGGGTATTATTCCGGGACTTCTGCTGAACGGTGGTTCTGACCTAGTCCTCGAATAATACTTTCTGCAAATGCTTGAAACACAGCATCACCCTCAGCATCAATGATAAGACAATAAAATTGCTTAGCAATGCTGTTGTAAAAAAGATCCTCTAAAGGGGACACACCCATAAGTTGAGTCATGATCTCTCTGCTGAACGATGGTTCTGACCTGAGCTCTCATGATTCTTCATAAATTATTAACCCCTTACAGATATCATTTGTGTTATAATTACCTGTAAGACTGAATATTGGGATCTGGATACGGGAGTATATTCTGAGGTGGGACACGTGAATAAGTTTAAGTATCTAAGACATTAAACTCGTATCTCGAAGCAGTTGAACTTTGTGTGAAAATTTAAGTGGATCAGTATACTGACAATCTAAGTGAATCGTTTAAAACTTAACATGTTTAAAGCTTAACGGTGCTAGTGATTTGTCTCATAAACTGATATGATCCTCTTACACAAACTCACAAAAATATTATTTGTACATATTTGTTTACTGAATTTCTTTAAAATCTAAATTCAAAAAGATTTTCGACGACTGATGTTGAAGAGCTGATATTCAAAATTCCAAATGCTAAACTTGATGAACTAGAGGGTTGGGAGAATATGTTGAAAACTTTGAATGTCATATACAAATGTTTTGAAAGATTGTGTGTTTAGTTAATCAAGGTCATTCATTTGAACTTGATGTAACTAGTATGATTGTTTGTGATAATTGATTTCTACCAGTAAGTTTACTTAATTCAATTGTTATAAATTTGTGAAACTTATGTTGAGGTAGAGGATGTGCAGGTTAACAGGTTGTAAACTTGATTATTCCCAATGGAAGCTAAATGTCAAAGCTTGAACCAGATTTCTCAGATTCTAGCATATCGAGAGGGGGAGTCTGTGAAAGGGGGAGTCTGGATCAACATTCAAAGGGAAGAAAGAAGTTAGAGCCAGGAGGACAAGATCCTGAAACCTGTGAAGATAGAGTGCTTATGATGAGACGACAGAGAGTTAGAGAAAAGACTAAGACTGAAGACTCAGGATCTGAAGACTACGTCAACATCCAAGGGGGAGTCTGTTGATGCACAAGAATGTCTGTTGACTGCATCTTCATCAAGTCTTAAATCAAGAAAGTCAAGATTGGATCTTAAAAGTCAAAATTAGGGTTTTATGCTTGATTTCGCTTCAATGTACATTGTTAAGTGTTGATTTCGCTTCAAGGGACATTAGGGTGATTTCGCTTTAATGTACAATAGGTGATTTCGCTTCAGTGTCACTGACACATAAGCAAAATCAGGTCTAGTATAAATACCTATCATTTGTTCATTCGTGGCAACCATTGAAGCGAGACCAGGTCATTGTTACGGTACTGAAACTCTGTCAAATTGATCTCAAAAAGCAATAAAAGTGAAGGAATTGAATAGGAAAGCTGTTGTTACATTGCGTATACTGATTCCGCCTTTATACGTGATGATGAACTGCCTTGACTGATCGTTTAGGGTCACAACACGGTCCAACAAATTGTAAATATTTGTTTCCGAGTTTCTGTGTTTTAGGGTGCTAACCGCTTGAGTCTAAACTCAAAATGTTTAACGCCCTAAGTCTTTAAACGTTCTTTTTCTAGCCATTTGAGTCCAAAATCTTTAACTCCATCCACCAAGTCTGTTAACTACGAGTGTATTTTAGTCATTTACACATAGAATACAACTCTTTAATACACAAAGTATAAGGAACAAGTGTTTAATGCATACATACACAGACATGACACACCTACACTTCACCATCACCACTCCACTATAGCACATTCACCACAACCATCGCACCTTCACCACCACACCTGCCACCACCATTGTGAGCTGTCCTCACTACACATCACCACCATTAAAACGCCCATATCAACATTCTGTAACAAATCAGCTTGTAGCATGAAATTCAAGTTCATGGTTTCTATCTACAAGCCAACAATTACAACTCATTAACAACTTACAAACCAGTCATAATGTTCCAGATCGTCGTTGATGTGCGGCGGCTAGGGTTCTAGACCGACGTTGATATGCGGCGACTAGGGTTCCAGGCCGACGTATATAGCTCGGAGTTGGGGGTAGTGCTGCGGTTATGGGTGTTGTGGTGGTGACGACGGAGGTGCAGCAATGGTGGTGGGCGGTGTTGGGGTGACGGTGGAGATGTAGTGGTGGTGGTGGGTGGTGACGGTGGAGGTGTAGTGATGGTGTGGTGGTGGTGTGGTGTTGATGATGGAGGTGGTTTGGAGAGAGAGAGAGAGAGAGAGAAAAAGAAAGAGATGAGAGACTTGCAGGTTTTTTTTGGGAGAGAGACAAATGAGGGAGAGATAGAGAGAAATATATAAGAGAGAGAGAGAGATAGAGAAAACTAATAATAAATTAGTTTTTTAACTATACGGGTAATTTGATCATTTAATAAATTGATTAGCATTCCTATATTCATTACAATTCATTCATAAGATCACTCAAAATTACAATAAAAACTAAACAAAGCAAACGAAATGAATACTCTTCATTGGATGGGATTACATCAGAGATGTACCCGTCGTTTTGTTCATCACTCCCCTCAGATTCATCATCATTAACGACATTGGCGTTTAAGGCCATTATCTGGTTAAGCTTAAAATACATCCTAGATTTTAACGTAATCACAATTTTGGTTGTGATAATTTGGTGAAGGTGTTAAACTTAAGAGTTGTTAAAGAAGGCGGACGTTCTCTGTGTTCAGCACTTCGTCCATCATGAAGGAATCTTCATCTCCGTTGCTATAAGTCACTCTTACCATCCTGAATTGCTCATTTAAACTCCAACCAGTTGGTAACTCTAAATCATCATCATTCATTTGAAATTTTCTCTTCAACCTTTAATAAAATGTATACCAACATAAACAAAAGGTGTTCTTTTAAAACACATAATAAAAATATGTTAATTGTCATAGAAATCTATAACATATATACAACTAACTAACTTTAATAAAATGTATACCAACATAAACAAAAGGTGTTCTTTTAATAAAAAATGTATACCAACGTAAACAAAATGTGTTCTTTTAATAAAACTAGTTAAATTTCCACCCGCACGTTGTGACGGGGACCAAATGAGTGCAAAACGCGTGTCAGTAACGACAAGCAGATACCGAATATCAAACCATAAATAAAAATGTTATGAAAATGATAGTCAATCCGTCCTAAAAAAAGATTTTAAATAACCTAATATATAATAATAGGACCCACACGTTGGAAATTCAGTTGTTTTCAGTTCAGTTATTACGGTGCTAACACGTTAAAATATGGATGAGCTCGGTACTGGTAACGACACCGAAAATACTGATCCGGAAAATCATCGAAATTAGGTACCGGCACCGAAAATACTCGGTACAATACGGTATGGTATTTGAAGGTAAAAATAAACAAATATAGGTATGGTGCTAGACCGGTGTCGAACTGAAAGTAACGATTATGAAAACGCCAAAAGGTGGGTGCCAAATTGGTACCTAAAATGATTTGGTATAGTAAATTTGGTACCAATACGATACCGGTTTGATTATAGGATTTGATACGATTTGCTCATCAATAATCTAAATATCCAAGTTAATTTTACATGCTACAATTCATTCATTACGTAAAAAGACAAAAAAATAAAGGAAAATAAGTTGTTGTGTATATAAAACCTCATTCAAACCAAATACAGTTTACTTACTGTGTGTATTAAAAGTAATCTAAACTGTGCAATTACTTGCATTGCTACAGGATTTGATGAGCTCGGTACCAACCGCTACCGAAAATACCGTTACCGAAATCCCCAAAAGTGGGTAACGGTACCGAATATACCTGGTATAGTACGGCATGATACGGTCGCTACTGGTACGACACCGGTATTTGAGGGTAAAACCCGATGAACACCGGTGCCGAACAGATACAAAAAATACACTCAGTTTAGTAAATTTAATACCGGTACCCGATACTAGTTATTCATTTCTATTTTGATTATTGTTCAATCATTTCTCTTTTTAATATTTAATTATTTATTACTCTTCATTCACTCCTCCTTTAATATATAGGTAAATGTATACAAAGTAAACAAAAGGTGTTCTTTGTTTTATAATATTTTATAAATTTTTTGTTTAAGATCTTCCTACCTTTAATAAAATGTATACCTACGTAGACAAAAGGTGTTCTTTGTTTTATAGGGTGGAGATACAATAGAAAGTTTATTTGGCTAGGAAGGCTAGGAAGTGATCTTGACCATCCATTTAGTTAATCAAGGGCTAAGATTAAATCAGGGAAATTGAAGGGAAAAAAAGAGGCGCGTGAGTTTGTTTAGGGGCATTCTAGTCAATCCAAGCCAATAGTTTCTCTCACCTCCAATTCCCCCCCCCCCTCCATTTTTTAAACGTTAATAACTCTTTCATACGACATTATTTTTTTATAAAAATTGCACCAAAAAAACGAGCGTTTTTTTATCTTTAAAACGAGTATACTATTGCTATATTTTGGTGCAATAGTATACTCGTTTTAAAGATAAAAAATGTTCGTTTTTTGGTGCAATTTTTATAAAAAATTAATGTCGTATGAAAAAGTTATTAACGTTTAAAAAATTAGGAGGAATTGTAGAAGGGAGAAACTATTATGCTGGATTAACTAGAATGGCCTTACACAAACCCACACGCCTCTTTTTTCTGTTTAATTTCTCTCATTTAATCTTAGCGCTTGAATAAATCTATTGATAGTTAAGATTACTTTCTAACATTTCTAGCAAAAAAAATTACTATTATATCCTAACCATATTAAAAATACCTAAAAAGTTGTATGCGTATATTGCGGTTGTTAAAAATAAAATAAAATAAAACTTTAAAAATATAGAAGTACACAACATAAACTACAAAGCTCTATTACCTAGTGGATAGACTAGTCGGTGTGGGGAGCAACCTAGAGCCGGTGATGCCTCAGCACACCGCCCCCATGGCCCGTCCCCGTCCTCACCGTCTTCCCTAAGACGTTCATGCCCGACCGTTTTCCAAGTTTTATAGCCGTTAGAAACGGCTAGTTTTTTTTTTAAAATAATTTTTTCTTTCCCACTTTATAAATATATACCATTTATTCTCCCATTTTAACCCAAATCTTTTCAATCTCTCTCACTTTTTTATACACCAACTTAATATTTATAAAGTTTTAGGTATGTCATCTTCTTCATCGTGGTGTTCGTCATCTTCGGGTGAGGGCGATTTGTTTTTTGCGAGCGCCGTAATGCTCGCAGCACAGATGATCATGGAGGAAGAGAAAGAAACATCGTCACAACCGCGAACTAGGGCAGCCGCCTTAAACCGAGACCGAGAAAGTTATCTTTATTGTTCGGTGAAAATAATATATTTAATTTATTTTTCGGTGTTAATAATATATTTAACTAGAATTACCACCCGATGCAATGTGGCGGGATATTCGTTAGTTATATATCATATTAGATGAAAGCTAAACGTTTCTTACATGTCCGCGAGTCTGCGTGTAAAATGTATAAAAGAATAACTAAGTCGATCTATGACCCGTGCGTTTCGATAGACCTATCAAACGGGGAAAAATAGACGCGATGCGACGGGCTGTCAAATGGGAAAAATAGATAAAAACGTTGAACCTCACACGCACATTACGACGTGTTAACTCGGAAAATCTAGAACGAAACGTTAAACAGAAAACTTGCGAAAGATGAAAAGTATAAGGGACCAAAGTTGCAAAAGATGAAAAGCTTTGGGTTAAAAGTAAAAAAAATCAAAGGGGTTAAATTACAAAAGATGGAAACTTTTGAATTAGAAGTGAAAAATCAAATCAATCAAAGGGGTTAAATTAATAAAGATTGAAACTTTAGACTTAAATTGTCAAAGATTTAAACTTTAGAGTTAGAAATGAAAATTCCATTTTTTTTTGAAAAAACTCACAAAGCCAAGATTACAACAACCAAAAGCACAAATATGTTGCTTATTTATAGGATTATAATATAATATAATATAATATAATATAATTTATCTTTCGGTCTTAATATTTAGGTGTCCATGATAGATTAGTGGTCGATTATTTTGCCGACGAACCATTGTACATGACTGCGATGTTTAAATATCGGTTCCGAATGAGTCGTCGACTGTTCTTACGTATAGGAGACAACTTGGCGCGGTCTGATCCGTTTTTCACACTTCGATACGACTCTACGGGCCATAGGGGATTCACCACTTTACAGAAATGTACGACGGCCATTCACCAACTGGCATACGGGACGACACCTGATTCGTTAGACGAGTATTTAAGGATGTCCGAAAGAACATCACGAGAATATTTGTACAAGTTTTGCGAATGGACGGTGAAGCTATATAGCAAGAAATATCCGCGAAAACCAAACGCAAATGACGTCCAAAAAATATATCAAGCGCACGAAGAAAGGCATGGCATGGTTTTCCAGGAATGCTCGGAAGCATTGATTGCATGCACTGGCCGTGGCAGAACTGCCCTACTGCGTGGCGAGGTCAATATACTCGAGGCGATCATGGTCATCCAACTATAATACTAGATGCTGTTGCGTCACAAGATCTCTGGATTTGGCATGCTTTTTTTAGTGTTCCTGGTTCACTTAACGAATTTAACGTCATCTACCAATCAGAGATCTTTAACAATGTCATAGCAGGAACTGGTCCAGACACCAGTTTTACGGTTTTGGGGATGGAATACAGGAGCAAAGACATTGAACAATGTTTTTGGGTTCTACAAAAAAATGGCATATTCTTGAACATCCAACACGTGCTTTTACACCACAAAGGTTGCGATACTCTATGTATGCTTGTATATTGCTGCATAACATGATCATCGAAGACGAAGGTAGAGCGATTTGTAAGTACGACGAAAACGCGCCTAACGAGAATTCTGTTCCGGCAAGTGTAGAACAACAAGATTTAAACGGATTCTCCCTACATAACGAGTACAAACATCAAAACCTTCAAGCAGACTTGGTGGAATACATTTGGAACAACGCACAAAACGAATCCAATAACGACATGCCTGTAAGGACCTGCAAAAATGTCCTAAACCAACCCGTATGTGAAAACCCCCCCGAAACCCTAATCCATATCAAAAATCAAGAAAATCATATTTTTGGTCCTCTCGCGGGCCGCGTAAAACATCAGAAGGCCCTTACGCGGGCCGCGTCAACTTAAGATTTGACCGGATAAGCATCCGGGCCACGTGTTGTCCACCTGGCACACCTACTCGTGACCCAGCAAGCCTACACGTAGACTAGGCCCCCTCACTGGCCGCGTAAAGATTAAGCATGGGTTCACGCGGGCCGCGTGAAACCCAAAAAGTTGCTATAAATAGATCAGGGCATGGGCTTTCATCTGGTGTCAAAATTTTTTCACAAAAACGAAGTCTCACTGCTCAATTTCGAAATTTAAGATATCAAGGCGCTGCTACGATACAGGGTATTAACTCGATCACTGCTACGATTCAATGTCCGATCGATTGAAACTATCCGATGGATGTTTAAGTGCTGCCCACATTAGGGCTATACCTTGTCATTCGTCGTGAATTCGATGGATGTTTAGGTGTTGCACTTTGTCATTCGTTGTGAGGGTTTTAATCTCGTGAGTTATCTTAAATGCTGTATTAGTTGCTGACCTAGTTCGTATGCATTGTTATTTAAATTAGGTTACAAGGATAATCAGTAGGCTAAACTCTGCCCGTTTAAATCTGCAATGTGAGTCATTCTCTTTTATCAAAAGTGTTTTACAATACTCCAATTATTTTCAAAGGTTATAATTACAGGGATTAAGTCGTGGTTATCTTGAATCACTGGCTAGTGGGGGTATTGTGCACATTACTAATTTCTCACAGTTAGGCTAATAAATCCTAACAGTGATAATCATCACTACTTGGGTGAAAGGACCCAATAGTGGTATGACCATCGTCACCAGGAGGTGACACGGCGCCAGATAAAAATAAGATAAAAGCCATTGTAATCGCTCTTATGCTGTAATTTATAACTAATGTGTCATTTTATCTACTTAAATGACTCGCCAGTATTTTCCCGCTGATAAAATATTTTTAAAACATGTTTCAGGCGACCTGCTGTGAATCAAGGAAAACGTGCTACGGAGCACTAACAAGCTTGAAGAGGTGGCTCAATAAAAATGAACAAACATGTTTTGTAAATCCGGGAATCTCCTTGTGAAATTACTCTAATGTAAATTATGGGGTTTATCCTGAATTATGAAATAAAATAATCGGGCATTTCAAGTTTTAAAAGATCGTGTTAAATCTTCCGCTGTCAACTCAATTAATAAATACCACGGGTTTCTGTCCCGTGGCTCCTGGACCGGGTAAAACCGGGACGGGGGCCGTGATAGAAAAAGGTGGTATCAGAGCCACTGATTTAAGCCAATTAAGTATTTAGAAATACTTAATTTTCCTGATTTTCATTATGTGATTATGTGTTTCTATCTTGAGTATCTGTTAATTTACAGTATGGGTAAGCAAAGAATTTCGGACATCTATCTTAAATTAGATAATTCACCAAAAGATAAGGGAACTTCATTCCAATCAAATTCCTCAAGATACTCAGCAAAGACTGAGGAAGGAATATTTGTTCATAAGGCACAGTTTGAGAAACCGCTTACCACTAAGAAAAGAAGTTGGATTATTAGAAAAGGTCAAGAGAAAATAAAGAAGTCACAACCAAAAGGAGTGGTGATTAATAAGGAAACTCAGGAAATAGGCAATAACCCACCATGGGAAGATGAATTAGACGAACAATGGGCAAATCTTTATATGTTAGCCACTACGGCAGTAAATGTTAACCTTTAATTTAGTTAAACTGCCAGCACCCTGACCCAGTAATAGCACCCATATCATCCATAAGCCAGAAACTTTAAAGAAACTTACCCCTTTAATAAACAACTTAGTAAGAAAAGAAAAACTAAAATAAATTATGGATGCATAACCACTATTATATTTCAACTTTCAGTTGTACTTTGTAATATATATATATATATATATATATATATATATATATATATATATAATTGCAATATTTCGTTTTAATAATCATATTAGATATTTGTGATTAATAAATTCTCTGATTACCTTTCTGTAATTAGGTGAAAATTCAATTTACAAAATTTTAACCTAAAATTTTGTGTGTTTCTTCATATCTGCTAAACAGCATGAATGAGTTGTCTGAAGCTCTTCAGAATCTCAATCTTTATTCTGTGAATGTGGAAGTTTCCAGAGACTTTACCAGTTATTGTGCCAACGTGGAAGAGCCTATGGAATTTCAAGCCCAACCTCCGGAGAAACCCAAGCCAAAGAAGAGAAGAAGAATTGTGGGCTGGAGGCGCGTGCGCAGGAAGAAACCAACGACATGGAAAGTTACCAAGACGGAAGATCCCAAAGACAAAGGAAAGGGAATAGAGATCGGAGAAAGTTCCAGGCAAGACCAGGAAATGCCATCTTGGGAGGAGCTGGATCATAAACTGACACTTAGTGACCTCATTGGACCTGCCGATGAAAATCTCTTTAATTACCCAGTTGAAGCCTAA
Source organism: Helianthus tuberosus (assembly GCA_030545235.1). Taxonomy (NCBI): domain Eukaryota; kingdom Viridiplantae; phylum Streptophyta; class Magnoliopsida; order Asterales; family Asteraceae; genus Helianthus; species Helianthus tuberosus. The sequence continues at coordinate 39,898,827 of CM060382.1, read as the reverse complement.
ATTCCAGTCAATCTGGAACCAGCAATCCCAGATCCCCTTGTTAACCCCCGACCTCAAGTAGAGCTGGAAGAATGGTGGACCACCGACTGACAATTCCAGAATCTCCTAAATAACCCTAATACCATTTCCCCCAATTTGATACGGAGCCTCCACTACATCCACCTATGAGCTCCGAAAACTTGGCAGAACTCCGCCATTATGGCGAGGAACTAGTGGACGCGGGAAATAGAATCTGGGAAGTAGGGGAGAGGATATCTTGGAAGTATGACGAGAGGGAACGTCGTTTCTAAGATGCCAGCTGACAGGGATAGGGTGACTGTGGTTGTGTGGCAGTAGGAATATATGTTTAATAATAATATAATAATAATAAAATATAATTATGCGAAATAACCTAAAAATAAAACTTTTGTAAGATAACGAGTGTGTACGGATGCCTATTATAATATATAAATTATCGAAAGTAGAAGAATCGACAATTTTGGCTATACTTGTTGGCGTGATTATGTGATTATTTTATTATGTTTGGTTGTTAATTACTTTCTGCTAATCACTTATATATATTAATTACCAGATGGAACACGCTGGTAATGAACCCGTTAATGAACTTAATCAATCTGAGCAAAACAATGAGGATCAATTTCTGAATAGGCAAGACATTGAGAATATCGTTGCTCAGGGAATAGCCAATGTTATTCCAGCAATCCTTGCTGCTGCCCGAAATCCAGTTGAACCTCAACAAATTATTCCTAGCAAACGTACACTCGGCGACAATTTCAGTAAGTAAACGAAGGCGGCAACAATACTAATAACAAAAACGATGGAATGCAAGCCCCACTCATTAAGAAAATGAAAGCTGCAACGCCTGGTTGCACTTACAAGGAGTTTCTTGCCTGTAAACCGGTTGAGTTTGCAGGTAACGAAGGGGTGACTGCTGCACTGCGTTGGTTAGAGAAAGCCGAAGCAGTAATTAAAATAAGTAAATGTGCTGAGGAAGACAAGGTCATCTACGCGTCGCATCTTTTCAAATAAGGGGCGCTAGAATGGTGGAATACGGTACTTTAAGCCAAAGGAAGCGATGTAGCCTATGCCATGAGTTGGGAAGAATTTAAGCGGATAGTGGAACGAAAATTCTGTCCCGAATATGAGAAAGAACAAATGGCAAATAAATTCTTGAACCACCGGATGGTGGATGTAGACTGTCGAGGGTATACTTCGACAATCTTTGAGTATGCTAGAGTTGTACCTACCCTGGCTTCGCCAGAGCTGGTACTTATTTCCCACTATATTTTGGGATTGATTGGCGAAATCCGTGATATCGTTAAAGCTGCGAGACCTCGCACTATTGACGATGCAGTGAAATTAGCTAACACCCTAACTGACGGGCTGGTACGCACAAGAGAAGAAAACCGGAAGAAGGAAGTGGCCCAAAAGATTACCCAGGGATTCCGTATGGGTAACAGAAGTAATTTCAAGAGAAAGGGAACTGGACAATCTTCCACTGTTACATTTTGCAATACCTGCAAAAGAAAGCATGTTGGAAGATGCAAAGGATATTGCAATTTCTGCAAAATTCTGGGGCATCAAGAGGAAGATTGCAGGAAGAAGAAAGCCACAATCTGCTACAACTGCGGAGAAGCTGGACATTTTAGGCCAGACTGCCCGAAATTGGTCAAACCAGCTGACAACAAAGCCAAACCTGTAGAAGGAACTACCAAGAAAAATGCAAGAGCCTTCCAGTTGACTACTTAGGATGCAGAACTAATCCCTGATTTGATAGCTGGTACGTTCCTAGTTCACGACGTTTATGTAAAAGTATTATTTGACTCTGGTGCAAACCAAAGTTTTATAAATACTTCATTCTGCCAAGCTCTTAAATTACCCTTAACCAACCTTAGGCAGATTTTTACAGTCGAAACGGCAGATGGGAATTCTGTTAACATAGATAAGGTTTTGCTAGAAGGAAAGATAGAACTCTTAGGCCATAAATTTTCTGCAAACCTGTTACATATGAATCTAGCTGAATTTGATGTTGTATTAGGAATGGATTGGTTAGTAGCCAACCATGCTCGAATTCTCTGTGATAAAAATTCTATAGAAATTTATACACCCACAGGAGAATTAGTGGTGATTACAGGAGATAAACCACGAAAGCCACTAAAATTCATTTCAGTAATGAAGTTGGGCAGTTATTCAAGAAAATAAGAAGTAGTGTATATGATTTCAGTAATCATTAACACGAAAGATAAGGAGCTTAAAGAAATTCCAGTAGTATCAGAATACCCGGATGTATTCCCAGAAGATCTACCGGGATTACCAACCCATAGGGAAGTAGAATTTAGAATTCATCTAATTCCTGGAACTACACCGATAGCCAAGGCACCTTATCGGTTAGCACCCACCGAGATGCTAGAATTGAAAAAGCAATTAGATGAATTATTAAGCAAATGATTCATACAACCTAGTTCATCCCCGTGGGGAGCTCTAATGTTGTTTGTGAAAAAGAAAGATGGTTCGATGAGAATGTGTATCGATTACAGGGAATTGAATAAGGTTACAATTAAGAATCGATATCCATTACCTAGGATTGATGATCTATTCGATCAACTTCAAGGAGCTAGATACTTTTCTAAAATAGATTTACGCTCTGGATACCATCAGTTGAAAGTACAAGAAGAAGACATACCTAAAACTGCATTCAGAACTAGGTATGGTCACTACGAGTTTACAGTCATGCCCTTTGGGTTAACAAATGCTCCTGCAACATTTATGGACATGATGAATAGAATCTGTAAACCGTATTTGGATAAATTCGTAATTATTTTCATCGAAGATATACTTATTTATTCCAAAAGCCAGGAGGAACATGGTGAGCACCTGCATATACTCTTAACGTTGTTAAGAAAAGAGAAGCTTTACGCCAAATTCTCGAAGTGTGAATTTTGGCTGCAAGAAGTGCAATTTTTGGGACACATGGTGAATCACGAAGGTATTCATGTCGATCCCTCCAAGATAGAAGCAATTACCAAATGGAAGGTTCCTCAGACAGTTATGGAAATTAGAAGTTTCCTAGGTTTAGCTGGATACTCTAGGAGCTTTATTAAGGATTTTTCTAAGATAGCTGCGCCATTAACTAAGCTAACATGTAAAGCAGTTAAGTTTGAATGGGGACCTAAACAAGAAGAAGCTTTTAAAATTCTAAAGCAAAGGTTAACCAACACCCCAATCCTTGCCTTACCAGAAGGGACATAAGATTTTGAAGTATACTGTGATGCTTCAAAACTAGGATTAGGATGTGTGTTAATGCAACACAAGAAGGTAATTGCGTATGCATCAAGGCAATTAAAAAAGCACGAGGAAATCTATACGACTCATGATTTAGAATTAGGAGCCATAATTTTTGCCCTTAAGAATTGGAGACATTATCTGTACGGAAGTAAGTTTACTGTCTATACAGATCATAAGAGTTTAAGATATATATATTTGGGTAAAAGGAATTAAATATGAGACAAAGAAGATGGATGGAAATCTTAAGTGACTACGACTGTGATATTCAATATCATGAAGGAAAAGCAAACGTAGTTGCTGATGCTTTAAGTCGTAAGTATCATGAAAAGCAAAAGCGAGTTCGTGCTCTTAGATTAAGTTTACAATTAGACTTAATGGAAAAACTGAAGAATATTCAGGAAACAATAATCAAGGATGATGCTGAAGGGATGAAAGGACGAATAAAGGAATTAGAACAAGGAAGTGATGGAATTTGGAGATTCCACAAGAAAAGGATTTGGGTACCTAAGCAAGGAGAATTAAGAAATAAGATTTTAGAGGAAGCTCATAAATCTAGGTATACCATGCATCCTGGTAACAAAAAGATGTACCAAGATTTAAGGAATAACTTCTGGTGGATAGGAATGAAAAAGGACATAGCTAGATATGTTTCTAAGTGTCTTACTTGTTCACAAGTCAAGGCTAAACACCAGAAACCCTCAGGTCTACTACAAGAATTAGAAATGCCTATATGGAAATGGGAACTTATAACCATGGACTTTGTTACTAAGTTACCCAAAACCAGAAAAAGTAATGACGCAATTTGGGTAATTGTGGATCAATTAACCAAATCAGCTCATTTTCTACCCATGAAAGAAACCTTTAGCATGGAAAGGTTAGCAAAGTTGTATGTAGACGAAGTAGGATCCTTAGATGGAGTTCTACTCTCCATTATATCAGATAGGGATAGTCGTATCACTTCCCATTTCTGGACAAGTTTCCAAGAAGCAATGGGAACTCGACTAAATTTAAGCACTGCATACCATCCTCAAACAGATGGACAAAGTGAAAGGACAATCCAAACCCTGGAAGACATGCTTAGGGTATGTGTAATAGATTTTGGTGGAAACTGAGATGACCACCTACCCTTAATCGAATTCTCCTATAATAATAGTTATCACTCAAGCATTGAAGCTGCCCCGTTCGAAGCACTGTATAGACGAAAGTGTAGAACTCCAGTTTGCTGGGCAGAGATAGGAGAAAGTCAATTATCAGGTCCTGAAATTGTGCAAGAGACTACCGACAAGATCACCCAAATCAAGGAAAGACTAAAGACGACTCGAGATCGCCAGAAAAGTTATGCAGACAATAGACGAAATCCGTTGGAATTTCAAATTGGAGACAAGATACTATTGAAAGTTTCTCCTTGGAAAGGAGTAGTTCGGTTAGGTAAGAAAGGAAAGCTAAGTCCAAGATACGTAGGACCCTTCCCAGTAATTCAACGCATAGGACCGGTCGCTTATCGCTTACAACTACCAGAAGAGTTAGCCGGGGTACATGACGTATTTCATGTATCCAACCTCAAGAAATGTCTATCGGACGAATCGCAGGTAATCCCCCTTCAAGACATCCAAGTAAATGAGAAATTGAAGTTCGTGGAAAAACCAATTCAAATAGAAGACAGAAAAATCAAGTTTCTCAAGGACAAAAGATTGGTACTAGTTAAAGTCAAGTGGGAGTCAAAAAGAGGACCCGAATACACCTGGGGGCTGGAATCGGAGATGAAGCGAAAGTATCCTCACTTATTTCAATAAATCTCGAGGACGAGATTTTAAATAAGGTGGGGAGGATGTAAGGACCTGCAAAAATGTCCTAAACCAACCCGTAAATGAAAACCCGGACCCCCGAAACCCTAATCCATATCAAAAATCAAGAAAATCATATTTTTGGTCCTCTCGCGGGCCGCGTAAAACATCAGAAGGCCCTTACGCGGGCCGTGTCAATTTAAGATTTGACCGGATAAGCATCCGGGCCACGTGTTGTCCACCTGGCACACCTACTCGTGACCCAGCAAGCCTACACGTAGACTAGGCCCCCTCGCGGGCCGCGTAAAGATTAAGCATGGGTTCACGCGGGCCGCGTGAAACCCAAAAAGTTGCTATAAATAGATCAGGGCAAGGGGTTTCATCTGGTGTCGAAAATTTTTCACAAAAACGAAGTCTCACTACTCAATTTCGAAATTTAAGATATCAAGGCGCTGCTACGATACAGGGTATTAACTCGATCACTGCTACGATTCAATGTCCGATCGATTGAAACTATCCGATGGATGTTTAAGTGCTGCCCACATTAGGGCTATACCTTGTTATTCGTCGTGAATTCGATGGGTGTTTAGGTGTTGCACTTTGTCATTCATTGTGAGGGTTTTAATCTCGTGAGTTATCGTAAATGCTGTATTAGTTACTAACCTAGTTCGTATGCATTGTTATTTAAATTAGGTTACAAGGCTAATCAGTAGGCTAAACTCTGCCCGTTTAAATTTGCAATGTGGGTCATTCTCTTTTATCAAAAGTGTTTTATAATACTCCAATTATTTTTAACAGTTATAATTACAGGGATTAAGTTGTGGTTATCTTGAATCACTGGCTAGTGGGGTATTGTGCACATTACTAATTTCTCACAGTTAGGCTAATAAATCCTAACAGTGATAATCATCACTACTTGGGTGAAAGGACCTAATAGTGGTATGACCATCGTCACCAGGAGGTGACACGGCGCCAGATAAAAATAAGATAAAAGCCATTGTAATCGCGCTTATGCTGTAATTTATAACTAATGTGTCATTTTATCTACTTAAATGACTCGCCAGTATTTCCCCGCTGATAAAATATTTTTAAAACATGTTTCAGGCGACCTGCTGTGAATCAAGGAAAACGTGCTACAGAGCACTAACAAGCTTGAAGAGGTGGCTCAATAAAAATGAACAAACATGTTTTGTAAATCCGGGAATCTCCTTGTGAAATTCCTCTAATGTAAATTATGGGGTTTATCCCGAATTATGAAATAAAATAATCGGGCATTTCAAGTTTTAAAAGATCCTGTTAAATCTTCCGCTGTCAACTCAATTAATAAATACCACGGGTTTCTGTCCCGCGGCTCCTAGACCGGGTAACACCGGGACGGGGGCCGTGACAATGCCCGATTAAGACTAGTAGTTTTTTAATTAATTTTTTAAGCTTAGATTGTTTTTTAATGTAATGTAACAATAAATATTTTTTTAGAGTTTAAATTAATTTTAGTTATATATATATATATATAGAGAGAGAGAGATATAAATTGCATAATTAATTTGCCTAAATTAATATATATATATATATATATATATATATATATATATATATATATATATTGGGGAAGGTTCATTTGAGAAGAAAATTTTATTGAGAAGAAAAAGAATAAAAGGGTACAATTGTAAAACATTAAATAGTTTTTTTCTCATCTCATTTATTATTATGTTTGACTAATTAATTAGTCATTAAGACTATAATCCTCCACACTAAATATTTTTGCCTACACACATCAAAAGTTATCCTATACATTTCGAAATTTATCCTACACATAATGAAATTTATCCTACACAACTCGTAATTTATCCTACACGCCTCGTATTTATCCTACACTATAAATGAATTTTTATTTTTATTTTTTGTGAAAAATATATATCTTAAAAATAAGTTACAAATTTAATATAGTTAGTTATTAAAGATGAAACTACCAATTAATGATGTATGTAAGTTTACTAATTTACCCTTATAGTTACATTAAGTACAAATATTAAATGAAGTCTAATGAAGAATTTCTATTGGTTGAAATTTCTTCTTTTTTCTTCTTACAAAGAATTTCTTCTCATTTGAACCCTCCACTATATATATATAGGTAGAGGATCCTGTAAAAAAAGCCTAAAGTGTGAGAAGGGTAAGAAAGAATCTCAGCCATTAGATCTTTTGATCTAATGATTGAGATCAATAGGGACCAAATTGTAAAATAATTTCATTAATTTGGACTGATTTGAAATCTCTAGGGGCAATATAGTCTTTTAAACCCACTAAAAATTAGGTAATGCACATGTAACCCCCCCCACCCCCCCCCCGTCTTTTTTAAACGCCAATAACTTTTTATACGTAACTTTAAAAAAAAAATTACACCATAATAACGAGCGTTTTTTATCTTTAATATGAGTACCATATTGCTAAACTTATATAGAGAAAAAAATATGTTTCGATCAGATGTTTAGTCAATGAATGATGTTATATACTTCCTGAATGGTGTTATATACTTGCTGAATGGTTTATATACTTACTGAATGGTATTATATACTTGCTGAATGGTGTTATATACTTGCTGAATGATGTTATATAATATACTTACTGAATGGTGTTATATACTTGCTGAATGTTGAATGGTGTTATATACTTCCTATAATTAAAGTGGCGGTTATGGGAAGTTTTTAATTAATTGAATTAATGATAAAATTACTTGTTTACCTTTTTCAATTAATTTAGATCTAATGGCTGAGATTTTTTCTTATCTTTCTCATACTTTTGGTCTTTTTTACAATAACCTTACCCTATATATATATATATATATATATATATATATAATAAAGAGTAAACTGCCAAAATTGTCCCTAAGGTTTGGTCACCTTTGCCACTTTAGTCCAAAACTTAAACCTTTGAAATCTAGGTCCCTATGGTTTCAATTTTGTTGCTATTTTCTTCCAAAATCAAAATCTATACAAATTTTTCAGTTAACATCCAATATTATTGTCTTTTTCTCCCTTTTAATGAAGGGCAAAATGGTCAAATTTTTTTAATTGTTATAATAAAATGTTAAAAGACCATTTTCCCTTCATTAAAATGGGGAGAAAAGGCAAAAATGTTGGATGTTAACTTCAAAATCTGACTAGATTTTGATTTTGGATGAAAATGACAACAAAATTGAAACCATAAGGACCCAGATTTAAAAGGTTTGAATTTTGAACTAAAGTGAGAAAAGTGACCAAAACCAGGGACCATTTTGGCAGTTTACTATATAATAAAAGGGGGAGCCTTATCCTCAATCCCCATTTTGGTCCATCCTTGCAGGCTGGAAATCTCCCTATTTATTATATGTCGCTTTATAAAGTTCATGTTGGGGTCATTAAGACGTAGGAAGCTAAAATGAAAAAATTTATGTGGGCGGGTTCAAATGATTATAATAAAATGAATTGGGTGGCTTGTGAGTGGGTTACGTGGCCTAAATCTAATGGGGGTTGGGTATCAATCGTCTCAAAGAGGTCAATGAGGCCCTGATGGTTAAATGGGGATGGAGGTACAGGGTTGAAAACCAAAGTCATTGGAAGAAAGTGGTCAATGCTTGTCATGGTAAAATGAATCAAAGAAGTTTTCTTCCTTTTAACGGTAATGTGGGAGGGTGTTGGATAAAAATACTGAAATCGATTTCTAAAATTAAAATCAAAGGGAAGGGTATAAATCATCTAGTTTTCGGTAAGGTTGGGAACGGGGAAGATATTAGATTCTTGATCGATATGTGAGAAGGAGATATTCCTTTTATTGAAAGATGGCCACACTTGTTTGGGCTGGAATTGTCCAAAACTTGCAGGGTTGCAGATAGAATGGAGATAAACAGGGGAGATGGTGGTTTAGCTTGGAATTGGTCTAGATTGCCTGAGTCGGAGATGGAGTTAAAGGAGTGGCCAGAATGTAGAGAGATCCTCGATAAGGTGGCTCTTAACAACAATAAGGATACGTGGATCTAGATGGAAGATAGCCAAGATGGGTTCTCGGTGAAGGCAGTTAAAAAGGCCTTAATCGCTGAAAGGGGTACTAGTCAGCTCCCTAATTTTGATTGGTGTAATTGGGTGCCTATTAAATGCAACGTAGTGGCTTGGAGAGGTAACTTGGATAGACTTGCTACGAGAGTGAACTTAAGAAGAAGGAATGTGGACGTCATATCTGTTATGTGCCCTTTCTGTAACGAGTTTGAGGAAACAACAGAGCACTTTGTTACTGCCTGTCAGGTGTCAAATTCCCCCGATTTTGGCTTTTGATTTCAAAGACATTATGGAGGTTCACAATTATGCTCAAGTCGGAAAGAAGGCCAAAAAAATCATTCAAGGGTTAGTGATAATTTCATGCTGGTGCATATGGAAAGGTAGGAACGAGATGGTGTTTGATCAAATCAATCGTAGTTCGCAGGAGGTCGTGAGGGATATTAAATCGAGAGGTTTTAGTTGGATTAAAAATAGAACGTCATGTAGTTATATTAGTTTGGGCGAGTGGTGTAAATATCCGATGTATATGTTGTAATTTTATGTCCTTTCCCCGTTTGGGTCGGGGCCGTATGTCTTGTTTGGCCTTTTTCCCGTTTGGGTCGAAGGTGTGTTTTAATGAAGTTCTCTTTTAAAAAAAATCTAATTAATAGAAAGTGGGGCTCACCGTACACCCACCCCACCCCCACCCCCACTCCCACTCCCCTTTTCTCTCTCCTTTGCTTTGTCTAAAACCAGGGAAGTTATGGCAGGGAGTTTCAAAACACATGAATATCAGACTTGTAAGTCATGGAAGTTATATCGGGAGCTTGCTTATGTAATCCCCTTTGCACCATATTATTGGCGTGCTATGCAGGTAACTAGCTACTTGTGTTTTACTTCTAATACCTCATACAAGGATGTGATGAATAATTCATTAATCAATACAGAGTTAAATGCCCGTATAGTCCCTGTGTTTTGGCCTTTTTTCACCTTTAGTCCCTAACTTTCTAAAATTACCTCTATAGTCCCCAACTTTTCAATTTTCATTCCCGGATAGTCCCTGGCGTGGATGAAGGTTAGTTTTATCAATTAAGTTGGTGTAAAATGACTATAATGCCCTTAAATAAAAAAAAAATGAATTATGGGCCCCACTTATCATGTCGCAACCCCCGATCCCTTATCTGTCCCGGGAACGGGCGGACGCGAACTCAGAGTTTTGGTGGTATCAGTTGGTTAATTTGGTAGCGGAAATTACATCAGGACCGTAGTTAGGAAATGTTTATCAGAGTAAAACCACCACATTTGATATTAATAATCACATGGGTAAAACCCAAGTTTCTTATTATAATACGTTTATAGGGATAAACCCTATTTTATTGAATTTAAAACATCGTCTTTTAGGTAACTTTTATAGCCACATTTTCCCAAGCCTTCAGTACTCTTCAGCTGGCTTTTTACTAATTGGCTGTCACATTGTGTTACCTGAAACGCGTTTTAAAAACATTTGTCAGTGGAAAATACTGGTGAGTGAATCCCAGTTTAATCAAGAAATATTTTATCAATTAAAACCGTATTGAGAGCGATCATATTGTTTATTTCTACACAATTACTCATTCAGTACTGTCAATCCTGACTGGTGGGTCATATTACACATTGGCTAACTCGTTGTCCAATGGTAACGTATTGTTGTCCCGACTTACTACTTACAGTTTAGTAAATTTTGTATACAAAACCCCAACATACCGGCAGTAATTGAAGAACTACAAAGACTCAATCACCGCTTAATCACATTGTAAAACAATTAAGGTTTTGTAAAATATTACAAAAAGGTTAACAAAAAGAGGATAAACTCACATTGCTATCTTAGACTTCGCGAAAGGGTTTCCTGGGAATAATCTATAATTTACACAAATGTACATAGGTTAGTATCATAACCCTTTGAAAATATTAATGTTACCCTCCCCGAGATGGTATTCCAACAACAACGTCGGGCAGAACCACGACAGTTGTTACGGAACCCTAAATCAATCGGGCAGCATATCTATTACGAAACTGGGGTTATAATACTTACAACGGAGCAGAACCTCGCTAATTAGGGGGTATAATACCAGCTTTATAAGCCTATATTCAGAAATTGTGATTGAGAAATGAAAACGGGACGAACTGAATTGAAATCCGATGCGTTCTATTTATAGGTGCTGAATCTGGGTCTCACGCGGCCCGCGTAACATATAAGCGGGGCTTACGAGGCCCGCGTCAAAGCTGGGTCAACGCGTAGCTCGTCCGGATCGCCATCTAGACTTGACACGATGATGACACGTGTCATCACCGGGCTGCGCCACTATTTTGATCTCACGCGGCCCGCGTAAGTGTTAAGTTTAGCTTACGCGGCCCGCCTTAACTTAAAATTCCACCGAAATCAGTCTTAGCCTTGATACCGCCCGCGTGAGTGTTGGGGTGGGTCCTACGCTGCCCGTCTCGACTTAATATTTCTTGTTTTTTATTATTTTCAATACTATACGGTATTTCGGGCTCGGTTTTCACATACGGGGTGTCTTTAAAGACATATTAGGACATTTTAGAATATAATAGGGTGTCGAAAATATTATGAGGGTGTCGGTTTTATTGAAGATTGTTACATCCTCCCCACCTTGTTTTAGAGCTCGTCCTCGAGATCTACTGGAACAAGTGCGGATATTTCCTTTGCATCTCTGATTCAAGCTCCCATGTATACTCAGGTCCTCTTTTGGAGTCCCACTTTACTTTGACCAGAACTAGTCTCTTATGCTTGAGGTTCTTGACTTTCCTATCTTCAATCTATAGAGGCCTTTCTACAAACTTGAGTTGTTCATTTACCTCTATATCCTTAAGAGGTACTATCAGTGATTCATCAGCTAAACACTTTTTGAGATTAGATACATGAAATACATCATGTATTCCTGCCATTTCTTCTAGCAGTTGTAGCTGATAGGCTACAGGTCCTATTCTTCTAATAATCTCAAGAGGTCCAATATACCTGGGACTTAGCTTTCCCCGTTTGATGAATCTTACAACTCATTTCCAAGGAGAGACCTTTAGTAATACTTTATATCCTACTTGAAATTCCAAGGGTTTACGTCGGTTATCAGCATAACTTTTCTGTCGATCACGTGCTGCTTTCAGCCGTTCCTTGACTTGAATAATATTATCAGTTGTTTCTTGTACTATCTCGGGTCCAGATAGTTGCTTTTCCCCAATTTCTGCCCAACAGACTGGGGTTATGCACTTTCGTCCATCAAGTGCTTCGAATGGTGCAACATTGATACTTGTGTGATAACTATTATTGTAAGAAAATTCTATTAAAGGTAAGTAATTGTCCCAATTACCTCCGAAATCAATTACACAAGCTCTAAGCATATCTTCCATTGTCTGAATCGTCCTTTCACTTTGTCCATCCATTTGAGGATGATAAGCTGTGCTTAGATTTAACTTGGTTCCCGTGGCTTTTTGGAAACTTGACCAAAAATGAGAGGTAAATCGGCTATCTCTATCAGAAACAATTGATAAAGGTATTCCATGTAATGAAACAATTTCATTTACATATAATTTAGCTAACTGTTCCATACTGAAAGTTTCCTTCATTGGTAGGAAATGAGCTGACTTGGTTAACCTATCTACAATCACCCAGATTGTATCATTGCCTTTCTTTGTTTTGGGTAATTTAGTAACAAAATCCATTGTTATCAATTCCCATTTCCACACTGGCATTTCTAACTGTTGTAGAAATCCTGAGGGTTTCTGGTGTTCAGCTTTGACTTGTGAACAGGTTAAACATTTAGAAACATAGGCTGCTATGTCCTTTTTCATTCCTATCCACCAGAAATTCTTTCTTGAATCTTGATACATCTTATCATTTCCTGGATGCATCGTATATTTAGACTTATGGTCTTCTTCTAATATACGTTGACGTAGGTTTCCTAATTTAGGTATCCACATTCTCTTTTCATGGAATCTCCAAATTCCATAAGTTCCTTGTTCTAATTATTTTAGCATACCTTTTAATTTTTCAGTATCATCTTTGATTACTGATTCTTGTGCTTCTCTAATCTGATCATTTAAATCTACTTGTAGATTTAATTTAAGAAAACGTACCATTTTTGGCTTTTCATGATACTTTCGACTTAAAGTATCTGCCACTACATTTGCTTTTCCTTCATGATACTAGATATCACAATCATAGTCACTAAGCATCTCCATCCAGCGTCTTTGTCTCCAACTTTTAAGAGCAAAAATTATAGCTCCTAATTCTAGATCATGGGTTGAATAATTCTCTTCATGATTCTTAAGTTATCTAGATGCATAAGCTATAACCTTTTGACGTTGCATCAGTACACATCCATAACCTAATTTAGAAGTGTCACAATAGACTACAAAGTCTTCAGCTCCTTCTGGTAATGCTAGTATGGGTGTATGGGTTAATCTTTGCTTAAGGATTTTAAAGGCTTCTTCTTGTTTTAATCCCCATTCAAACTTAACAGATTTACAGGTTAACTTAGTTAAAGGAATGGCTATTCTAGAAAAATCTTGAATAAATCTTCTATAATAACCAGCTAATCCTAAGAAACTTCTAACCTCTGTTGGTGACTCAGGGGTTTTCTATTTAGTAATCGCCTCGATTTTTGTTGGATCTACTTGAATTCCTTCATGATTAACTAAATGTCCAAGAAACTGTACCTGTTCTAGCCAAAACTCGCACTTTGAAAATTTAGCATAAAGCTTTTCCTTTCTTAATAAACTTAAAAGTGCGTGCAAATGCTTTGCATGATCTTCTTTATTCTTAGAGTAAATGAGAATATCATCTATGAAAACGATTATGAATTTATCCAAATATGGCTTACATATTTGGCTCATCATGTCCATAAATGCGGCTGGGGCATTGGTTAAACCAAATGGCATGACTGTAAATTCATAATGACCATACCTTGTTCTGAAAGCGGTCTTAGGAAGATCCTCTTCCTGTACCTTTAATTGATTATACCCTGATCTTAAATCGATTTTAGAGAAAAATCGAGCTCCATGTAGTTGATTAAACAGATCATCGATTCTTGGTAATGGGTACCGATTCTTAATCGTAACCTTGTTTAATTCACGGTAGTCAATGCACATACGCATTGATCCGTCCTTCTTTTTAACAAACAGTATCGGCGCTCCCCATGGCGATGGACTTGGCTGTACAAATCCTTTTTCTAACAATTCGTCCAATTGTTTCTTCAATTCTTGCATTTCTGCAGGGCTTTAGTTTCTTTTAATTAAATATGTAAATAGATAATTAATAATATTTTTTATTATTAAGGGCATTTTGGTCATTTCACACCCACTTAACACAAAAAACTAACCTCAATCCGTGCTAGGGACTATCCGGAAACGAAATTGAAAAAGTTGAGGACTATAACTGTAATTTTAGAAAGTTAGGGACTAAAGGTGAAAAAGGCCAAACCACAGGGACTATCCGGGCATTTAACTCTATATTTTATATGGAGAATTATTTCGTCTTCAACCTTCATTCTTTCATACTTGCAGAGCTCTTTTGGAAAAAAAGTATCATTGTTCTTCTTTGTTTTCTGTTTAGTTGAAGAGTTTATGGGGCACGGTGTCAAAATTTCATGGGGTGCGGTCGAATATAAATCGCAAATATACTAGTATAAACCAATAATTCATGAGGGTACACCTAGGTCCGCCTCTACTATTACATAAGATTAGAATAGTAATTTAAATTTTAAGAACTTTAGAGGGGAAAAAAGATTGATTGTCTTTAGTGAAACATAAGAGAAACTTATTTACTATTTTTTCTGGGATAGGATTTTTACTAGTTTTTTTTTTTTTTTTTTTTTTTTTTTTTTTTTGTGAAAGATAAATTTTCATTCCAATCATCAGGGCAAATTACATAAGAATAGCAGGTAGACGAGCAACAAACTGCGCCGCCATCCCTTTCTGAATAGAAAACCCTAATCTACTAAAAACAAAGCCTCGTCCCTGAGGGGTCGAAAGGTTGCTGTGGACTACACGCTGAACTCTGGACAAGAAACGAACTGCCTCTGGCGCCAAAGAGCCAAACGTGTCAAACGCAAGGGGGACAAAGGCATGCTGATTATCCTCACAAGCTTTCGCATGCTTTTCCACCTTCTTCGACTCTGCTTTCAGTACCGCTTGCCCCGCCACAAACCCATTTCCCCGGAACCCGGCTAGGGGGGATACACCTGTGAGATCGACACAAGCATGTTTCCCGCCCTCCCAACCAAAAACTAGCACGTCAGCTGGGCGTAGAGTGGATCTCCCCTCCGACGGGTCTGTAAGAAAATTCACCGGTGCCTCTTTCTTTGCCGAGATCCCTGCTCGTCTGAGAATATCCATTAACGCGTCTCGAACAAAGTCATGACGATACTTAAACCCCGACAACTCTCTACAGTGTAACGCATGCTCCCCGTATTTATCCAGGCATGCTTTACGGCAGACTGGGCAAGTTTCATCATTCGGGAACATGGGGATCATCAAACGGTACTTAAGGATTGACCGGTACTCCACCGCTGACATACGTTGACCCAGACCTTCAATAGGAATAACAGTTAAGAAATCTTGAGCGTGAGGCCTCTGTAGGCATTCAATGACGGCTTTCTGGCGGGGGGACAAATGAAAATCTTCTCCCAAACTTTGTGCGATTCGACAACAAAGGGCATTCGCCAAAGTTTTCTGTGGCTTTTTGGGGGCGGTGTCCTTGTTAGAGAAACCGCCGAGATCAAAGTCAGGTAGAGATTCATGCAAGCGTTCCAAGGCGCTGGCATAATCCGCATCAATGTTAGCAACCCCGCTGTTACGTAATATGTGGTCCTGCAACTCCCAAGATTGAGACCTGGAAGCCACAAAGGCATAGGCAGCCACATCCCGGGCTGAGAGAAGGCCCAACCCACCAAGCCGCATTGGCAAGGTCGCGATCCGCCACTGTAGTTCACCAAAAAAAGGACCCCCACATACGACAATGTCTTCTATTGCCTCCCGAAGACCTTTATCAAAACATGAAACAGCATCATCCACAAAGGGGGGCTGGCAAGTTCGCAAACCAAAAAGCAACTTTGCAACTCCCATACAAGATCTAAGCAAAAGAAGTTCGCTTTGAGGATCCCGCAACAAGGGAAGGTGCCCCATAATGTCAACAGCGCGCGTTGCCCTCTTAGCCGCTAGACCACTAATAAAACTAGCATCACGGCTGACTGCCCCTCCTAGCAGTTTGACACCTTTATCCGGCCTCCCAATCTCACTGGGGAAAAGCCCTGGCCGGACCTTCACCCCGTTACATGCCGGCCAAAATAATTCAGTTTTTCTAATATTAAGCCGTAGCCCCAAGGCTGGACCCTCCGAACCGATGATGTCGAAAGCTTTAGCAACCTGAACAGCGTCCCCGATAATCGTCCCGTCATCCAAGTACCAAGCATGGAAGCGGAGTTTACAGTTTTCCTGCACCTGAAGCACTAAGGGGTGTAAGGCTAGGGCAAAAAGCAAAGGTCCCAAGGGATCCCCTTGCTGCACCCCTGTGAATGCCCCGATGCGGTCATTCCCCACGTATAGCCTAGCAGGCTGAGCATACAGAAACTGAACCCACGGGAATATGGAGGGGCAGTGGCTATGGACCTCGCGAAGCAAAACCGAACGGTCAACTAAGTTGAAAGCGTTGGAAAAATCAACCGTAAGCATGGCCAGTGAGCCATCTGAATGAAAAGAATTAAGGAACCTGTTAGCGCTGTGCAGCACCGCCTCCGCCCCATTGGGGACCCCCACCCCAAATTGGTAGTCCCCCAAGTATTTAACAGCTTCATTCCTAACTTTCTTCATGGCTACTTTGGAGACTAATCTTCTCCAAATTGCCCCCACAGCAATGGGGCGAATACCATTATCAGGCTTCAACAAAGGGGTTAGGGGCGCCGAAGCAACAAAATCCGCGAGCACCTTAGGACATAACCCCCCTAGCCAAAGGTTTACCACTTCAGTGATGGCAGTAAGCAGTCCCGAGGCAGTCGCCGACCCTTCGCCGCTAAGAGCGTCCAACAGGTGTTGGGCTCGGAGGCCATCTCGCCCACAAGATGTCCCTTTCGGGAAAGATTTCACACACCTGTGGACGCAGTCTTTATCCACGGATAACGCAGGTTGGGAAAGAGGGGTTGAAGAGAGGCTCGGGGGTGGCGCGAAGGGATGTTTGTCGATAAGGGCTTGCATGGTAGATTCCCCCCGGGGAGCAACCCCACTGGAACACAACACCTTAACTGCAGCAGTGAAGTGACCATCACTCACTTTCCTGAGACATTGCTTGATGTTAGGGCTAACCTCCTCAGCTATCTCCCGTTGCGCCTCCCCCCTCGCACGACCTCTTCTCCACTATCGGCAAGGAGGGAATTGACCAAAATCTCAAAACCAGAGCCCTCCTTCCACATAGCTAAGGCCCGCAAAATACTATCACATTGTAAGGATTTTCGATTACCCGACCTTCTCTCTTGCCTGGAAGACGGTTTAACCACCTTAAGGGTACAATGGGGTAAGAGCAAGAGTTTGACCCAGCTTTCAACAGTTCCAGGGGAAGCTACTACTTTATGGATGGCACCTGTCAAAGCTTGTGCAAATGCCAAACGGCAGCTTGGGGGGATGCTCTTAACAGTTCGAACCGGAAGGGAGAAAACACGTTCAAGGAGAGCAACATCTCCCGTCACTCCCTGCGGGGTCCTAAGCTCAACCATCACAGGATCTTGAGGCCTTGGGATCCCCACGACAAAATCCTCATCAGACCCGGATTTTCTAGAGAACGTGAAAACACCATCAGGATGATGACACCCCCTACTAAGTGCGTGTGTCTTCATGCACCTCCCACACAACCAATATCCAAAAACTCGCAAGGTTTCCCCAACATTTGAAAACAATTCTAAATCCTTAGAAAGTGCATCTTGAAGGGATTCTTTACGATCATCTTTAAAATGAAATTGCTGAAAATGCGCAATCAATCTGTTATACCCACAAGACCCAGGCTTGCCGTCTTTACACTCGTGGAAGTTCCTGAAGGGGCATAGCCACACTCCATTGGACGAGGTGGAGCCAACATCCCCTTCAGAGGCACTGGATACCATGCTTCTACCCTTGGCAGAGCCCATTGGAAACAATCAATCAAAACCAAGAAGTGATAACAAGTCCTTCGCCTCGAGGTGAGGAGGAGGCCAGGTATCAACCCACCCAAGAAACGAAGGAGAGGGAAGCAACCTACAATTGCTCACCCTCCCAGACACCCCACCAGGAAAGAGCTACGTCATGAGTGTGCCATTTGTAGCAAATCCCAAATTAAACTTGAACAAGAATTAATCACCCAAGACCCCTAAATTGATTCCCTTTTGCTCCAACCAATTGTAGCCAAAATTTCCCAAAAATTTCAAAAAATTAACCAACCAAATAAACGAAGAGTTAGTACCCCTAATTCCTCTTAAATATAAACGATCAATTGCAGATAACAGATGTGAAATGACTTGGCCCGACTGTAATTATGGCTTGAGCCGGTGATAAAACCACTACCTTCTGGCTGGCTGATTGAATCTTACCTTCCCTCCCTGCTGCTGAATCTTAGAAAGAAAGATCTGATGTTGTTCCTGATCGGAGCCGACTTGCGAATGGGGTGCGCGACGGAGTGGATGGCGGTGGGTTTCAGGTTGGATCCGGAGGTAAAGACGACCGTGAGCAGCGGAGAAGGCGGTTCAGGTTGCAGGCGGAGATGGAGGGTTTAGGTTGCAGGCGGAGATGGAGGGTGAAGGCAGAGATGGAGGGTTTCCGGGTGAAGGCGGAGACGGAGGGTTTAGGTTGCAGGGTGAAGGCGGAGACGGAGATGGAGGGTTTAGGTTGTAGACGGAGATGGAGGGTGAAGGCGGAGATGGAGGGTTTCCGGGTGAAGGCGGAGATGGAGGGTGAAGGCCAAATCGTGGACTGACGCTATTAAAGGTGTTAATTAACAATTATTGATCCTAATTAACAATCTAGTTTCACAACTATATTTAAACGGTTATTAAAGGTGTTAATTATTGTCACGAAAAGAAACACAACATGAACTGACGCTAGAATAAATATGTCTATAAACTAAATCCATATATTTTAAGTCACACAACCATGCATGCATATCACTTCGAGATCTACACATTATTATAGTATGTTTACAAAGACATGGACCAAGAGTTTTTGTGTAACACGAATCAAAACTATTTAGAGTACCAATAAACACCTTTGTTCTCACTCTTCTCATCCGGCTCAACATAGATGCACTCAACAGTGTCTCTCCACAATGCCTTTAGCAGTGGAGTATTGTCCCACTTGTAGTAGTCACCCAACATAGGCTTCACAGCATCTCGAGCCTCACTTGCATGATAATGTGGAATGGTTGGGAACAAATGGTGAATCACATGATTCTCCGGTCCATCATGAAACACCCAACTCATCAACTTTCCATAATCCCTATCGATCGTCGATAAAGCCCCTCGAAGCCAGTCCCACTCGGTTGCATCGTAGTGTGGGATACCCGGATGTGCGTGGTTCAAGTAAGTTAACGTGATAAAGAAGCCACTCATAACAAACAAAGGGAGACCGTATAAGAAAAGTGTTGATTGTACACCTTGTGTCACCGCGATCCTGTATAAAGTATACATGACCGCGATGATTCCAATATCCGAGATAACAATCTGAGTGCGTTCGCTGTCGTTAAAGATAGCGCTTTGTGGCAAGTAGTGGTTTGCGAACCCTTCATAGTCACGGCCGTAAGTGTTGAAGAACAAGTACAAGGGTAAGCCGAGGGTGGTTCGTAGGATAAGAGTGAACACGTTGCCCGGTCCGTTGTTTAAAAACTCGGTGAAGAACGTGTCGTTCTTGCGTTTGGGAATGTACACCTCGTCGTACTCGAGTGAATTGGTGTGGGCGTGGTGGCTACGGTGGCTGTATTTAAATGAGAAGTATGGTGTCAAGGTGACCGAATGGATGAAGAAGCCGAACGCATCGTCTAACCATTCATACTCGCTAAAAGCATGGTGGCCCGTTTCATGGCCGAGGAGCCAAAAGCCCATAAGAACACAACCTTGAGCGAACCAGTATATCGGCCATGCGACGTACGCAAGGGGCCAAGGGAGGATGGGGATGTAATTTGCTGCGAGATAGTAGAAAGTATAGATTATGACAAGATCCCGGAAGAATGAGCGGAGAGACTTAATAAGGGAACGTTTGAAACAATGAGGTGGTATGGCTTTCTTTAGATCGCTGAGGCTGAATGGCGGTTTCGAGACGCAAACACGTTTGAGTATGTCGTTCTCCGTCTTCGAAACGTTCATTTGGCCACCGGCTCCCATGGTTTTCAAGCCCGAAATATGAAAAACAGTAGGTTCGTGAAGTGTTAAAATGATGATGAAGATATGGTATGATTTATAGTTGTATACTTGGGCACAATATTCGTTTTATTCATTATCAACCGCCCGGCTTATTTGACCATGTTTCTTTCCACTCATAGACATACTAGTTGTAATATTTTCAACATCAATAATTATTTCAAACACTTAATATCCGTTTTTGACCAATCCAGAATACATGCAAAAGTATATATTAAGAATTCTTTACATAGAAAGTATTTTTACGAAATTTTAAAATCTACAAGCGGTTGAAATGGTTATATTCAAAATGAAAAAAATATATATATTTAGGGTTTGGGTTGCTTTTATACTCAAAACGTGGTATTTTTTATATATAAGTTCATTTGGTGTTTTTTTATTAGGTTTTACTTTTATACAAGCTCTTTGTAATAAACCATTTGGGGTGTTCCAGTGGCCACATGCACTCATTACAAACTGGTGTGGGCAGGTTCGAGCCCTGGTTCAACCAAAATGCCCACCCGGTAGGGTATTAACTGTCAGAAAGCGTTGCTGGATCGCTAGCTTGGCAATAGGGATCTCTTTCACGGTCGGAGGTACCATGCATCTACCTTTTTTGTAATAGTAAAAAGATTTTATTTATAAAAAGTTGTTATCTAAGTGAAATAATATTAAGAGAAAAATGCCCGGATAGTCCCTGTGGTTTCACATTTTTTCACCTATAGTCCCTATCTTTCTAAAACTACTTGAATAGTCCCCAAGGTTTTCCGTTTTGTTCTCGGATAGTCCCTGGGTCTAACTTCTGTTACTTTTCTCTGTTAAGTGGGTGTTGAAATGACCAAAATACCCTTTCCTTTAAAAGGCCAAACCACAGGGACTATCCGAGCATCTTCTTCATTTTTGTTTATAAAACCCCACCACCACACCCTCCTCCACCCTCCACCGTGCCGCCGCCGGTCTCCGGCTGAGTCCTCTCATGTGTTTGAATTCCTTTTGCCTGGATACATTTATTACAACCAAATTCATCACAACACTTTTTGGATACATCTCTGTTTTAGTGTTGGAAACCCTATATTCTGTTTTAATTGCTACTATTAGAAAGGGTCATGCTAGCTGCACACGCCCAAAATTATTTTCACACCCCAAAGCGCCGCGCTATGGCCAAAGCGCGGCGCTTCGATCGACAACACGTGCTTCGATTGACGTTTGAAACATTCGATACTGTTTGACAGACATAAAGCTAATCATGATGTTTTGTCGTTAACCCTAAGCGCCGCGCTGTGGCCATAGCGCGGCGCTTCGACCCCAAATTTCACCCTTCTCCCCTTTTAAAAGCAACCTGTGAGAGACACTTCGACCATATACATTTTCATTCACAGACACTTCGATATACACTCACCCATCCGTTGTGTTTCTTCAAAATAACGCGCGGTTTTGCTGTATTAGTTACATCTCTTGAAACAACGATGTCGTGGTTAAACAACTATATTTTCGGTCAATATTCTGACGAGACAGTTGTTCCTGATTCTTACGAGGGGACCGCTATTTCTGACTCGTATGAGAAACCGGTCTCGTCCAACTTGAGGGAGGCAGAGGTTGTATCTGGCATTCATTATCGTGATAACACGGTGACGCTGGATTTGAATACCCCTGTGGAGGACCCTTACGCACAACAAGGTTATTCTAATTTCGGTTACGGTGGCGAGTACAACTTTGTACAGCAGGAGTGTGGTCCAAACGACAGTTACGGTTGTCAACAGAGCTTACAAGGTTATTCGAATTTCGGTTACGGTGGCGAGCACAACTTTGAACATCAAGTATATTCGGACCTCGGTGACGATGGTGAGCCGGGGGATGTGTCTGTTGACGAGGAAGGCTGTTACCCGGTTACGTTTTCGTTTGATACGACGCAGACCTTTTCGTCACGTAAAGAGTTGGTGCGTTGGGTACAAGACACGGCAAAAGACAACGGTTACCTCATTGTGACTAAGAGGTCGAATAAAAGAGGAGAGAATTACAAGATTTGGTTTCAATGTACTTTTGGTGGGGAGCATAAGAGTATAGCTACACAGAGGAAAACGGGTAGCAAGAAAATAGGCTGCCCGTTCGAGATGATCGGGTTTTCGGAATCATCCGGAAGTGTTTGGAGGATAGAGGTGACGAAGGCGAAGCATAACCACACTCCTATTGAAAACTTAGAGGGTCACGCGTATGCGAGAAGGCTTTCTTCGGAGGATACAAAACTGGTTAAGGAGCTGGCAGAGCAAGACATTCCTAATCAAAGTATCTAGCGAACGCTGACAAAAAACAATCCGGCTAGAAAGCTTATTCCGAAAGATATACACAACGCTGTTCAGAAGATCAACGCCGAAAAAAATGTCGGTAAGTCTCCGATGCAAAAACTTGAAAGCATTCTTCTCGAAAAAAATTACACTTATTACATGCGCACGAATGAGATATCAAACGAAGTTGAAGATGTCTTCTTTGTTCACGAAAGATCATTCAATATGTGGTGTGCCTTCCCGCATGTGCTAATTATTGACGCCACCTACAAAACGAACATGTACAACCTGCCATTTGTTCAGGTCGTAGGCATGACGTCGACAAACAAATCGTTTACGGCTGCTTGTGCGGTAATTTCCGCTGAGAAGTCAGAGAACTACCTATGGGTGTTGCAGAGGATCAAGTCTATGCTGGTAGGATGTATGGAACCGCGCGTGATTTTAACAGACAGGGATTTTGCGCTGATGAACGCGTGTGAACAAGTTTTTCCAAAAGCGCATAAGTATCTTTGTCGGTTCCATATTCAACAAAATATTAATAAGAACAGCAAGAAGAAATTCTCTGACAAGGATTGGAAAGATTCGTACGTAGTTTTTGGTTATTGTGCGAGTCTACGACCGAGGAAATATACAGGTATAACTTGGAAAACTTTGAAGCACAGCTGAAAGAAGATGACCGTGAACGTAGGTATTTCTTACATAATTATGTTCAAATTTTATATAATAACAAAAACTGACTATTTACGTTTTTTTTAATTTTAGAGGTTTTTGATTATATGAAGAAATCCTGGTTGGATCCGTACCGTGAAAAGTTTGTATCATGCTGGATTAACAAAACTATCAACTTTCACCAAACTACGACCAACAGGGTTGAGGGCATGCATGCAACACTAAAAAGTCACTTTCCAAGTCATCGCAACACACTGGATAAACTTGTACTGTATGTTGATCATGTTGTTGATAGACAATACACCGAGATTAGTACAAGCTTTGAAACAAGCCTCCGAAAAGTGATGACGCACCACAAGAAGCAGCCCATGCTTGCATATATTCTCAGAAAGGTTTCAATATATGCGATTGAGCTTTTGAGTAGGGAACTAAAACGTAAGGAAGACGGGTTGAGAGCCTACGGTGCAAGCTGTGGTTGCCAACTTTTTACCAGCTGTGGTTTGCCATGTGCCTGTCGTTTGGAAAAGTTGGAAAATAAAGGTAATTAATATCTTTGACCTTTCTCGTTATGATTCTGCCACCTAATTTGTTTTCATCCACAGGTCAGCAACTCCGGATCACACACATAGACGTGTTCTGGAAGAAGCTTAACTTCAAGCCTGCAAAGAAAAACATAGAGGATATCGATGTAGACGCAGAATTTGAAAAATTGAAAAAAAGATCGATCCAACACCCCCTCAGGTGAAAAGGAGCTTCTTTGAAAAGTTTCAGCAAATCCTCAATCCAGGGAACAATAACAAAAAACCTCCTGCTGTTCTGAAGAAAACTCGTGGTCGCCCAACATTGAAAACGCAGGAAGAAAGAAAGGTTGAAGCCGCTAGAAAAAGCTCGTACATTCCGTCGGAAGAAACTTGGGTCGAGGCCTCAGATGATCTTCCCCGTCACAGCTCGTACATATCACTCGAAGATTCTAGAAGACAAAAGAATACCAAACCGATCAACCTGCACCCTGATTTCCCGATGATCAAGCTCGGTCCTAAGACGGATATAGCGATCCGCCACTACGCATCTCAGATTCCCGAAGTGATCCATCCATACATCGTTAGAATAAAGGACGTGAAACCAGATGGTCATTGTGGGTTTCGATCGGTGGCTGTTGGGTTAGGAGTGAAACAGAATTCATATTTGATGATCCGGAAACAACTTATAAAGGAGTTACGTAGGAACGAATCGCTTTGGAGGCAGTTTTTCGATCCGGAAAACATAGGACATTATGATGCGCTGCTTAGACGGATCAATTTCAAGGGGGTGGGACGAGCAGATATCGAAAATTACATGACGATGCCTGAGACGGGGTTTCTTATTGCCCAACGATACGGTGTGATTGTTCACAGCTTCGACATGCGTGGGAGCTGTACAATTTTCCCTCTGCTGGGCGGGCCAAACGAAGCTGAGGAACCTCACCTGGTGGTTGCGGTTGTGTTCGTCGACCATGGGCATTTCATACATGTAGAGCTTAGAGGTTGTTATCCAATGCCTCCCCCAAACCCACTCTGGACAGCACACAGAACAGATCGGGCAGCAGCCTGGCATACATTGTACCGGGATCAGATCAACGCGTACGAAATGCTTATGTATCGTGCCCCTGACCTTAATGTAACCCCATATGTTCACGATGTAGGTTAAATGTGTTTAATAATAATCACGTTTGTGCTTGTTCAATATATGCGTTACATCACGTTCAATACGCACTTATACGACCCAAAATGACCATATACATCATAATACTACAATTAATGAAAAAATACGTCATGTTCATGTGCGGTAGGCGGCTGATACACATAACACCTCTCACAGGAGTACTTGTGGTTTCAAACCAAAATGATACGATATAACGGAATAAGACATCACACGTAACCGATTTGATCCGGAACTTGCAGTATAGTCCATATATAATAAAAAATGAAGTATAATGGAAAAAACGTAAAATTTAGACTATTATCGACGCGTTTGTGAATTAAAAACAATTTAAAAAAAATAAAAAAAGGCCTTAAACGCCCCGCTATGACCAAAGCGCCCCGCTTTACCCTTGAAGCGCCCCGCTATGGCCAAAGCGGGGCGCTTTGGTCCCTCGCTATACCTGAAGCGGGGCAGCTTCTCCCCCACTTCAACACAACACACAAAACACACACACAAGGTGCGATTACACACACTTCGATCCGGATATCTTCGTTTTCAATCTTTCGACCGCTAAAAAGGTAAATCGAACACCCTTAGTCGTTTTCTTTAACTGTAAATGTTTGATATTTGATTGATTTGGGCGTTTGGATCGATTGGGGGGGGGGGCTGTTCTTCATCACGAAGAACTAAAGCGCCGCGCCGAGGCCAAAGCGCGGCGCTTTAGTTCATGTTTATTTTTTTTTAATATTATTTGTTTAATATTATTTGTTTAATATTATTTGTTTAATATTGTTTGTTTATTATTTAAATTATATTTAATATTTGTTTATTATTTTATATTTAATATTATTTGTTTATTATTTAAATTTATATAAATAATATTATTTGTTTATTATTTAAATTATATTTAATATTATTTGTTTATTATTTAAATTGTTTAAATAATATTATTTGTTTATTATTTTATATTTAATATTATCTTATCAACGTGCAGGGATGGATTCTTCTGATGACGAGATTGAGCATATGGAGGCTGAGGGAGATGTGGGAGAGCAGGGAGAGCCGGCATGTCCGTACCTGCAGTTTCCGGCGGCGTCACGGGTGAGGGGGAGATGCGCGAGGTTGCGCGCCATCCCCATTGGGGAGCATGTAGGGATAGACTGGGGCCTGCTGGAGACCGTGGGAGAGGCCGCGCGGGCGCGTGAGATAGTTGGACTAGATACTCCTTGGTCGCGCCTATTTGAGTTAGCGATGGAGGACTCGTATCCTGAGGTTACGTGGGAGTTTCTTTCCACGTTTACATACGCGCCGCATCCGGCGGATTACGTCGAGGACCCGGATTTTCCAGTCCACGAGGTTACATTCCGTCTCGCCGGTCAGGAGTTTCAGATGAGTGTGCGGCAGTTTGTTGTGCATACAGGTTTGTTTAAATAATATTATTTATTATTTTATATTTAATATCATTTGTTTATTTAATGTTATTTGTTTATTTAATATTATTTGTTTATTATTATTATTTATTTATTTAATGTTATTTGTTTATTTAATGTTATTTGTTTATTTAATATCATTTGTTTATTTAATATTATTTGTTTATACAGGTTTGTACACAGAGGCCGAGCTTGATACTGATTTATATACGCAGGCGGTTACGATGATGGACAGGCAGACGCTTATCAGTTTCTGGAGGTCCATTTCCATTAGACCCTTTGGGAGATCCTGGCAAAAGGCCACCTCCATTAGAGACCCCTTGTTCCGATACTTGCAGCATGTTATCGCGGCAACTATCGTGCCGCGGGGTGCCAGCAGGGAGAAGGTCAACCTCAGTGACCTTTTCTTTCTATACTGCCTACTGCGGGGCCAGCCCTGCAATCTAGCAGCCTGCCTGGCAGATTACTTTGCCACCGCATACCACCGGCAGCTCCGCGGGTGGGTGCACACTGGCTCATTCATCACCGCCATCGCACGCTCGCTCGGGATCGTGCTCGAGGGAGATCCGCTGCTGTCCGATCCGGTCCCGTCTACCAGGTTGGGCCGCGCGTCAGTTTCTAGCATGCAGATCACCCGTCGCTTTGATGTTGGTCTGAGGTTTAGGGGCATGGACGGGCAGATTTGGCAGCCGGTGCCGGAGGTCATCCCGGTTGTTATTGAGTTGAGGCCTGGAGTGTTGGCCCCTCCTGCTGAGCAGGCGGCCGCTCGGCAGGCTCAGCTACAGGCTCTGGGACTCGATGAGTTCCCGGGCCAGCCTCAGGCTGAGGCTGAGGCTCAGGCTCAGGCTCAGCCTGAGCCTGTATTAGAGGATCCGGCTCAGGAGGAGCATATCGAGGAGATCCTGGTACCACCAGTTCAGCCAGCTCCGGAGCCGCCACAGTACCCGCAGCACGTTTACGCTGACCTGCCTCCGGTAGCGCGTGAGGTGGCTCGGGACTTCGACCGGCGCCTGAGACGCCAGGCCGCACGCCAGGACTGGATCATCGAGACGCTCGTTTCTCTACGAGAGGTCGCTGGGTTGCCTCCACTTCCCCTCCCACCGTCCCCACCGCACGAGGATTAGTACCTTAGTTTGTTTGTATAGTGTTTTGTTATGTATTATGTAGTCAGTTGTACCTTTTTGTTTTGTATGTACAAACTGATATATATTTACATCACGTTGGTTTTGGATTGTTTACGTTTAATTCTTATGGCTTTCTGTACAATTTATTTAACGTGTTCGTTTAATTTAACAAAATAAACTAGGTTAACAGTTTATAAAGACGCACTTATATTATATACGTTCTATAAAAATAATGACGTAAAAAAACGTAATTATAAAACAACGTATTATAAAACTCAAATACAATTTTTTCCTCCAAAAAACACTACCAAACTAACCCACATCCCACCTATTTCAAAAAAAAAACAACACAAATTACAGCCAACACTTTTTGTCTTTTTGCACACTCGAAGCGCCCCGCTTTGGCCATAGCGGGGCGCTTTGGCCAAGGTCAACAGACAAGGACTGACAAAGTCAGTCCTTGTCTGTTGACCTTGTCCAAAGCGCCCCGCTATGGCCAAAGCGGGGCGCTTCGAGTGTGCAAAAAGACTAATGCCGTGTGCGAATAGACCAGGCCATTAGAAATAGATAGATACCTTGATAGCAGTGACGAAGTGGTCAAAGTTAGAAACAGTGAAACAAAGATGATGGCCTCTGAAGAGCTTGTTGGGATCTGCGACAGCATCGCTAGCAGCACTCCATGGAGCTTCTGGAAGCTTGGTGGTTGGGTCCCTCTCGATGAGGTGAAGGCAGAAAGAAGGCGATTGCCTAAGCCATATCACCTTGAACTCAAATTTAGGGCTTTCAATTCGTTCAAATCCAAATATCTACCATTAAATAAGTGAGTCAGATAACAAAAAACAACATATATGCATAGGGAAATTGATTAAAGTAGATTGTTGAGGATGACTGACTGACGTCTTGGTAAAAGTGGGCAAGTCGATCGACGTCCGAAGTCTCTCTGGAGACATGGTTGAAGGAAGTTCCTACGGCAGCGGCAGCCATCATCTTATCTAATTAGTTGCAGGAAAAGGAAGGAAATCATCAACATTGACTTGTTTTCCTGCAACTCGTCTGCAACTCGTCTGCCTTTGACATCAAGACACCATAGCTGTCCACCGTTTTCCTCCCCCCTCCGACGTCTCTCTCTCCCTCTGATTTTCTCTCACTTCGGTCTCTCTTGCAAGTTCTAGACGGGTGTGTGTTTGTGTGTATAGAAAGAGAAAGATTCGGGGTGTGGGTGTGGGGTGTGCGTGGCCGATGATTTTCGCCGGAAAAGTACGCCGGAAAGTGTGGTGGTGGGGTTTTTCTCTAAAAATGAAGAAGATGCTTGGCCTTTTAAAGGAAAGGGTATTTTGGTCATTTCAACACCCACTTAACAGAGAAAAGTAACTGAAGTTAGACCCAGGGACTATCCGAGAACAAAACGGAAAACCTTGGGGACTATTCAAGTAGTTTTAGAAAGATAGGGACTATAGGTGAAAAAAGGTGAAACCACAGGGACTATCCGGGCATTTTTCTCTAATATTAATATAATAGTTTCCATTAGTAAGATAGTGTGTATAAAGTTATTATAAAAAAAGAGTAAACTGCCATTTTGTTCCCTGTGGTTTGAGTACTTTTGTCATTTTAGTACAAATCTCAAACTTTTTAAATCTGTGTTCCTGTGGTTTCAATTTTATTGCCATTTTTTAGTTCAAAAGTTAAATTTAGCCAAATTCTCCAACTAAAATCCTGATATTTTGTCTTTATCCTAGGGGTATTTTAGTCATTATTGATTAAAAATAATAAAATCCAAAAATATCTTTGACCCTATTTAAATCATTCATCTCCTTCACCTGTTCAAAAACCCCCAATCCACACCTCCATAACCGTAATCAGTCACCACCTCCAAACCCAACTCCGATCACCCATCACTCTCCATCTCCACCATACAACTCCACTGCAACAAACCGTCAACATCGGCGCCCATCACCACTATGAACCACCATTGCACACAACCTCCGGCGAAACCAACCACAACGCATTCTGTTACCCAACATCCTCCCACCACTGGCAGATCAGCTACAGCTACAGAGATCAGCAGTATCATTCAGAAGACAAGGATCATCCGGTCTCATTTGGGACCACAACCTCTTATCCGGCGAACTCAACCGCTTTTCCCAACCCAAACCCCCTCATCTAACGCCAACGAAAACGACCAGTCGAATACAACGATAAGACCCGTCAATACCGTTAGACAGAACCGGTCCAGAAACGGTGCAGAATTGGTACCAGAGTCGCCGTCACCTAGGGTTCGTGTTTGTAGGCTTTGTCGTGTTTTTGGTAAGGATAATAAAAGTCATGCACGAACCGGTTCACGTAAGAGTGGTTATGTAATTGTTGTTTTGAATTGTTAGTCGAGACGTGATGCTTAGAATTATTTGAGTGGTTATGTAATCAGATCTGATTTGTTAATGGCACAAATCTGATTTGGAGGTGGTGGCTGATTAGGGTTTGAATTGAGGGTTTTTGAACAGGTGAAGAAGAAGATGAATGCTTTAAATAGGGTCAAAGATTTTTAGGTTTTATTATTTTTAATCAATACAACAACAAAACAACCATACCCAGTAAATCCCACAAATAGCAAAGCCACTTATAGGGTCTGGGGAGGGTGGGATGTAGACAGACCTTGCCTCTATCCATAGGGATAGAGAGGCTGCTTCCAGAAGAGACCCTCGGCTCGAAGACGAAGACGAACAACATACCAACACATCAAGTCAAAGAATATAGACAAATAGAATATTGAAAAAAAAGAAGTCACCTATACCAAGAAAGTGAATCAGAGTGACACAGTATAATATAAATCATGTATAATAGCATATAACCTCATTCCGGCATAAACACAAGAAATCAATCACTGGTAAAGTCACTTAAAGAATAAGAAAAACCTACGTCCCTAAAATACCCCTAAGACCTTACAGCAATATCCTCTAGGAGTCCTTAACCCTAATCCTACGCCTCCACGAAGTCCTATCTTGGACCATGTCCTCGGAAAGATGCAACTCTAGTAAATCATGCCTAATCTGCTCTTCCCATGTCAGTTTGGGTCTGCCTCTTCCTCTCCTCCCCTCCACAGTAAGAGTTTCCACCACTCTAACTGGTGCCGTTGTTTGCCTCCGCTTCACATGCCCAAACCATCTCAATCTCCCCTCCCTAATCTTATCCGATATACTAGTCACTCCTAATCTTTCCCTAAAAACCTCATTTCTTAATCGATCCAACCTCGTGTGTCCACACATCCACCTCAACATCCTCATCTCTGCTACCTCCATCTTGCGCGCTTGTGTCTTCTTGATAGCCCAACAGTCTGTTCCATATAGCATAGCTGGCCTAACTGCTACCCTGTAAAACTTCCCCTTTAGTTTAGTTGGGAATCTCCTATCGCACAATACTCCACTGGCTGCCCTCCGTCTACGCCAGCCAGCCTGTATGCGATGGGTTACATCACTATCTATGTCACCATCCCTTTGTACAAACGACCCCAAATACTTAAATTTAGTTGCCTGCTGGACCAATTGATCCTCAATGGTGATTTGGGAGTCATCGTCATCGGCTACACCACTGAAATCACAGTGTAGATACTCAGTCTTAGATCGACTAATCCTTAGGCCCTTGCCTTCTAGAGCGACTCGCCACTCCTCTACCCTCGCGTTCAGGCCCTGTTTAGTTTCTGCCATCAATACAATATCGTCTGCAAAAAGCATGCACCACGGAACTGGCTCCTGGATCAACTTGGACAACTCATCCAAGACCACCGCAAAGAGAAAAGGGCTCAACGCAGACCCTTGGTGGAGTCCTACCTCCACAGGAAAGAAGTTTGTATCCCCTACAGGCGTGCGGACACTAGTTTCCGTTCTATCGTATGTATCCTTAATTATGTCGATATACTTCCCAGGTAGCCCTCGACCCTCCAAACTATCCCAAATTAGTTGCCTTGGGACAGTGTCATATGCCTTTTCAAGGTCGATAAACACCATATGTAAATCTCGCTTCTTGGCTCTATATTTTTCCATCAATCTCCTTAGAATATGTATCGCTTCTGTAGTTGACCTTCCTTTCATGAAACCAAAT
This sequence comes from Helianthus tuberosus, assembly GCA_030545235.1. Classification (NCBI taxonomy): domain Eukaryota; kingdom Viridiplantae; phylum Streptophyta; class Magnoliopsida; order Asterales; family Asteraceae; genus Helianthus; species Helianthus tuberosus. The sequence goes on along the minus strand of CM060382.1, from coordinate 39,867,072 downwards.
TGGTTTACTGAAACATGCGTTTCTCTTCTAATTCTAGTTTCAATTACCCTCTCCCAGAGCTTCATAGTGTGACTTAGCAGTTTGATACCCCTGTAGTTCCCACAACATTGAGCGTCTCCTTTATTCTTGTATAAAGGAGCCACGACACTACTCCTCCACTGATCTGGCATTTTTCCAGTCCTGAAAATACTATTGAACAAAAGTGTTAACCATCGGACTCCCTCTTCCCCCAAACACTTCCACACCTCAATCGGTATGTTGTCTAAACCTACTGCCTTACCTCTTCCCATCTTCCTAAGTGCCAACCTCACCTCTTCATATGTGATCCTCCTGCAGTAGCAATTATTCTGTTGTCGCCTTTGGGTTCTGGGATTGCTTCTATCTTGTTGGTATGCCCTATCGTCGTTGAAAAGATTATGGAAGTAGGTTTGCCATCTCAACTTAATGTCATGTGCCTTGACTAAAACACTTTCATCCTCTCCTTTGATAAACTTTACCACTCCTAGATCTTGTCTTCTTCGCTCTCTAGCTTTTGAAATCTTGAACATATCATGCTCCCCCTCTTTTTTTCCAAACGTTCATACATTTGTTTATAGGCTGTGTTTTTTGCCTCGGTCACCGCCTTTTTCGCTTCCCTTTTTGCCTTCTTGTATATCTCCCTCACCCTTAGCCACTCCTCCTCATCTATGCACCTCAAAAGATCTCTAAAAGTCTGTTGCTTATCCTTTATTTTGACATGCACGTCTTCGTTCCACCACCAGGACTCCTTATGCCCGCTAGTCTTTCCTTTTGTTACCCCTAGCGTCTCATTCGCCACCGTAGTAATTGTAGTCACCATATCCTCCCACATCCGGTTTGTGTCGTCACCTAGTTGCATCGATGTCATCGAGTTAACTTTATCTCTAAACATCGTAATTTTTTCTCCCTTCAGGTCTCCCCAACGGATCCTAGGTCGGGTTTTCCTCTCCCCCTCAGATAGCCTTACTTTTATGGCTATATCTGCTACCAGCAAATGGTGTTGAGCCGCTGCAGTCTCCCTTGGTATAACCTTGCAGTCCATCCACATCCGTCGATCTTCCTGCCTCATCAAAAGATAGTCGATTTGCTTGTTACGTCCTCCGCTGCTAAAAGTGATTGTTGGTGCACTTGTGTCTGTACTTTGTCTGTATTTTGTCATGATACGAAACGGTGTCTTTGTTAGTCTTGTAAGTTTGACCAAGTCAACCATCCTCCTGGTTTGACTTGGACAAACAGTCAACACTTTGTTTGTAACATGTCTTTGTCGAAGGATGTGTCATCGAAGGATTGTTTATATCCTTCGATGAGCTCGAAAGATAACCTTCGATGGATAGACCACGAAGGATATCATCCTTCGAGGTATATGTGATCCTTCGATGGGTTTCTGGTCGACAGATGATCTTACGATCAGTCTGACTGATCCTTCGACCAGACGATCTGTGTTGGGTATAAATACCCATGTGTTGTGTTCACTTCGAAGGAAGACAAGAGAGAGACATTGTTAGACATTAGAGACAGACAGAAAATAGAGAGAACACACACACTGAGAGAGTTTGCAAAACTGATTTGTAAACATTGCATTGTAACCGAACCTTTCATACGCATTAATACAAGTGGTGTTAATCGGTGAAAATTGTGTGTTGTGTTTTGTGCTTGTTCTATCTCGGTTTGCATGCTAGCTTGGATTCCGCACTCGCTAGTGTGTTAGACATAACAAGGAATAGGTTAAACCTCAACCTCCGAGGGACCTACAAGTGGTATCAGAGCCGTGGCTCTTTTCCTTGTTAAAAACCGAGTTTTTACAAGACTTTGGAGTGTTTGGACAAAACTCACTTGGTTTTTGCAGCCGTTTTTTACTGTTTTTCTCGCTTATCTTTACGTTAAAACGTGTTCTAAACTTACCGGGTGTGTTAAGGAACGGGTTGGGTAACTGAAAAACTTGTTTTTGAGGTGTTTGGTATTTTCCGGCCAAAATTCCGGCTACTCCGGTGACCGATTTCTGGGCTGTTACTTCGATTTTCGGTAATATTTTATTGGTTCAAAATCTGCTTTGGCAGAAAGTATGGTCTGAACATACCTTCTGCCGAAAGTCTCTACCAACCCATCAACTTTTTCACCAACCTGTCTCATTTGTCAACTGTGTCAGGGCAGTTCGAAAGATATCCTTCGAAGTCGAAAGATCATCTTTCGATCAAAGGAGGATCGATAGATAATCATCCTTCGAACATCCTTCGAAGTCTGTGACTTATCCTTCGTTCCAAGGAATATTTTCGAAGGATACATCTTTCGTTCTACTGCTCTTATTCGAAAGACAAGGATCCTTCGATTGGGGAGTCTTTCGAAATCATTGTTCGAAACTCAACAGTAATCTTTCGAACACTGTTGATCCTTCGAACAAGTGTTGATCTTTCGAACTTAGTCTGTTTATGTTTAACAAGTTTGTGGTTTTATTATTTTTGATCAAAAATGAATCCAAGATGGAATACTCCGGTAAATACAGACATGTATTTTGGTACTCCGTCTCCCGCACCGGTATCTTCTAATGCAACTTCTACCGGTCAATGGCCATTCGTATCAAATCAAACTCCAAGTATTCAAAGCATTCTCTTAAGCGAGAGCGAAACCGGAAGTTTGAATCGGCCTCCAAAGTTGATGCACTTATACGAATATCCAGGATGGATTGATAGATTCCATACATACGTTCTTGGTCAAAATACAGAATTGTGGTTGCGGTTCATTACAGATTTCGATCAAACAATAGAGGTTGCCGCATCATCTGCTGCTACGTTTGCAGATCTTACGGAAGATCAGAAGAAGGTCTATGATTTGGAAAAGAAGGCATATGCCATTCTTACTCAGGCATTAAGTAAAGATATTTATCATCAATTCGTCAGTTACAAGACAACGAAAAGGTTGTGGGACGCATTGAAGACAAGGGGCGTAGGAAATGAAGCGACACGTCAATTGAGAAAAGAACTGCTAAAGAAAGAGTTTGATGGTTTTACTTGTATGGAGAATGAATCTTTAGGAGATTTGACAAGTCGATTTAATCATCTGCTGACTGAATTGTCAAATTTTGAGATTGTTACAACTCCAGCAGAGATTGTGAAAAAGTTTGCAGATGCGTTGCCACCTCAATGGAATACTTTCTTGGAAATCATGAAGTACAATGGCACTTTAGCTACAACAAGCTTCAATGACTTTGTTCAAATCCTGGAAAACAAGAATCAGGAAGAAACTCTCAAGGTAAAAAGAGTTCCAGTGCCACAAAATCCTGAAATGTATTATGGAACTTCTAGCACTTCTACAAAACCTTCTTCACATGCTCCAATTCAAACAGCGTTTGTGTCTAGCACTGACATGTATGGCAATACTATCCAAGTTCCTGTCCCTCCAAAAACAGACATGTATGGAAATCCGCTTGATCCAGTTCCCCAACCAGCACCACAACAGCAAAGCCAACGACCTATCAGAGCAACTGATATGTTCGGAAATCCATTACCTGTTCAGTCTACCGGTCCAACAGACATGTATGGGAATCCACTTCCTCCTCAATCTACCGTACCAACAGACATGTATGGGAATCCACTTCCTCCTCAACAGCAAGCTTGTTATGGAAGCACATCATCTGCTGGTCAACAATCAAAGCCAAATACAGTACGGCTCGACACCTCAAGTTTTTCTAAAGTTAGTGTGGAAGTAGCAAAGGAACACATGGAGCTGCTAAACACTTTGGTGAGCGCATACTGTGGATTAGTGGAAGGTCAGATTGGTAACATTAATCTGACACAAGAAGACTATCAGCAGATCGATAAAGAGGAGATGGAGATGATGGACATTAAGTGGGCCTTTGCCAGTGCTGTTAGGCGAGCAAAGGATTTCATGGAAAGAACAGGCAGAACCAGCTTGGAGAGCAAGAAAGACACCAAGTATGGGTTTGATAAGCAGGCTGTTAAGTGTTTCAACTGTGGTGAACGTGGTCATTTCAAACGTGAATGTACAAGGCCATCTCAGCATGGAAACCAGAATCCCTTCAGAGGTCAAGGCAACAGGGCAAATCAGAACCAAGTAAGGAACAACGAGCGCACACTGGTGCCTGTCAACAACCAGAGTCAAGCAGGACCATCCAATGCCAACCAGGCACTTGTGGTTCAAGTAGATGAAGGCTGTGATTGGTCAATCCAGTTGGGAAATGATGCTCCAGATGGAACAGCGTGTTTTGCTGAAGTCGTTAAGGATTTAAATCACGCCAGTGGTGGAGAATCTTCCACCAATGGTGATGAATCTTCTGAGGATGAAAACATTTCTGGTTATAGTGGAAGCTCAGATGAAGAATCCTCCACTTCAGGCAATGATCAGGTGGATGAGACATCAAGTGTGTCAGTCGATGCAGACATTGATGAGATTTTGGAAGAAGCTGCAGCGGGAATTCAAAGAAGATCTATTTTGGTGGATCAAGCTGCCTATTCTTCATCTTCTCTCCATTCAGCCTTTATGGCTAATGTCGACTGTTCATCAAGTCAGGTATGTGTCGACGAACCCACTGCTGCTATCTGTGATAATTGTGATAGATTGCATGTTAGATGTACTGATTTGGATGCAAACATGTCTGAGTTGCAAGGCAAACATGATGCTTTACAAGCTAGTTTGTTTGACTTGCAAGACAAACATGTTTCGTTGAATGTTAAGTGGTGTGAATTGCAAAGCAAACACGAGGCTTTGCAAGAGAAATATGATGTGACATTCATTCACAACCAGAAGTTGACCGTTGATCTTTCCAAGTGCACAGAAGCCAACATGTTTTATGAAAACCATGAAAAGGAATTTAAATCAATGATTGAGACGTTAAAGAAAGATAAAACAGAGCTGACAAAAATGGTTTCCAGAAAACAAACTGACATTAATTTGTATATAACTCGTCTTGAGGTAATGCAAAAGGAAATGGCTTGTGTTAAAACTGAAAGTGAGGCGATCCGACTCAAGTTAGACAGTTATTTGAGCTCTAGCTATGTGTTGGATCACATCATTGACGTTCAGAAAGAGAAACGGGATGTCACATGCATAGGTTACAAGAAATGTCCACCACCCGTGAGAAATAATTTTGATGCACTGCCTGATGAGGAGTACAGAACTCACTTTGAACCGTCGGTTCCTTTGGATGTTAATGAATTTGCAGCAGGACTCGGATACAAGAAGGAAGTATCATCAGATTCGGATGTGTCAGCAGATACATTTGTAACTGCTGAACAGAATCAGGATCCTCCAGTTGTGATTGAGGATGCTGATTCTTCTGATGATGAGTCTGATGATACTGATTCAGCAAATTCTGATGCGGTGATAAAAGAAGAGGACATACCTCTTGAGAATCATATTCTGTGTGATCCTCCTGCAAAACCCGCTAAGACTGTTGCAATCGAGTCCTTGTCTGCACAAGAGTCGGAGAGTGTGGATTTGCTGTATACTCTTGTTGGTGATAATAAAATTTATTCAGACAAAGATTTTCCTATTAAGAATGTTAATCAATCATTAATCAGTAAAGTCTTTGAAAATTCAACAAGTAAGTTTTTGGGTAAGAAAGGATCACACATTGTGGTAACACAGTGCCCTCCTATCCCAAAGGCTGAAGTTAGAAAACAATTTGGCAATCAGAAATTACCAACAGAGAAAAGGCAGCAAAATCATACCAAACCAAGAGGTAAAACACCGACTGAAAGTCAAAAGAAGCCAAATCAAAAGAAGAAGAAGAATGTGAACTTTGTGAAATCTAAGGGAACGGACAAAATTGCAACGTTTGAAAACCAATCTAACTTAGATTTTGTCAAGAAAGCAACAGTGATGAAAAGGAATGAACCAAGTAGTTCAAAACCCAGTACCTCGGGATCACAAAGTTCATCATCGGCAAGACGATCACATGATACTTCGGGGTTTGTTGAACGAAGATCATGTTTTGAATGTGGTACTATTGGACATATAATTTGAAACTGTCCGTATCTTCATAAGTTGAAAGCCAAAGAAGATGATTCCCGTGAACGCAATCACCAAAAGCGACCTGTTTCTGTAAAACAAGATCCCCGACTTATAAGAGAAAGGGAAAAGAAACAGAAACGCCAACAAGTCAAGGCGATTGAAAAGGCACTTAAAAATGAAGTGGTTCAAAAACAAACGGTTCCAGTTAAACCAGAAAGTTCAAAATTTTCAAAAACTTCAAACAATCAAACTGGTAAATTTCAACAGACATGGAAACCTAAAATAACCACAAATTCAGGGGGACCATCACAATTTTCAAATCATCAAAGAATAGAAGTTATTGTTGTTGATGAAAATGGAAGACCCAAGACCACAATGGCTTGGGTCCCCATCTCCAACTAATTATGTGAGTTCATGTGCAGGGTGTTCCAGGAGGAACTATCACTAGTCATTGGATTGTTGATAGTGGGGCATCCAGGCACATGACAGGCGACATGAAGCTTCTCTACGACGTCAAATCTATTAGAGGAGGTTATGTTGCTTTTGCTGGAGATAAAGGCGGATATATTACGGGTGAAGGAATGATTTCCAACGGGGTTGTTAGTTTTGATAAGATCAATTTTGTACAACAACTTGATCACAATCTTCTTAGTGTTTCTCAAATTTGTGATAAGCAGTTCTCAGTACACTTTGATGCAAATGGATGTTATGTGCTGAAACCCGGCTTCAAAATTCCGAAAGAATGGATTTTCTTGTCGGCTCCAAGGATAAATGATCTGTATGTCCTTGATATGAGCCAAGCTATCACAACGTCTGCACAAGCAACTTGTTTCGTTTCCAAAGCCACAGAAAAAGACACAATCTCTTGGCACAGACGAATGGGTCACATTCACTTACGCAAAATGAATCATTTGGTGTCAAATGAATTGGTGAATGGTGTTCCTCTTAAAAACTTCCATCTTCAAGACGTCTGTGTCTCGTGCCAGAAAGGAAAACAAACGAAGAAACGACACCCTACAAAGAAAATCAACACGGTGGCTGTTCCTCTTGAACGTTTGCACATGGATTTGTTCGGTCCTGTCAAGCACAAAAGTATTAGGAATGATCAATATTGCCTCGTGATAACTGATGATTATTCAAGATTTTCTTGGGTGGCGTTCATGGCACACAAGAGTGAAACCTTCGGGATTATCAAAAACTTGATCATTCAGATTGAGAATCTTTATAAGTTGAAGGTTAGGCGGATACGTAGCGACAATGGTACTGAATTCAAAAATCATGCCATGGCGGAGTTTTGCACTTCAAAAGGTATTCTTCACGAATTTAGTGCAGCTTATACTCCTCAACAGAATGGCGTCGCTGAACGTAAGAACCGCACATTGATCGAGACTGCTAGGACAATGTTAGTAGAGTCACAATTGCCGATTCCCTTCTGGACTGAAGCTGTGGCATCTGCATGTTATACGTTGAACCGAGTCCTTACAGTCAAAAGGCACAACAAGACCTGCTTTGAGCTTATTAACAAACGGAAACCAGATTTGTCATATCTTGAACCGTTTGGAGCTCCGTGCACAATAATCGATCCTAATGGAAAGTTTGGGGCAAGAGCAATTGATGGATACTTTCTTGGGTATTCCACCCCGAACTTAAGAGTCTGGAATCTAGAGACTAAAAGGGTCGAGGAATGGTCTGAAGTCAGAGTACAAAGGCACACTTTACCAGTCAAATGTCCTGGTCAGCCTTGGATGTTTGAGTACGATGACTTTTTCAATTCGATCAATGTTGAAGCAGTTGAAGAAAATGCTGCAGCAAGGATGTTTTTCGAGAGTGATAATGCAACAGATTCACCGTTGGTTCGTCCAATTCTTGTCAATCAAGAACCATCTTCGGTGAACAATAATGCTCTCGACAATGAGGATTTTCACGATGCTACCGAATTGAACGAATCTTCAGAGGATGACGAATTTCTCGATGCAGATCAAGAAGCTCCAACAACAGCAGTACATGGTACTTCAGAAGGTACACCTCCAGTGGATGTCCCTAGAACAGCTGAAGCTACTGCATCATCCTCTTCGTCAATTCCAGGCCTTGAATTGATTGTTGATCTCAATCTCAACAATCTGGGTACAAATATTCCAGTTCAAGATAATCCAGAAACAAGGATTCACAATACCTATCCTCAACAAAACATCATTGGAAATGTACAAAGTGGCGTTCAAACAAGAAACATGTTGCGGAACAACAACAATGCAGGCTTGTATGCAGATATCAGAGAATCTGGTCAACAAAATGATTGGTCTTTCGCGTGTTATGTCTCACAGGAAGAGCCAAGAACTTGGAAAGATGCCTTGAAAGATAATTCTTGGGTTGAAGCGATGCAGGAAGAACTGCAACAATTCCAGAAGCTTGGTGTCTGGAAATGTTAGGCCCTAAAGTGTGAGACTGACGCATCAAATTAATACAACGAGCTATGGTTACGAGCTGGGACTTACCGGGTTAGTTTATATTAGGTTGTGGACCTTTATAGGTCACTTGGGCCAAGCTTTAGGCCATGTGGGCCAAGCAGGCCCAAGGGGAGCCCATGTAGGGACTTGGGCTTAAGTTAGTATATAAACAAGTTTCTAACTTGTTTTAGGGTTGGACATTCATAGTTACAATTTCTCTAGAGTTAGAGAGAGAGACGAGTTGGTGTAGGAACTTGTACCAGACGATTTTGCTTGTTCAAGTAATAGAATCGTGTGCAAGTTTAAAGGTGATTCGGTTTGTTCATCGTTTCCATATTTTCGGTTCGTATTTTCATATTTTTCGATTTGTTCTTGAATCACATCAAGTTTGGATTCCGCACAAACTTGGTGTTGTTTGATATCATTGAAAGATCCGGTTTCACGGGACCTACAAGTGGTATCAGAGCCATTAGAACCTGTTTCTAGGCTCGGTGTGATATCAAATATTCAAGATTTGAAATTTTTGTTCTTCGTGTTCTTCGCGTTCTTCGTGGTGTTCATCGAAATTTCATCTAAAATCACTATATTTTGGTAATTTGATTTTGGAAAAAGTCGTTAAAAGATTAAACCTAATCTTTTTATTTTTCTCAAAATATATTGTTTTTAAAAAATTTCCAAAGTTTTCGAAGGGTTGCTGGCTTATTTTGAAACTTTCCTTATCCTATTTTTATACAGATCATCATATTTTAAAAAAAAAAAAAAAAAAAAAATTAGTTGAACGAGTATACGTTTTCAAACGGTTCCGAGTCATTCTCTATTCTCGAGTCCTTCATCATCTGAGTCGCAACCATCATTGTCAGCTACAAGATCATCGTTCCGACTCGCAACCATTGTTGAGTCATCTCTGTTTTCGAGTCGCAACAAGTATTGAGGTTTCGAGTCACCACATTTCGAGTCGCAACCTTTCTTCTTGAGTCGCAACCTTGGTTTCGGCTCGTCTTGTTTTGGTTACGACTCGCAACCTCGATTACGAGTCGCAACCACCGTTTCGACACGTTCCGACTCGCAACCTCCATCAACAATTCAGTCTCGAGTGGATTAGTCGCAACCTCGGTCTCGACTCGCAACCGGCTTCACAGTTTCGACTCATAACGGTTCGAGTCGTAACGAGATCGGTGCTGTCCGTCTTCCTACATCATCGTACTTCATTCTCTACGTCAACCACCTTTCTTTTCAACCTTCTCCGACCTCCGGTGATCACAGCAATCATCTTCTCCGAGCAACCTACTCCGATTACCATCATAGTTGACCACCACCTCCGTTCACCATCGACCACCATCTTCATCTCTATTCATCACCGACGTAACCTGCAACTCCGGTCACCTTCTCCGGCCATACAAACAACACCATCATCAGCCATATTATCAGTCTTCAGTGTCTCTTCCGACACCATCATCAATATCATCGTTGACCTTCATCACCGTCTTCGACCGCCATATATCGTCGATTTCCGGTCATCATCTCCAGTCAAGTTCTCACTCTCCGTTCATCACACTTGTTGACAATATCACGAACATCATCAGAAACAACAGAGACAGACATTGTCGTTTGGATATTGATTATAATAATAATAATATTAAAATCATTTGGTAATCATTACCTAATCATTGATTTTTAATAATAATAATAATAATAATAATCAATCATTAGTCAATCATTTTTTTTTTATTATAATAATCATAATAGTAAGTATATTTTTATAACAAAAAAAAAAATAAAAATAAAAAAAAAAAAAAAAAATAAAATAAAAATAAAAAAAAGGGTTGTTTGTTTGTGAAAAGTTTGACAGGTTTTGAAGTACGGTTCAGAAAGCGGGTTCATTCGACTGCTGAGTGTTTGAGTTAGCGTGTGCACGGGTTCTTGTTTGGTTTGTATTTTGAGGAGAAGAACAAAAGTATCAACCACTGAAATTATGGCATTCGTGTTTCACAAACCAGTGGCTCAAGAAATTACCAGAGAAGAGATACTTTCTGTCTTTTGCACTCCTGAATGTAGAGAAAGGGTTGAGGCTTATCATATACACAACGCTGAGCTCATTCAAGATTATAATGACATAAAAAATAAAAATTTTACTTTGTCTAAAAATGAGAAGCTTTATAAAGAAAAGATTGAAGCTCAGCGAAAAGACATCATCAAACTTAAGGATGATGTAAGTGTAAAAACAGCCAATTTCTTAGAGGCACAGGAGAAGGTATGCATTTTAACTAAGGAACTGGAAGATATTAGAGACAGATATCAAATTAATGAACTTAATATCAAGAAATTTGATTCTTCCAGCAAACTAGTTAAAAACCTGTGCGATCAACAGCTTGCGTACAAAGAAAATAAAGGGCGTGGTTTGGGTTTTAATAAGGCTCCTCCTCCTTATAATGACAATTATACTTATTTACCTATGACTGAGGAGGAGATGATAAATGAAAGTCAAATGACTTATGGTCCCAAAAACAATAAGTCATCATTTAATGGCAAACCAGTTGAGAAACAGAAGTCTACTTCAATAAATTTTGTTTCTAAAGGCACAATTGATCCTAATGTTTCATCTTCGTGTGCAGATGATAGCTCTGAAGTAAAGTGTGATGATGTTCATGGGAGTGAACCGGTTATTATTTCAAATGTTTCTGAACCATATTTTGAACATTATTCTGAACCAACTGAGTCAGACATTGCTTTTACTAGTTCTTTGTTTGCGTCGTTTTCAGCTTATGTTTCGTCTTGTGTGCCTGATGTTTTGGGCAAAACTGATAATGTTTGTGGTGAAACTTTGAACAATAAGTCTGATGATGAATCTTCTTCAGTTAATGATTGTGATTGTGATGTTTCTAACTCTTCAGTTGATGATTGTGTTACAGGTGAGGTCCCTCAGGATACATTCAGTGAAACCACTGAAACTTCTTCTCAAGAAAATCAAGAATGTCCTGATTCATCTTCTGCATCGGTCTCAGTGGACGTCCCTAATGTTGAATCTAGTGGAACCCCATTGGAAACTGTGGATGAAAGCAAACCTCAAGTAGAGTCACATGATACATGTGTTGACGAAACATGTGTTGATGAAACTTCATCTTCTGAAGTTAAAACTGAACCTGATTTTGTAAAAGAAGAGGTGGTCACAATAAATGAACAGTCACAAGAAAATGTTTCTGAAAAGGAAATTAAAATAGAAACTGAATCGTCTTTTCAAAATGATCCTGATAAAATTATAAAAGACGAAAAACATCATCCATCTGAATCTCATGCTTGTGCTAGTTCTGATCAACAGGTACCTAAGATGTCAGAAAATGCACATGGAACACAGGCAACGCAACCAAAGCAAGCTCATTCATCTAGACCAGTCAGATCAGTTAATGCTGCTAGCTCATCGAATCTCCATACATTGAAACGACAGACATGTTTCAACTGTGGAATTCCTGGACACATTGCTAGAAATTGTGTTCGTCGCCCAAACGTGCAACAACATGATAATACTCACTCTTGTGCTGATGTTTGTGAGCCGGTTCACAACACGCAAAAGGAGCCAAAACGAGCAGATCAAAGTCGAGGATATAAGAAGTATGCTCATCAAAGACAATCACGATCACATAAGGTGCATGACAAGGTGATTGAACACTCCAATCAGGGAGAAAAGACGAAGAATGGTGCTCAAAGCAACAAGACTTCTGCAAACAACAAATACAAGCACCCCAATTCATCTTCGTCTAAGAGAAATGTGCAGGTGCATCCAGCGCAACAAGGACCGGTTTGTCCTTCAGGACCTGCTAGAGCGAATCAAGCTGCTCAAAACGTCTTTCCGATAAAAAGACAAACTTGCTACAACTGTGGCATTGCGGGTCATATTGCTAGAAACTGCACAAGGCGTCCCTACGTACCCTACTATATGCAAAATCAGAGGGTTACATCAAAGGATAACAATCATTCCAAGCCAATGAGGGTATCATCACCTAAGGCAATGAAGAATGTGAATCCCAAGGTTAAACCTTCTGATGGGGATTGGAACGCTGTCAAAAACAAACGCAAAGCTTTTCAGGAACAAAAATGTTTTTCTAAAACTAACAAACCTGAAACAACTAAAGTTGCTCAACCGAAGACAACAAACGCGTTTGCTAGACCGAAACAGATTTGGAAACCCAAATCCAAAGCAGCAACATCTCCAATCCTTGAAACGAAAGGGGACTTGTGTTTAAAAGAAGTGTCTTATTTTGATGCTTCAGGAAATCCCAGGACCACAATGGCCTGGGTACCCATGTCTTACTAATCTCCTTACCTTTCAGGAACAACCAAGGAGGAGCTGTTGACAATCTCTGGAATGTTGATAGCGGTTGTTCCAGAGATAAAAACGGGTAACATTTCACTGTTGCAAAAAGTTCAAATTTTTTTTTACAGATGATATGTTTCCTTTGGAGGAGATAACAGAAGTAAGAAATGATCAGCAAAAGGTACCGTTTAAATTCAGTACTTTGATTTGAATTTGATTAGTCTTCAATCTAATGACGGAACGGTTAAGCAAAAATATTTTTCTCTTTTTCTTAGTTTATAACTTTGTACATACTGTGTCCTTTCTCTAGTAAATGGTAAATTTGCGCAAAAATACAAGATTTATGCACAAATTTAGGGGGGGAGAGGAACATATAGATAGATATAGAGTTTAGGGGGAGAAAACTCAGAAAATACAAAAAGAGTTTGCTGTAAATATGTATTGTTTTAGGGGGAGAAATTGAGAAAAATACAAAAACAATAGAAAAATGAAAAAGCCAAAAATAAAGATTGCATGACATGGGAAGTGAAATAAATGTTCGTGTTAAAGGGTTTGACTAAAACATGTAAGGTGCCATAGCTGAAAAGACTAGGATCTACTGCGATATGTCAATAGGCTTGACGCTCAACATGATAAAAGATACTAAGTGATATAAACATAACGAACTATGTACCATGTGGGTAACATACCAACGGCGTATGATTTTATGGTCTTAAATCTTGTGTTGATAGATAGCCAACATCTGAGGTTTCGGGTCTTTATATTGTTGAATCATCCGGGGATATCTTGGCTGTCCTTCTGTTCAGAACTAAAATTGTACATGACCCCAGGAAAGAAAGTTACTTGGAATTAGCTCATTTCTATTTGAATGTCTGTATGTTGTCCCGATACACACAATTTTGATCTGATTCTGAAATCTTCTCTGAAAAAGTCGTGTACCTCCTCTGCTGCATCCAGATATATGCTGACCTGGAGGTGCTAGGCAACGACAGCTTCTGCTGCATCCAGATACATGCTGACCTAGCTGTACGTTGTCGTTCTGTAGATCAATTATACACCCGAAAGAGGCCCTCAAGTGCCCAAATGAAACCCAAGAAACCTATATCAAATTGAGAAAAACTCATTTGATCTGTATATTATACCATCTCTACTTAAGATCTATTCTGTTCTCTTCTCAACCTATTCCCAGTTAAGATTTCAGAAATCTGGATTGGACTTGTGAAATATGTGGTAGGGAAGATACTTGCATGATAGAGTGTGCTGTTTATATTTCCAGGATTTGATTAGTATTTATTTGGGTGTTCATTGTTAAGAAATCAAAACATGATAAAATAGATTATATGCAGACCTAGACACAGTCAGGATATCTTAAAGGATGACATCAGTATACTCACCTGCTACGATGAATCGTTGTGCTTACCTTGATCGCAGGGGTATGCCTTGGAATGGGACACACGGGTATAATAGTATAATATTACCTAAAGCATATCATGAAGTTGAAAAATTGAAAGTTGAGCGTTAAAGTTTAAGTGGACAAACATATTGGCAATCGCATAGACCAGTTTGATTAGGCTCGTACTGAAAAGTGTTCCTTAGTCTGCCTGAGAACGAATTTTGATCCCATTGCAATTGTAATTGTATATTATGGTAGTTGTTTATATTTTGAGTTTTTATTTGTTTTTCTATAAAAAAAAAAAAAAAAAAAATCCAAAAATAGAGTGTTTATTTATTTTTTCTTAAAATTAAAAATGTAACCGTTCTTGAAGATTTGACTGATCATCAAAAGTTAAAAGAATTTAAATTGTGAAATTTCATGTACCTAGTGTTCATGTGGTACTCTCCCTGTTGCATAAGAAATGTTTGCTTATGAGTTTGTGAGTATGTGCAGAACTTGATTTCAATCAAGAACAGGGGTTGTTGAAGACTGAGATGCTGTTAGCTGTTGACGAAGCATGGAGCAGCACAACAACAAGATGTACCTGAGTCAGAAGAATCGGATACGCAACGCCGTCTGACAGTGAAAGTACATTTGAAGAAGTACCATGAACCTGTTTGAAAGACAAAGATTGAAGAAGAAAAGAGCTGCTGAGAATCCTCCTCTCACATTCTTTTTAACAAAGACTTTCAAGAAGATGCTGATCGAGATCCTGATATGAAGCTAACCACAAGAGTTGAAGAAAGAGACCCAGTGCTGAGAGTTCAGAAGTCAAGAACTTCCACAACATCTGCAGCATAGAGACAACCATAGACTTCGTTGAAGACGTTGCTGAATTCATGGTATGAAGACAATTTGATGGCATCAGTCTAGGGGGAGATTGTTAGGCCCTAAAGTGTGAGACTGACGCATCAAATTAATACAACGAGCTATGGTTACGAGCTGGGACTTACCGGGTTAGTTTATATTAGGTTGTGGACCTTTATAGGTCACTTGGGCCAAGCTTTAGGCCATGTGGGCCAAGCAGGCCCAAGGGGAGCCCATGTAGGGACTTGGGCTTAAGTTAGTATATAAACAAGTTTCTAACTTGTTTTAGGGTTGGACATTCATAGTTACAATTTCTCTAGAGTTAGAGAGAGAGACGAGTTGGTGTAGGAACTTGTACCAGACGATTTTGCTTGTTCAAGTAATAGAATCGTGTGCAAGTTTAAAGTTGATTCGGTTTGTTCATCGTTTCCATATTTTCGGTTCGTATTTTCATATTTTTCGATTTGTTCTTGAATCACATCAAGTTTGGATTCCGCACAAACTTGGTGTTGTTTGATATCATTGAAAGATCCGGTTTCACGGGACCTACAGGAAACTCGTAGAGAAACCTGCTGGTTACAAGTAGATTGGTACCCGTTGGGTGTTTAAATGCAAAAAGGATGACCGTGGAGTCGTTATACGAAACAAAGCAAGGCTAGTCGTTCAAGGTTTTCGTCAGATAGAAGGGATCGACTACAACGAAGTGTATGCACCTGTTGCACGTCTAGAAGCAATTCGGATTTTTCTGGCATATGCCTCATTCAAAGGTTTCAAGGTATACCAGATGGACGTGAAAAGTGCATTCTTACATGGTGTGGTGGAAGAAGAGGTGTACGTCGAACAGCCTCCAGGTTTTGAAGATCCTATCCATCCCGATCGGGTTTGGTTGCTCAACAAAGCTCTCTATGGTCTACATCAAGCACCGCGAGCTTGGTACGCAACCTTATCTAATTATCTGCTGGAGAATGGATTTCGCAGAGGTCTTATCGATTGTACTCTTTTCATCAAAGAACAAGATGGAGATCTTCTACTGGTACAGGTATACGTTGATGATATTATTTTTGGTTCTACTAATGATGTTTTGTGTAGGGATTTCGAGCGTGTAATGCAGGATAAATTCGAGATGAGTGCTATGGGGGAAATGACTTTCTTTTTGGGCCTACAAGTACAACAAACTGAGTCTGGGATATTCATCCATCAGACTAAATATGTTGGTGACATCTTGAGCCGGTTCCAGATGTCTGATGCAACGCCCATCGGTACCCCATTGCCGCAAAATCACGGAATTACTCCAGACTTGAAGGGTGAAGCTACTAGCCCCTCATACTACCGCGCGATGATCGGATCTCTTATGTACCTCACAGCATCAAGACCAGATATAATGTACCCAACGTGCCTGCTTGCCAGATATCAAGTCAACCCGAAGGCCTCACATCTTGCAGCTGTAAAAAGGATTTTTCGTTATTTGAAGGGTTACCCTGACACCGGTCTATGGTACCCTAGGGATAATAACTTTGACTTGATCGCATTCAGTGATTCTGATTTTGGCGGATGCAAAATCGACGGCAAATCCACAACGGCTGGATGTCAGTTTTTGGGAAATCGCCTAGTCACATGGCAGTGCAAGAAGCAGACGTGCGTCGCTACATCAACATGCGAAGCTGAATACATTGCTGCCTCAAGTTGTTGCTCCCAAGTCCTATGGATCCAACAACAAATGCGTGACTACGGTTTCGAATTCCTAACTACTCCTATTTACGTTGATAATTCTGCTGCCTTACAGATCACTAAAAATCCTGTGCAGCATTCAAAGACTAAGCACATCGAAATTAAGTATCACTTCATACGTGATTGCTTTGAGAAAAGGCTAATCGATGTTGCTTACGTCCACACCGATGACCAACGTGCCGACCTTTTTACCAAAGCATTTGACAAATCAAGATTTGACTATTTATTACTGGTAAACGGCATTAAGGTCAAGCAAGAGTAAAACCAACATCGGAAAATCATTTTTGTAAATACCTTTGTGTTTTAAATTTGTCTTAGTTTATTGATTTTAGGGGGAGTAAATCCAAAATTTGAAAAATCCAAAAACATCGAAAAATTTTAAAAACACAAAAACAATAGAAAAACAAAAATGAGTTTCCTGGCGAGAAAAAAGAGAAAATGATAGTACATCAGTGGTCTGTCTAAACCTCTTTAAACCCTAAATGAAAAACAATAAGCAGCTCTATATAAGATGTATCGGTAGGCTCACAATCATTTTAAAGTGTGCAGGGTGATATAAACTTAAATCGACTGAAGACTGGGTGGGAACCATTCATTGGCATATGGTCTTAGTACCGAAATTTCGTTTGAGAGATTGCCGAGGTTCTGAGATATTCGGTCTTTATGCTGCTTATCATCTGGGTATCATGGTTGTATCTTTTTCCGAAAAATAACGGGGACGCAAGTCTAGATCTTCCATGATACCATACATACGTGTACATACTGCATACGACCTCAATAAGTGATCAACAATCACATGTCCAAACAAATAAGTGATAATATATCACATTTATCCGGGAGTCAAGTTCGTCTCTCTGCTGTACGAAAGTACTGACCTGTTCACGGACTTGCTCTTGTGCCCTCATGCATCGAAAATCAAGTTCCTCATCAATAAGTGATTCTATCACATAGGGCTTGTTTTCAAATCAAAATAAGTGAGAATCTCACATCATATACGGTCAAACAGATGATAATCGGTATACTCACCGGTAAGATGAACCCTCGTGCATACCTTGATACGGGAATGTGTCGTGATGTGGATGAACACCGGTCGGTAAGTATAAATCATACCTTAACGTATCCCCTCGCCATGATTACATCTGATAAGTTGAGCTTATGTGGACAACAATACCGATAATCGTTATAGGATGCTTATCTTAATGTTAACTAAAAGAACAACAAGAGGGTTTTTGCATGACCGTACACTGATATGATTCTCTTACCCTCGAAACTCGCAAAAAGAATGTCTGTAAATATTTATTTAATGCTTTCATTTTTCGCATCTTTGTATATATTTATTTACTACTTTCAGTCTTTACATTTGAAATATTCAAAAATACCAAAAAGATTTTAGGTATGTTTTAATATAAACTTTATAAAACCCAAAAAGATTTTATTTCTATCTTATTTTCGATCGTACGATGTTGGATCTCGAGTCTTCGTTACCTGAAACCTGATTGAAAACCGAAACGACTGAATCTTCATAAACGGTCGAAATTTGCAAGTGTTGAAAGTTAAAATTTGAAATTGATAAAATTTGTTAAAACTTTCAAACTGTCGGACGGTGTTTGTTTAAACAATGGTCACACGTGTGTCGTTTGTTTATGTTTACTATATTCCAAGCAGTTGTTCTCATTACGCGTTTAGATTTCTTGCATGTGCAGATTCTAAAGGCAAGGAGAACATGGTCGATGACAGGCTTCGGAATGAAGACACGACGTGAAGGCACTCAAATGATGAAGATGATCGAGTTGCCGCTGACCATCATCAACACCACAAGGATCTCAATTCATAAAGATCAAGACTTTCACGAGCATAACTCAAGGGGGAGCTTATGTTAAGGGGGAGTTTGTCAACACACTTCCTACATGAAACGGGGAGTTTGTTGGTACACTTTCTGCTTTCAAGACGTGAAGACTTTAAAGATCCTCCGACATTGAAGACTTGAAAGGACGTCAAAGACTTGAAGACACGAGGGACCTACAAGAATTAAGATCGAGACAAAGATCGAGACAAAGCTACAGCCAAGGGGGAGTTTGTTGGTGCACTTGTGTCTGTACTTTGTCTGTATTTTGTCATGATACGAAACGGTGTCTTTGTTAGTCTTGTAAGTTTGACCAAGTCAACCATCCTCCTGGTTTGACTTGGAGAAACAGTCAACACTTTGTTTGTAACATGTCTGTGTCGAAGGATGTGTCATCGAAGGATTGTTTATATCCTTCGATGAGCTCGAAAGATAACCTTCGATGGATAGACCACGAAGGATATCATCCTTCGAGGTATATGTGATCCTTCGATGGGTTTCTGGTCGACAGATGATCTTACGATCAGTCTGTCTGATCCTTCGACCAGACGATCTGTGTTGGGTATAAATACCCATGTGTTGTGTTCACTTCGAAGGAAGACAAGAGAGAGACATTGTTAGACATTAGAGACAGACAGAAAATAGAGAGAACACACACACTGAGAGAGTTTGCAAAACTGATTTGTAAACATTGCATTGTAACCGAACCTTTCATACGCATTAATACAAGTGGTGTTAATCGGTGAAAATTGTGTGTTGTGTTTTGTGCTTGTTCTATCTCGGTTTGCATGCTAGCTTGGATTCCGCACTCGCTAGTGTGTTAGACATAACAAGGAATAGGTTAAACCTCAACCTCCGAGGGACCTACAGTGATCAAATGAGATTCCCTCTTCCTAAAGAACGAATTTATAATACCTAGGCCGTGAGCTGTCGCGAAGTCTAGAAGATCCCTACCAGGGTCATTCCTATCGCCAAAACCAAAACCCCCATGTATCAACTCAAAGCCATCACTATCCTTACCAATGTGCCCGTTAAAATCTCCTCCTATAAAAAGTTTATCCTCCATAGGTATGGCCCTTACTACTACATCTAGACAATCCCAGAACTCTCTTTTCTCTTGTTCTCCTAGTCCCACTTGCGGTGCATAAGCGCATACCACTGTCACTACTTGCTCACCTAATACTAACCTTAGCACCATAATTCTATCGTTGTGTCGTATCACCTCAATTACATTCTTATGCAATTCTATAGACACCAAAAATCCTACTCCGTTCTTGGCCCCATCAGACCCGGAATACAACAACTTATACCCATTCCGCTCTTCTGCTCTATGTCCTTTCCACCTAGTCTCCTGAAGGCACGCTATCTGTACCCTACGTCTTTTAAGTGCGTCTATCACTTCCAACAATTTACTACTAAGTGTTCCTACGTTCCAAGATGCCACCCGTAAACTACACCCTCTAACTTTACCCTTACCTGCACCTCTCGTCCTTGGACATGATCTCAAGTAAAAGTCATGGTTTCTATTGTTTATGATTAAAGGTAACAAATAACGGCAACACAAAGTATACAAAGGGCAAGATTATACAATCCGAAACAGCAAGCACACAATGATACTAAATAGCGTAGAGGCACACAAAATGTCTGCTATTATTATTAGACTTTATAATCAGGTTTTTATTTTTTTTTATTTTTATTTTTTTTTAAACGAAAGCACCTAGAACGAGATTATTATATCGCAAAAAAAAAAACGCCTAATTTCGATGATTCAATGCAAAAGCTAAACAACTAATCTTCTAAAACAATATTATTATATCGCAGCGTACAAAAACGCCTAATTTCGAAGCCCTAGAACGAGAAATTACGTCAAAACTTTTCCTCAAATTAACTGGATCAAAACCCTAGGGATGGTGGGTATGAGACGGTGGGTAGGTGATTTGTATAGTTATGTATAATTACTTAATTAGTATGTATGTTATAGGAATATGTATAGTTATGTTGAGGGTCGATTGCACCTGGGTGTTGTGGTGAGACACTGGCACCGTAAAAATTGTCCGTGGCCGGAGATATGAACAGAAAAGAAACAAAAAACCCTTCTGAACCCTTGAAATTCGCACCAAAAACGCACTGAGATGTCTGGAGGGAGGTCGTATAGATTAACTCAAGTCGAACCTTGAACTCGTCGGAGATATTCAAGACGTAGGCCTGTCTTGATTTGTGCTGGAAACGGAGAGAAGAAGACCTTGGGCTGGGACAGAACCTGCAAAAAAGGAGAAAAAGGAGAAAACTTGACGGATTAAACCGGCGGCGAAACGAAACTTGGCCGGAGTAAAAAAGTGGCCGTTGAGTTGTACGGAGAGCTATTATTTTTAATCAATATTGAGTTATAATAAATTTATAATGACTAAAATACCCCTGAGAATAAAGACAAAATATCATGATTTTAGTTGGGGAATCTGGGCAAATTTAACTTTTGGACTAAATGGCAATAAAATTGAAAGCACAGGAACCCAGATTTAAAAAGTTTGAGATTCGGACTAAAATGGAAAAGTGCCCAAACCACAGAAACCAAAATGGTAGTTTACACTAAAAAAAAAAAGTTGTCATAATTATTGGTAGCTATGCGCATTAGTTTCCCACCAAATTCATTCTCGTTTGTTAGTGCATACAACTTGTTTATCTATTGAAGTGTTTCACAACTTGTTTTCTCAAAAAATTATTTTATATATTATACAAATTCAATTTAGTACACAAATTGACGATGATCAATCGAAGTATTTAAATAATAATTTTTCATCCATATGATATTTTCAACCCTATTTGATTGTGATTATTTTATATAGAGTTAAATGCCATTTTAGTCCCTGTGGTTTGGGCTATTTTGCCAGTTTAGTCCAAATGTTTCATTTTTAACATGTGAGTCCAAAAAGGTTTCACAGTTGCCATTTTAGTCCACTGAGTTAACTTCTTCCATTTTTTCTGTTAACGAGAAGGCCAATTCGGTCATTTTATATGGTTGAATTGCCCTTTTAGTTAACAGAATTACATACAGAATGACCAAATTGGTCTTCTCGTTAACAGAAAAAATGGATGAATTTAACCAAGTGGACTAAAATGGCAACTGTGAAACCTTTTTGGACCCACAGGTTAAAAATGAAACATTTGGACTAAACTGGCAAAATGGCCCAAACCACAGGGACTAAAATGGCATTTAACTCTTTTATATATTATACAAATTCAATTTCCTATACATACAAAAGCCAAATAAGAGAACAGTGTCAGGCAGAAAAACCAAATGGGGGAATAGTGCCAGGCAGCTGCCTGACACTCCCTCATTGGACCAAACAATTTATTATTTTATATCCATTTTAAATTACGTTTTTACTCCTGTTTAAAATTCTCGTTTTGCCCTTAGTTCAAAATAAATTTATGCTTTTGTCCCCATCTCAAAATTACGATTTTGCCTGGCACTCTCCCATTGGACCAACCAGTTTATTATTTTATATCTATTTTAAAATTACGTTTTTGCCCCTCTTTAAAAATACGGTTATGCCCCCAGCTCAAAATAAAATTACGCTTTTGCCCCCAGCTCAAAATTACGCTTTCTCCCTCGATTTAAAATAAAATTGTGGTTTTGCCCTCAGCACAGAATTACCTTTTCGCCCCCAGTTAAAATTTTGTTTTTCCCCCCGCTAAAAATTACGATTTTGCCCTCTGTTCAAAAATGTGATTTTTCCCCGTTTAAAAAATTATGATTTCGCCCTCAGTTTAAAATTATTTTTTTCCCCAGTTCAAAATAAAATTATGCTTTTACCCCCAACTCAAAATTACAATTTTGCCCTCGGTTCAAAATAAAATTGTGATTTTGCCTCCAGCTTAAAATTACGATTGTGCCCTTAGTTCAAATTTATATTACGTTGTTACCCCAAGTTCAAATTTACGAAATTTGCCCATGTGAAAACTTACAATTTTGCCCCTGGTTCAAATTTACAGTACTACCATCACTTTAGCTTTTGGCAAATTACGATTTTACCACAGTAAAAAAATACAACTTTCCCTCAGTTAAAAATTACAATATTGCCATTGTTTTAGGTATTTTTATCAAAACTATAAAAGTATTTTGTTTTAATTGGTTGACTCGATTTAATTGTTTTTCGTGTCAATGAGCTGCCTAACACTCGTTCCTTATTCGGACATCGTCCCGCAACGCGGGCGGAGCATCTAACTAGTTTAGTACACAAATTGACGATGATCAATCGAAGTATTTAAATAATAGTTTTTCATCCATATGATATTTTCAACCCTATTTGATTGTGATTATTACTCTTATTTAAAATTACAACTTTTTGTCATTCACTTTAGTTTTGTTAACTAGTAGTAACGACTAATATTAATTTGAATGAGTCCAAAAATAGGTAACAGACAAGCTAATGGTTGTTCAAACAAACATTTGATGTAGATACATCCTGTATTTAGTCCAGATGAAAATCGATCAGTGGACATTTAAATGTGTAACTAACTAAATAATATATTGTTTGAATTTAGTTTCCTATCACCTAGGGAATATTTTATTATTTTTTGTTATGTAATATCAGGGTGTAAATTACTATACTTTTATAACAAGCTTTCTTTTTTAATATATATAATAATTTTTGAAGTTGGATAATTATAATAAATTAATGTGAAAATTGTAAAATATCATTAGTCAAGTATATTCAAGGCCGTCCATGGCCATTCAAGTAAAGTGAGGGCTTTGAGCCTCCAAAATTTTGAGGCCTCCATGTAAAAAAAATTATATACGAAATTAATATGGATATTAATATTAAATTTGATTAATATCTATATTAATTTCATATATAAATTTGATAATGGCCCGCTTGCGGCGTGCACATATAATGTATATATGTGTGGGCGCTTGGGGGCAAAAGTGAAATGGTACTAACTTTAATGTTATTTTACTAACTTCGTGAAAAATAACGTTAAAAACGGCGGATGGTTAATCATGTATCATGTGGTGACGTTTATAGCTGAAAGACACGGGGGTACATGCACCAATTAGTCTATGTCCCAATTGTTTGAGTGTTATGTGTCTTAGGTCCAAGGCTTCATACAAAACTAAAATCGAGCCGGGGGTCTCACTGGAAGCAGTCTCTCTATTCCTACGGAGTAGAGGTAAGACTGTGTACATCTACCCTTTTCAGACCCTATCTTAGCTTTGTTATTGGTGAGATTTACTAAGTATGATGATGAAGATGAAGATGATGATGATTAATATTAAATTTGATGGCATATGCTACTATTGTTGTATTGTAGTGGTAAGTAACCCCAAGTGTCTTCGCTACAGGTTCGACCCCATGCAGTATTGTTTTTTAATTCTGATATTTTTATATTTTTTAAAGGGACAAGCCTCTTAAAGATGACATAATTGCAAGGTCAGTAGGGGTGGTGTATTGGAGTTTCCCTTGAAACTATGTTTTCAAAGTTGGAGTTCATCTTTCAAACATATTGACTATTAATGTTGGTTTGTTCCATGATTATTACCGTGAATCAAAGAGAAGGGAAATAAAAGGCACAAACTACAATTATGTTTCTCTTTTTTGTATGTTTTGTTATTTACTTCCTATATTTCTATGTCCAATTAAAATCGGAAGTATAAAGTTGATCATTTAAAGAAGATAAATTATTCGGAAAAGGCCTGAAGTTTTATTTTGTTTTGGGCCTCAAACTAGGTTAAGCCAGCCCTGAGTATTCCTTCAACAAAGTAAAGGTAATGGTCAGTGGCGATGATGAGGGTGTGCAGGGAGGACCACTGCACATAGTTCGTGATTTCGAGGGGCACGTGTTTTTTTTTAATTCGATATATATATATATATATATATATATATATATATATATATATATATAGGGAGCCGCTAGAATGAGAACCACCACGAGTTATGAGAACCACGAGAACCGCGCCCCGCGGGTGGCCGTCGGCGACGAAATTTTTTTTACACCTAGATCCGTATATTTTAGTAGGGGGTTTAAATTTTCGGTTCAAACGGCGCGCCCGAGGGGGTAGTTTTTTACGCCCAAAGTTTGGTAAAAAAAAAAAAGAAAAATTAAAAAAACCCAAACTTTGGGCGTAAAAAACTACCCCCTCGGGCACGCCGTTTGAACCGAAAATTTAAACCCCCCACTAAAATATACGGATCTAGGTGTAAAAAAAATTTCGTCGCCGACGGCCACCCGCGGGGCGCGGTTCTCGTGGTTCTCATAACTCGTGGTGGTTCTCATTCTAGCGATCCCCTATATATATAGGGCAAGGATAAATCGAAAACCCACTCCAGTTGACTAAACCCTGAAAACCTATTAATCACCATTGATCAAACTAAATGAATGGCTGAGATTAACTTTGAGTCATGAGTTACTTTAGTTCCCTTTTTTTTTATTTTTTAATATAGTCATTGTACCTTAAGGGTAAAATCGGAAACATTTTTTCATCTCTTACTTACAATTACTTACAAGAAAGACTAAAGTCTGCATGAACCCAGAACTCTCAAAATCGGCGTCATTATTACACTCAGTACTTCACTCTTCGTCATTTCAAAACCTCAAAAAATCAAAACACATTCTCTCTCTTCCCAAAATCTTCATCAAACCTTCTCATCTATAACCAAATCACCGGAGATATTCAACTATACCCTCAATCACCGGCAAAAAATCGCTTAAAGATCTTCAAAATCGCCGTAGAATATCAACGATCGCCGGAGATATTCAACAATCACCGGAGAATTTCAACAGTCACCGCCGGAAAAAAAATCAGGCTAAAAACGAGAGGGTTTCAGGTGTGTCGCTTCTTTGTTGACTAAAATCATCAACTTTGTTTTAGCTATTCAGAATTAGGGAGTTTTATAATAGAGGTTATAGGGTTTTTTAAGACTTTTCAAAATCCTCGATTGCTTTATACCCATTTGGGTTTTCTTAATGACAGGTACCGTTAGGGTTTTTTGTTTGTTTTAAATAATCTCACTTGTTGAAAAGAAAGTTGATAATTTTAGCTAGTTATGAATTTTCTTTTAGAGATACAGATTTGGGATGTCTGAAAATAAAGACTATAAACTTTTAAACAGTTTTCAAAGTGCTCGGTTTCTTCATACATCTGGCTTTTTGTTAATGACAGGGTAGCATTAGGGGTTTTTGGGATGAACACATGATCAATTGGGGTGGGGGTGGGGGGTCTGATTTGTGGGTTAATTTTGATTGAGAAAAAAATTAAACTGATAGTGTGTAATTGTTTATCTATACACAATGAGAAATGGTAAAAAAAATGAAAAGTTTGGGGATAATAAAAAATAGAAGCATAAAAATGTGGGAAGAATGTTCATTCTGAGAAAAAAAAAACCTCTGCTTGCTATAAATTGATCTGGGCCATAGTGATCTACTGGTGATTGGGGTCCTGTATTTGTTATCTAGTGGTCATTTGTGTTTGTTATAAAAGTCATGTGGACCATATATTGACTGCCTCTTAATCTCATACTTTGCAGTAATCCGTTGTAACAGCTAAGGATAGCAAAAACAAATTCAACAAAAAAAAAATGACCACAGGTGCTTATAAATTACAAAACCTGTGATCAACTATGCTTACAGATTAAAATACATTTTTTCTTTATTGATGTTGATTACAAATAAAAAATGCAGCTAAAAAGGTTCGTGGTACCCCGGTGCTTGAGAAGCGCAAAAACAGGCAACGAATATGTACGTAACTACTTTGAATTCATTAAATGTTTGTTGTCATGTTAATGTCTAATTTCCATAAGCTTTCTAAAAACAGTGACACCGGATACTAATACATGCGGACCAGCAATGCGGACAAGGGGAGCTAAAAAAGGTTTAAATTTAGTCTTTTTTTTTGTTAAGACATATCTTGTAAAGGTTGTTAGTAGTTCGTGATCTATATAAAACTTGTACAAATGTAGTTAAGGAAGCGCATTGTGACGAGAAGGTACACAGAAGAAAGCTAATAAGTACATAAAAACATTTTTTTTCTTTTGATTGTCTTATAGTTATGTTTTATATAAATAATAAAACAAATATGGTGCCGCTGTTTTACCAGATAGTGACTTGGACACCCCCATGGAAAACATGGAGAAAAGAAAAAAAGGTACATTTTTTAATGTATGGAACTTTTGGTTACATCTTTCTTGAATCTAATATTTGTGTACATGACTTTGTAAAACATTTGTAAGGCGACGGCGATCAGGACGGGCCGGCAACACGTACGAGAGGAGGTACAAAACTGTACTAGACGTCATCTTTGGGAATCTAAATAAATATATGTTTCGATACTTGGCTTCGGTACTTTAATGCTAATTGTTTACAAAAATGTATATTTACAGCTTAGCAATGGCATAAGGATAGCAAAGCAAAGAAAAATGTCAAAAGGAAACGAATAAGTACGTACACACACCCCACTACTACTTTCCTTCTTTATAAAATATGAAAATCGTAACCAAAAGTTGTTATCTTAGTTTCAGCAGATGGTGACTCACAGATGACTGCAGATACAGCTCTGCCAATACAGGATGCAATTGGTGTAAAAAAAACAAAAAAAAGTAAAACATGATCGGGTGAAAACCCGAAGTGGCAAACACGCAAAAACGACGCATAAGTGGGCTAAATTAAAAACACGTTCGTCACCTATGCAGTTGTTCAAATGCATCAAGTCTCTAACGAGAAACCAACAAGAAGACGTTAAGAGGATGGGTTTTGGAAAAATGTTGTCATTCAACATCAGTGGGATACCTGTGAAACTTGCACACTATGTTGTGGAGCACTTTAACCCAGAAGAAATGGCTATTGAAATGCCATGTGGGTCATAGATGTTGATGTTGAGTCTGTCCATGACCTTCTAGGAATTCCTAAGAAGGGCATAGACATGCAAACTGTACCAGCATATTCAAAGCTTGATGTTGCTGTTGAAGCATGGAGAAAACGATATCGTAAACGATTTGTGGCATCGACGAACCTGGCACAATCTATACTCACAAGTGATGAAGCCAACAGTTTTAATTTCCGACTGGACTTCCTGATGTTATTCTTAACCGTCATGGTTGAGTGTAACAAAAATGGGCGAATGAAAGAGTGGATTTTGAAAACTTTTACTGGAGATACAGATTTCAGTAAAATCAATTGGTGTGCCTATCTGATCCAACAAATTAAATCATGTAAAGATGGATGGAAGAGTTGTGATCCTGAATCTCCATTTTCCGGACCACTCACACTTTTGGCTGTAAGTGTTTTGTGTGACAAAACTTACTAACAATATAGGCATACAACATTTGTTTTGTTATCTTACCACTTGTTGTTGTTTTTTTGGTTTTTTTTTGTTTTGTTTTTTTTGTTTTGTTTTTTTTTTTTTACCGTTACACTGCTGCTATATGTCGACAGAGTTAAATGCACAGGATTTCTAGTTGACCGGACAATATACCCAATCGTATTCTGGAACAAATACGAACTGAAAAAAAGAGAATGATTGGAGATAAAAAGAGGTGGCTTTGGTGGAGAGGATTTGCATGAAGTTGCTGTGGTTCGACGGGATCCAAGTAAAACTGAGTTACATGCTAATGATGAAGTTCTGAGTGTAAGATTAATAATTATAACCAGTTACAAAATAATTATGTTCTTTCAAAAATTAGTTAAAAAACGTATTTTATAACTTTGTTTGTAGAATGAGATTGCATCGATAGAAAAACATTTGGATGTGATGGAAGCAAAAAGAGTTACGGTGGAAACAAAATTGGATGTGGTGTTCAATGCTCATCCACACAACGAGCAAGTTAAAAAATTGATACAACGGTTTGAGAAAATTGTACACTCAACAAAAACAAGGATATGGTTGTCGCCTGATTCCCCAAGAAAAAAAATTGCTGGGGTCCTCATGTCTCTTGACAAGACAGTGCAAAACCCAGATAATGATTACACAGAAGGTACAACGGATAACGGATAAATCACTACCTTGAATATGTATTAAGTTTTTCTACAAACTGTAACTAATTTGAATTTTTTTTTTGTAAATGCAGACCCTGAAGATGATGCGGCAAACGCGGCTGAAGTGGCAAACATCAATGGTATGACCTTTTTTACAAACATATTTAGCTTTTTTTCATTCCAATAATCGTTTACACGAAAAAAGTATTCATATGTATTTGTAGCTCAAATATAGAGTGCGAGATAACTTTTTTGGTAAGACTTACTGGAACAAGAATGTACTTATCGTACTTCGTTCAGATTCGTTGAGCCATAAATTGTTTTTTACGTTCTTCATATTCAATCAATTTACTCCTACACGTTAACATTTAATTTAAAAGATGGATTAACAAGCTCCATTTTGATTACATTTCCCCGAAAAAATAACAGTACCATTAAAAAGGCCTATGTATAGTAGTTCAAAACTTTAGTGTACATTTAATGGATCATGATCATGTACTGACTCTTTAAAACCAATCATTTATAACAGAAAATAATGATAATTGACAGATTAGAATAAACACAATCATGGGAAAGTGCGAAATAAAAAACGCAGTGCGGCGACTGATAATTTACTGAAAAAAGGTAAGGTGCAAAAAAATATCATACACGCACGTGTGATAATAAGCTGTATAAAAAGCTCATTTGGGTTGATTGGCACATCTAAATCTTTTTCATACTATTTTTTTTAAACGTATATAGCATCTGGCAATGATCGGGGGAATGGCGATGGCAACCGAAGGAAGAAAGATGTGTCAACAAAAGGTAACTTTAGTGATGACAATCCTAATAAAAACGTTATGTGAGGAAAAGCTAACTTTAATTTCTTTATTTGAAATAGAAACTCCACTATAGAAACATACACGACAACATACACGTGCAGTAATTGTAGATACAAAAATAATAAAAAAAATGACATCAATCTTACATTTCTCAACAGATAAAAAAAATGTAAAATGTTTAACTAACAATAAAGTAAACCACCTTATGTATGTCCTAAATTGCAAACTAAACGTAACATGTGTGTATGTGACCACATTTAACTAAATAGATGGGGGTAAGGGTGACAAAACACAAGAGATGATACATGGAGAAAGATGCGGAGATGCCACTACAGAAAAAAGTGCTACATGTGGAGTCATAGGCGATGAAGAAAATGAGGCAGAACATCAAGAGACGATAACTACAACAACAAGTAAGTTTTACATCTTACATATAACCCGTCACATGTGTACAAAAATCAAGAAAACCCGATCATACATAAACAAACTAACAGGTATGTGTGTGTGTACATGTGAATGAATATAAATAGACAACAACAACGAAACACAAAACATGCAAGGATTGTTTGATGCGCCTACCTTTCACCTGCTCACACAAGACACCGAATTAGGTAACTCATTGATGTGTGTAAAATGCAACATATAAATTACATCAAATAAGGCATAAAACTAACCCTTTTTAAGTACTAATGTTGGAAAAAGAGTGTTTTTGTCTTCCTTTTGTATTTTCAGAATTAAATGAGCTCAAATTCACAAAAGAAGCAAAAAGACAGCTAAATCTAACATAAATACAAGAAAAGGAACATAAGTGGACTGCCCGACCCCTCAACGGCATCTTCCCAAGCAAAATAGAGAAGGCAGAAGAGTGAATACGCCCCGTGCTCAGCCAGCACGGGGCCGTGCCCAAGAAGCAGCAGAAAAGACAAACCTATAGAAGCTTCTATTGCCCACCACGGGGCCGTGCCCAGTGAACACGGGGGCGTGGCGAAAGTACAGCAGGCGCATTAATTGTAATTGCGAATTACAATTAATGAAGAGAGAGAGTGTCAGATAGGCACGGGGGCGTGTCCAGCGGACACGGGGCCGTGCCCAGCCTTCTGTTCAGCCTATAAATAGGAGTGCTTGGTTTCATTTCAACTCATCCCTTGGCACACCACCTCTCTCACACTTCATCCACCACCCACCACCATCACAACACCATCATCCACCACCATCATCCATTGTCCATCATAGAGTGTGTGAGTCATCTCGGGATCCAAGATTGATCGTAAGAGTTCTTGACAATCAAGGCCATGTTTGCCTAAGTCTCTTACATCACTTGGTGAAGACAAAGTGTCTAGTGTAATACTTTTTATTTCTAATCTTTTGCACTTTTTATTTGGTTTTGTATTAATGACTTTAATAACTAGTTACTTATGTTGAAGGTGATCTTTCCTTATCGTTTGTCCGTGGTGTCTTGGCATTATTTTACTGTCTATATAAAATAAAAGATTTTCACCATTCATATCTCCACGGTCTATATGGAGGTATGTTGGCTACCTGGTCGGGGGTTAAGGGAACGGTTTGGTAAAGGTCTTGCCATTGTTCAGCGTTTAGAGGTCCTGCAATGGACCTGGGTCAAATTTAGTAGGACCTCCTTCAATGCTTCACGGTATTGGATGGCGGGGGTCCAAACTCTTTGATCCCCTCATAAGTTAACTACTATTAATACTATAACCCGGCTATTTAGGACCGTATCCCTGCTGACTCAGACTACTTAGTCGAGGGTAACGTCACCGCCAAAAGCGGGGCCTACTATAATTTGCATTAATAACTTAATTAATTATCTTCCAATAATCCACCCTTTTAGGATTGTATCCTTGCTGACTCAAACTACTGGGGTGAGGGTAACGTCACCTTCAAAAGAGGGGCCTACTACAATAACTAAGATAATCTCTTAATTATGTGCAAAAGTGCGGAAATAATCAAAGGTTATACTAGATACGAGTCGGAACCAAGCGATTCATCTTGTCTATCTGTTTTTCTTTTATTTTTATTTTCAGCATTTTAGCTAGTTTTTATTTTTCTTAGTTCAAAACATTTTTCTAAACTTTTTATTTTGATTAAACGTTGAGGATAAACCGGTACTAAAAGCTCTTGTGTCCTTGGACGACCTCGGTATCTTACCAACGCTATACTACGCCCACGATGGGTGCACTTGCCCATATGTGTGTTTAGTGTTAGTAAAATATCGTGTTTTATAAATTTAAAACTTGGCTAAAATAAGTGTTAAAGGGGCTTAAAATATACACCTAATATATATAACACTTCACACGCATTAAGTTTTTGGCGCCGCTGCCGGGGACACAAGGATTTTAAGAAAGTTAGGAATCAACGGCCTAATCATATTTTTATTTTTCTTTTTAATTTTTTAGGATTTTTTTAGTTTTTCAGCTTCTGCAGAGCTCAGCACGGGCCGTGCCTGGTCAGACACGGGCCGTGCCCAGCATCATCACTGGCAGTTTTTATTTTCTGAAGTTACAGAGAGCTGAGCACGGGGCCGTGTCGGTGCAACACGGGGTCGTGTCCAACTCCCAGTAACTGGGATCCAGAAAACAATTACTGTACCTCTGACCACGGGCCGTGTTCACTGAGCATGGGGCCGTGGTGAACATTCTGACCAACATTCTTTTCTGTTTTTATTGCAGAACTTGGGACCCAGGCGCCACATTTGAACCTCCTACGTAGTGCATGAGCTCCAGTTCTAGTAGAGACATAAAAGAACCTTTAGTAGAACCCAAACGCTTTTTCAGAAAAAGACTTAAGGCTAAAAATCAAGAGAAAGTTTCGGGGGACCCACTTCCAATGGCGGACCAACGTACCCTTATGGATTACCTACGGCCCACCGTAGGTAATCTAGGCGCCGCTATCAATGCACCGAATGTCGAAGCCAATAACTTCGAACTTCGGCCGCATTTGATACAAATGCTTCAAAACTCTGCAACCTTTCATGGGCTTGCGGACGAGGATCCCCATCTGCATATTACTAATTTCTTAGAAATATGCGATACCTTTCGGATCAATGGAGCATCAAATGACGCCATCCGCCTTCGAATGTTTCCATTTTCACTCAAAGACCGAGCTAAGGCTTGGCTCAACACCCTCCCAGTTGGCTCGGTAAACACCTGGGATGAACTAGCCCAAAAGTTTCTATATAAGTATTTCCCCCCTGCTAAAACGGCTAAATTAATGACTGAAATTAATACATATTCACAAGAAGATGGGGAATCCTTATATGAAACTTGGGAAAGGTTCAAGGAGCTACTAAGAAAGTGCCCTCATCACGGTCTTGCGGTGTGGCAACAAGTATCCACTTTCTACAATGGGTTGTTGCCACACACAAGGCAAACACTTGATTCAAGCTCCGGGGGACTTTTAGGTAATCGTCGCCCAAATGAAATATATAATCAAATTGAGGAAATTGCTCAAACCAATTTTCAATGGCACACTCCCCGAGGTAATAAATCTATTGCCCCGGGCGCCCATAAGGTTGATGAAAGCACCTCTTTACAAGCCCAAATCGAGGCCCTCTCTTCGAAAATCAAAAGGCTAGAAATGACAAAAACAGCCTCGGTTATGGCTTGTGAAGGGTGTGGTGGGTCACATGAAAATTGGAGTTGTATGAAAGAATTAGATGAACAAGCGGAAACGGTAAACTACATTGATAATAGACCTAGGCCGTCGGGTCCTCCAACGGGTACCTACAACCAAGGATGGCGTAACCACCCAAATCTTGGCTGGAGAGATCCCGGCAATAGTAGTAACCAACAAAACCAACGAACTAATTTTCAACAACCACAAAATTTCTCTCAACAACAAGGTGGAACAGAAAGGCTTGAAGATACCCTATCTCGCCTCATCTCCGACACCGAAAAGAAACACTCGGATCGATTTCAACAATTGGAATCGAATTTTAGAAATCAACAAGCTAGCATTCAAAACGTTGAAAAACAATTAAATCAACTAGCTCAAAATTTCTCCGAGAGACCACAAGGCGCGTTACCAAGTAATACCGAAACCAACCCAAAGGCGCAAGTACACCTCATCACGTTGAGAAACCGAACCGTGGGTCCCGAGGATGAGCCCTTAAGACCAATTGAAGGAAGTCAACGCCAAAACACTACTTCACCCACACCTCAACCAGAAAAGGCTC
Organism: Helianthus tuberosus; assembly: GCA_030545235.1. Classification (NCBI taxonomy): domain Eukaryota; kingdom Viridiplantae; phylum Streptophyta; class Magnoliopsida; order Asterales; family Asteraceae; genus Helianthus; species Helianthus tuberosus. The sequence goes on along the minus strand of CM060382.1, from coordinate 39,833,539 downwards.
CTTCAACAAATCAAGAGCCCACCAAGACTCATCCGATTCCATACCCCGGTAGGTTAAATCGTCAAAAGACCGATGAGCAATTCGCAAAGTTCGAAAGTTTACTAAAACAATTGCATGTTAATATTCCTTTTATTGAGGTCCTAACCCAAATGCCTAAATATGCAAAATTCATGAGGGATTTCCTCCCTCACAAAAGGAAAATTGAATCATTGCAATTAGTTAACTTAGGCGAAGAATGCTCAGCTTTAGTACTCAACAAACTTCCACAAAAGAAAATCGACCCCGGGAGCTTCACAATCCCTTGCTCGATTGGGAAGTCCCCCGTCCGTAATGCTTTAGCCGATCTTGGGGCTAGCATCAACCTCATGCCCACGTCAATGTTCAAGCGACTCGGCCTAGGAACAACAAGCCCTACAAAGATGAGCATACAACTCGCCGACAGGTCCGTCAAATTTCCACAAGGTGTCGCTGAAAATCTGCTAGTCAAGGTTGACAATTTCGTCTTTCCAACCGACTTTGTCATCCTAGACATGGAAGAAGACACCGATGTCCATCTCATCCTCGGGAGGCCATTTCTAGCCACCGCCCAAGCAGTGGTGGATATGAATGACGGAACTTTAACATTGAAGTTTGGGGATGAGGAAGTAAAATTTGAATGTGGAAAGAAAATAGAGGAAGAAGATCCGGTCAACTACATGAAGGTCATAGACTCAAGATTGGATGACGCTCTCCGACGGTGTAACATGGGATGCAATACATCCCACTTGGGTAACATTTGACCAGGCTTTGGGTCTGGCCAAGGACCCTTATAAACGTGGCGCACCACGGAGGCATTCCGCGGAACTATCCTTAGTTTAATTTAGATTAATTTTTATGTTTTCTAGTTAGTTTTAATTTTCAGGAATAAAACACACTCATGGTGGTAAGGGATGAAAAGGGGAACGAGAAAAATGACCCCATGCACAAGAACAAGGCAACCCGGCATCAATCTCTCCATTACAGAAGGTTCAACACGGGAGTGTCCAACCAACACGGCCCCGTGCTAAACCCCCTGCAGAAAAATGCTAAGTTCAGGTAACTGGACACGGGCCGTGTTCACCAGACACGCCCCCGTGTCCAGACTTCTGTTTCTTTTCTTTAATTTTTGTTACTGGCACCTGAACACGGGGCCGTGTCCGGTCCCCACGGGGCCGTGTCCAGACTGCCAGTAACATAAATCTTTGCTTTTAACACCATTTTACACATCTAATCAACCTAAAAATTTATTTTTGGACACATTGAGGACAATGTGTAATTTAAGTGTGGGGGGGATGCTAAAACCTTGAAATTTTGCAAGTCCTAAATAAAAGCCTTACACAAAACTCTATTGGAACCGCTAATCACCCCAAAAAGTTTTCAAAAATTTCATTTTTTTTACTTGTCTAGGTTTAACTCGGGAAATTCAAGTTCTCAAAAAGGTTATATTTTTACGAATTTACAACCAATAGCGTCGTGATAAAAAGAACCAACATAAGAAAATTATGAAAAGGCATAGCAAACTTAGTTAAAATTTGATTATATATACTTGATCACATAAAAACCCATTCCCAAAAAAGTGAGTTTTGAGCCTTTATTGAGCATACAAATTTACATCTTTAGACTAAATGCTCATTTTTCGTTTCTTGTGTGAATAGCCGCTCGGTTCTTACGACTCTAGAACTTGCCACGATGATACATTCCCGGTCCTTATCAACTTAAACCCGAGTAAGTAAATGATGGAGGCATTGGGACTAACCTTTTTTATTTCTACACCATTATTTTTCTTTTTTTTACCACCTACCCAAAATCCCTCTAGTTAGCCCCTTTGAGCCTAAACCTTTTCATTTCATAACCCAAACCAAACACCCTTTTACCCACCAAAACCTTTTTCATTTTTAACCCTTTGTTTTAGTAACAAGTTCGGTTTTTCGTATGGTCATTCAAAAAAAAATGTGTTGATGATGAAGCAAAAGAAAGTAAACAAACAAGTTCATCAAAAATAACTTTGTTTGAATAATAGCTTCATCAAAATAAAAGTTACAAAAATAGAAAGTCCTACGAAAACCGACACTTGTTACGCTTTTTCACCCTTTTTCTACTAACCACTAACCACTAACCTAACCACCTACCTTTAACCCAAGCCTAACCCTTCACCCACAAAGTCCTCTTGATATTTACAAAAGGTATAAAAGTTAAAAAGGAGGAGGATTGATTGCTTGGCAAGCCTATGGTAGGAATAAGTTCCATGCCGCTCTCGAGTGATTCACTAAAAATACACCTTCGGCCGAGTGTGAGTGATTTCTCCCGTGAGGTATGTGAACTTGTATATAAATGGAATTTAAAAAAAAAGGCATGTTATGCCCAAATAAGTAATTTTTCCTATGAAACGTTCTAAATAAATCATAACGAATAGGATTGTAAATAGATAAAAATAAAACCCAAAAAGATCTTGGAAATCCCGACACTCTACGACAAGCCCAAAACCTTCTCTTCTACCCATTCCATTTGGGAGTGTAAGCCACATATTAAAAGAGTTTTGCTTGAGGACAAGCAAAAGTTCAAGTGTAGGGGTATTTGATGTGTGTAAAATGCAACATATAAATTACATCAAATAAGGCATAAAACTAACCCTTTTTAAGTACTATGTTGGAAAAAGAGTGTTTTTGTCTTCCTTTTGTATTTTCAGGATTAAATGAGCTCAAATTCACAAAAGAAGCAAAAAGACAGCTAAATCTAACATAAATACAAGAAAAGGAACATAAGTGGACTGCCCGACCCCTCAACGGCATCTTCCCAAGCAAAATAGAGAAGGCAAAAGACTGAACACGCCCCGTGCTCAGCCAGCACGGGGCCGTGCCCAAGAAGCAGCAGAAAAGACAAACCTATAGAAGTTTCTATTGCCCACCACGGGGCCGTGCCCAGTGAACACGGGGGCGTGGCGAAAGTACAGCAGGCGCATTAATTGTAATTCGCATTACAATTAATGAAGAGAGAGAGTGTCAGACAGGCACGGGGGCGTGTCCAGCGGACACGGGGCCATGCCCAGCCTTCTGTTCAGCCTATAAATAGGAGTGCTTGGTTTCATTTCAACTCATCCCTTGGCACACCACCTCTCTCACACTTCATCCACCACCCACCACCCACCACCATCACAACACCATCATCCACCACCATCATCCATTGTCCATCATAGAGTGTGTGAGTCGTCTCGGGATCCAAGATTGATCGTAAGAGTTCTTGACAATCAAGGCCATGTTTGCCTAAGTCTCTTACATCACTTGGTGAAGACAAAGTGTCTAGTGTAATACTTTTTATTTCTAATCTTTTGCACTTTTTATTTGGTTTTGTATTAATGACTTTAATAACTAGTTACTTATGTTGAAGGTGATCTTTCCTTATCGTTTGTCCGTGGTGTCTTGGCATTATTTTACTGTCTATATAAAATAAAAGATTTTCACCATTCATATCTCCACGGTCTATATGGAGGTATGTTGGCTACCTGGTCGGGGGTTAAGGGAACGGTTTGATAAAGGTCTTGCCATTGTTCAGCGTTTAGAGGTCCTGCAATGGACCTGGGTCAAATTTAGTAGGACCTCCTTCAATGCTTCACGGTATTGGATGGCGGGGGTCCAAACTCTTTGATCCCTTCATAAGTTAACTACTATTAATACTATAACCCGGCTATTTAGGACTGTATCCCTGCTGACTCATACTACTTAGTCGAGGGTAACGTCACCGCCAAAAGCAGAGCCTACCATAATTTGCATTAATAACTTAATTAATTATCTTCCAATAATCCACCCTTTTAGGATTGTATCCTTGCTGACTCAAACTACTGGGGTGAGGGTAACGTCACCTTCAAAAGAGGGGCCTACTACAATAACTAAGATAATCTCTTAATTATGTGCAAAAGTGCGGAAATAATCAAAGGTTATACTAGATACGAGTCGGAACCAAGTGATTCATCTTGTCTATCTGTTTTTCTTTTATTTTTATTTTCAGCATTTTAGTTAGTTCTTATTTTTCTTTGTTCAAAACATTTTTCTAAACTTTTTATTTTGATTAGACGTTGAGGATAAACCGGTACTAAAAGCTCTTGTGTCCTTGGACGACCTCGGTATCTTACCAACGCTATACTACGCCCACGATGGGTGCACTTGCCCATATGTGTGTTTAGTGTTAGTAAAATATCGTGTTTTATAAATTTAAAACTTGGCTAAAATAAGTGTTAAAGGGTCTTAAAATATACACCTAATATATATAACACTTCACACGCATCACTCATGATTCAAAAAAAAATGAACATGTGTTATTTCTGTACACAACAGATAATCCGACTTATCAAAACAAAAAAAATTGCAGGTGATGATGTCGATGATACGCATAACACGGAAGCTTCCGTACCAACTATGATACAAACAAGTGATGACAAAAATCAAGAAGGTAAGTTCTACATGTTTTTTACTTCTTTCAAAAATTATAATAAATTTGGCATTTTTTTATTAAATACTAACGAACAAAAACTAAAATTGAGCAGGGTAGGGGACGGCTGAAAATTATATCACACGTAATGCTTGGGTAAAGGAACTTGAATCAAGGCGAAGAAAACCAGTTGGTAGGTTCAACCGCTCATGTGATGACCATGAACACGAAATGGAAATCGACATTACAACGGAAGAACAACGTATTTGGGAGTTTCTATTCGATGTGAAGTACTCAATGTAAGCTTTAGTTTAAAATATTAAAAATACTAGTTGTTACATTATGCAAAACTTTGGTCCTCTGATAGATTAGGGAATGTTTTGCTCCAAATAGTATGTTTAAAAAATAGTCTATTATGTTTTAAATGTATAACAGCATATGATTTTTCACAAAACAGGACACGGGAAATGGTCATCTCCTTGTCTAGCGGGGTAACAAAAAAATTTGGTCAATCTGCTGGGTAAGTTCAGCTATAAAAGATATACGTAAAATATAATAGTCCTAGTTTCTTGATATCCAGAATCTAATTTAAATATCTAACATTGTCTTACGCAGAGATGTTATCTTCGAGAGTATATACGGCTTGGAACTCACAAAAACGCTGATGCGCACATTGAGGGAGGAAGTGAAGGTCTGCTCTGATGTGGTTGATGCTTGGGTAGATGTGATGAATTATGAAGAACTTGATAGAACCAACGGCTGCCCGACGCGGATTTATTTTAGCACAACTGTGATAGTAAGTATTCATACTATATTACTTGATCTTTGTCTGTGATTTTGGATTTATTAAGTCTTTTGGAACGTTGTAAGTTTGCCTATGTAAATGCATCTTTTGAATTATTGTAATTCGGGGCTTGCACCACCTTATTGACACATCTTATTTGAAAAAAAAAACATGACAACTGGTTATTGACGGATTCTACTTGTGATGATGATGAACGTATGAAAACGTTCGGCGAAAGGATGGTCGTAGGCGGCGCATATGAATTCATTGGGATGAAAATGGTTTTCTTTCCAATCCTGGAGAATGATGAATATTACATGATTGTTTTCGATCTGGAAAACGGTGAAATAACCGTCATAGACCACAAGCCTGATCGCACACGCTTAGCTGGCATTAGGGATCATCAAGACTACTACAAAAAAGATACACCATACAAAGTGGTTAGTCATTTTCTTTTCTCATAAAACATTACGATGAAAAACAGCAACTCATACAAAAATTGATTAGTTTGTCGTTTTTTTAACAGAAGCATATGCTGGACGCTTATTTGGAGCATTCCGAACATCCGTCAAAGGATAAAATTGCGCCAGCCAAGATTAAGAGGTGTGATATCCATTGGGCGACAACTGCACATCCAATGGATAGTGAAGTATTCCTTATGCACCACATGCAGAATTTTAACGGCATTAGTAAACACTTTGAATGTGATTTTAGTAGCAACTGGAAGCAAAAGCAAAAACAGATTCTTACCCTCCGAAAAAAATTCGCTACACGCATACTACTCTCTGATGTGAATGTAATGAAGGGAAAGGTTCGCGATGCTGCATTATCAGTGTAAGTTACTACTCCGTATGGTAATGTTATGTTTTTTGTGGATGGGCCTATTGTGGACAACTTAAACAATTTAAACTCGTACTTTGTCAGTTGCCTGTATGTATCTAACTATTAATGTCTGTCGTTGATCTGGACAACTTAAACAATTTATGTGTACGTTTAGTGTTACATTTTGGTGAACCATAAGTAAACTACTGGGAAGTTTGACTAAGATAAATATTTTCTTTTGACAAGCATACAATAAGATGATGTAAAAAAAGGTGTTACAAAGCAATATTTCCGTTTGATAAATTTTTTAATCAATATGTGTGTTCTTTGTTCTTGGTACAAAAAACAGTACCAAAAAAAAAAAAAATGTAACAACATATATTAAATTGAGGGGCGAGTTACCTGCTATGCAAAGCTAACTACTCCTAGTTATAATATATTTTCATAAAGAAAAACAACTACAGTCTTACAAAAAATAATGCTACCAGCTTTGAATTGTCAAATCTGCAAAAAAAGTACACACATGTACCCATACCATATCCAAGAAATATATCATAGTACCCATTATTATAATAATATATATAAAGTACAATCTCATATAAATGTCAGATTATGGGGAATCTAAGATGGACAAAAAGGAAGGATAGTTCTCAATTGTACTTATATCTTATCTCAATTGTAATACTCTTATAGTATTTTTATAAAGAAAAAAAAGTGAAGTCTTACAAATTAATTGTGCCAACTTGGAAGTGCCTAATCTGCATAAGAAGTACATATATATCGAACACTATATCCAAGAAATATATAAAAGTACAGTCTCATAAAATGCCCCATTATGGGGAATCTAAATTGGACAAAAAGAAAGCTTATCACTCATTAATGTTTACACCAAGGAAAAGACATAAATAATAAAAAGGAAAATATGTGTACTTCTATATCTATCTTATGCCCATTTAAAAAAAGAAAAAATGACTACTTCTATCTCTAACGATATGCATTGTTAGTGTATCTCTGTCATGATTTGATAACTATAGTACACGCATTTAATAAATCCCAATTGTCTCTTTGCGGTGTAATAATAAAAATATAAAATATATATACACCTATCACAAGTTCAAAACTTTAAAGAAACTTGTAACTCGTTAAATCAAATGTAAATCTACTAATTGTTTTCAAACAAAAAGAAAAAGTAAAAAAAATACTTAACTTCTATGTTGGTCAGTGTAGTACATTTAATGTTGATGTAAACTGATGTAAACAATCTAATTAATTTATCCACCTAACATCATTTGATTGTCTATAAATTAAGGTGAAATATAAACATTAGTTTCATCACTTGTTCACCATAAAGAACTAAAAAAAACAACCTTATTATGTCTAGTCCAACATCACCAGCTAACTCAAAACGGGTTACCAAACGATTGCGGAGAACTCTTTCATTCGAACTCCAATCTCCAAAATCGGATTGCAACCCAGAGTGTTCTCAAATCACAAACACCTGTTCTATTCCGTTAACGCCGCAAACTGTTGAAGAAAATTTGGATATGGATGCTAAGCTTATAAGTGACCTCCTTACTAACACTAAACCTGAAGTAACAACACATGATGAGATGTCGCTAGATGAGGCACTTTTTGATGTTGACTGGGGATCATTTTACTTCACCACACAAGTTACCCCTGTCAAAAACTCTTCATCTGTGGTGCTCGCAGACCAAGCAAAACCAGTCAACGCCACCCAGGAGACCTCCCCGGCAGTTGATCCAAAGACTATCGATGATCCTGAAGATGATCCTATAGATGATGATTACTCTTGTTACTATCCAAACACCCTTATCTCGTGGGCCAACCACAACCCGTGGGAGAGTGAGCTTAGCCCAGAACCACTTAGCGTTGAAATTGAGTATGGCACTCCAAGATCGTTTCTTGACTAAATAGTGGTGTTTATGTGAACTTACTAGTATGTGTGTGAAAAAGAAAGTACCCCAATTTTCCCTCTCATATATAGGGGCTACTTTCCTTATCCTATGTTATCCAATGTACTTTACCATATCTAGTGTTAAAGTTATTATGTACTCAACTAGGGCTACTGAACTATTCTGTTAAATCTATGTTTTCAATCTATGTTATTAAAAAAATCGTGTCATTATTATATGATTTCAACAAATACTGACTTCTAAACATAAAAAAAAATTACATAAGTTACACCCTTTAGGAAAAAAATAATAAATGAAAAAGAGTAACATGATCAAATCTAAAAAAAAGATTCAAGCAACCGTCAACAAAAGCACATAATCAAAAACACACATACAGCAAAAATGTACAAAAACCTTAGAGAAAAAAAATGTAATACCGTACGTAAGCACGTGCACACATACAACAAAAAATGTACAAAAATCTCAGAGGAAAAAAAAGTAACAAAAATGTACAAAAAACTTAGAGAAAAACAAAATGTAACATGGTCAAAACAACCAAATTATTTCTCATTCAACACAGGAAAAATCTACAAAAATCTAAGAGAAAAAAAATGTAACATGGTAAACCCAAAACCAACAAATCCATGACGTAGAAGATTCTCATGTTCAACCAAACATCAATAAGTACATACTACCCAGGATAATCCAACTAAGTATCACATATTTCTTAGTCTCAACAAACAATGGCAAAACCCTCAACAAACAATGCTAACAAGTAAGCTGCCAATTACTAACGCTAATATCAGTAACCATATAACCCTCTTCTTCTTCTTCCGGATTTCTTGCTCACGGGCAAAGAGTTCAGCTTGTAGGTTATTGATGTTCCTCAAAAGACCTGGTATGATCCTAGTTGACCTTAGGCACATCGGTGGGTCGACCCAACCAATGAAAGGGCAGTTGCTAGGCTACATTAAAAATAATGGGCATAAAACCCGATTAGAACATACATTTACTTATTAAAACAGGGTTTGAATTTTTTACCTTAAACGAACATGAATAGAACCTTCTTCCTGGGTTATCATCTGTCCATGATGTCCGGATGGTAGCAATCCTCTCACATGAACGCCTTTTCATGTTTTTTTGAGGGGTAGATGAGGCTCAGATAGATGAATTGTAAAGAAAATAGAGAGATAAGAAAATCATATATTTGAATATAGTTGGAGTAGTTGTATATGGAGATAGTTGGAAGCCTATAGTTGGAATGATGATCTATGACATCCATCTAGAACAAAAGATATGTACTAAGGATTTGTGGGCCCCATTATAAACATATTCTTTTGTCATTACCCACATCCATACACTTTTTTCTTTTTCTACTTTTTATTACTTTTTTCTTTTGTTAGCATGTGGCCTACCCATAGAAAGAGTTTACGACCACATTTGTACTTGTATAACCAACAGAAAAAAAATTCATCCCAATAAAGAAGTAACAACACACAAACTAGAGAGTTTTTTTTTTCATTATATATTACACCACAAAAAATTACAAAATCATTAGACACATAAATTACTCCTTAGTTAATGTTCATAACCTGATACTTCACCTAATTTCTAATTAACCTAAAAACACACATCTTCAAAAACAAACATAATTAGAAAAACACAACAACACCACCTTATTTCTACTTGAGCTCCTTCATGTGAACCACTTTTTGCACTTGCATGGGTTTGGTGGCACGGGGGAAACTAATATGTTTATTGGGAAATATGAATCCCACTCAATTTCACTCATCCATGAGACATCATCAACCCAATCGCTGTTTTTGGAATCATCAACATGTCTCTTTGTTGGGTATATTGTAGGCTCATCGTTAGGCATCACATCAACGGTAGTGTGTGTATCAAAGCCAAAGGGTTCACCCTTGGGCACTACATTTGGCTCCAACTTAACTGTAGGCTTAACACTACGCATGTTTTTCGGTATTGCTCGCGCCATAGGCTTCACATCGGGTTCCACCTTTGGGGTCGAATAAAAGCTACTCCTCTTTCCGCGGGGGTGCCCATCAATGGTAAAAATCTTTCTAAGCGTGTCTGTGGGCATATGCACTAAAGGGGTTGCATGCATATCGCCAACACTCACTGGAGTCGATGCATACTTTCGAAGTCTCTTCCCGACATTAATGAACTCATTTTTTCCAAGATTGAGATCGATCACCTCAGCATCCGGGACTTTGGATCCCGCGGATGGCCTCTTGTGCATTGTTATGCTTTGGGTGTGATTAGTAGTTAACAATGGTTTGTGGATGTACACATTATGTATGCTGAAACTATTTATAATGAAAAAGTAAACTTTTGGGGGTGGATGGTGGTGATTAGATATGAAAATAAATGACAAATTAAATGAATCCCCAGATAAAAAGGAGAAAGTAACAAAAAGATACATCTTGTTGGGGCAGCCCATCTTGTTGTATGTATTTTATATAAAATTTGTATCTACAACTTGACCATATAAAAAGTTGTTACTTTATGTATAATATATAAAATTTGTTACAATAACAAGTAATATTCATCCAGCCTTCATCCAGATATATTATCTCTTTAAGAAAAAAACGGCTTGTGTTTTATAAAATAAAAAATACAAAAAAAAAACTACAAAATACTATATGTGTTTAAATTTTTTTATTTGATTACTATTTTTTGTAACGAAATGGGTCATTTTCTGACTAATTATATACATAACTTGGAATAAAAACAAAACCAGAAAATACATAAGATAGAAAATTCTCAGATTCAACACAGCAAAAATCTACAAAAATCTCAGGGAAAAAAATGTAACATGGTGAAAACAAAACCAAAAAAACCATAACATAGAAAATTCTCAGCTTCAACCAAACATCAACAAGTACATACTAACAAAAATGTCGACAAAAAATGGCAAAAACCTGAACAAACAACATTTAGTTTTCACGCAAACATTGTGCATATCATTTCATAATGCAACTGATCAATTAAACCATAGTCATTAAACTGAAAACCGTCCTACATACCAAACCCACATACATCCTAACATGCAAACATATGCATGTGCATCCATTTTCAGATAATCTACACATGCAAACATGTGCATCTACAAAAAGGCAGCCCAAAAAATACAAAAGGGATGATCAAAGTTTAGTTCCGCTCCACTAAAATGGAGACCAAAAAGCTGGCGTCATACAAGTTTTCAAAACACGCACAGCACACACATCAAAATAAATACCAAATCAAGTGGACTCCTGACTCGCAGAGCTTGAGTCCTCATCCTCGTTACCCGATTTATTCTTCTTCTTTTTCTTGCAATTTCTTGAATCACGCCCAGTCACTTACTTCATACATGTTCGGCAAAGCCTTGGTGTTTTGGGAGGTTTGACAGCAGAGTTGCTCGTTCCATCCTGCGATGCTCTAGACAATCGTCGACGTTTGCCGCATCCTTTGTTCCTGATCCCGTCTGGATTGTTGAGAGTTACGTCCCCATCTAAAGAAACACCAAGCAATTCTTCAACAGCAGCATAGTTATCATTCTTGGCTTCGTCATCAACTGGTCCTCCATTTAGTAACTTGGATTTCAGTTCCTTTATCTGCTCAGCGAAAGTAAAAAGTCCTCCAACATCACTTCTTAATGCGTCTACACATTCGGTTACAATCTCAAGAATCTGACTTCTCACAGCAGCTTGTGGACGGGTGTCAAAGCCGTATCAACGCTCAATAGAAAATATACTTTTGGGAAGCACGTCCCTAGTCCAACGCTTAACAACAAACTGGGCAGGGATTTTTTCAATATTGTTTACCCGGTAAACACAAAAGATGTGCCTACACAGATATCCAATACGGATGAAGTTGTTGCATGAACAAGAGACCAACTGATTTCTCCACTCAAGTTTAACCTACAAAAACACCAAAACACATTATTAAGCTTCTGTGAAAAAAAGCATAATGAAAGCTTAAACAAAAGATGTCATCATAAGGATACAGCACAATTACCGTGAATGTGTTGGTTGCATTGCTTCGCTTGTCAAACTGATTCACATAGTAAACACGAACATCATCACAATCCTCCGTGTTTAGAATGTAACAAAGCAACTTCCCATTGTATATCTCTTTTCTTACCTCTGTGAAAATTGCATGTGTGTACAGCTCAAAAGCGTGCTTCTCGATAGCCAAATCAGTACTGTCCATGAATACACTAGATGAGGTTTTAAACTCTGCAACACGTTGCCTGTAACGCTGATTGTCTATCCTAGTTTCATAACATAGCATGAACTGAACTAGTGTGTTAGCACTAGTAGAGTTGACCTTGAAGCTTGAGTTAGAGCTTTCACATCTTGATGTAGTCTTCATCAGACAACACATTGGGATATCACGGAAGTAGGCAGGTACCCATTGGTCCCTAATTGAGTACATATCATTCAACCAGTCGTGATCTTGTAACCCATATTCCTCCATCAAAAGTTGCCAACGCGTCTCAAATGTAGATGGTTTCATGTGAATACTCCACACCAAACGATGTATCAATACCCTTAACTCAGAGTTTTGTAATAGGTCTCCATCAATCTATAAATAACAGGCCCCCAAGCTGTTAAAAGAGGTAACAAAATAAAAACTTCTCAAACAAGATTGATAAATTAATAAAACCTTCGTTGGAATTTTTTCATAATATGCCACATGCAAAGGCGGTGCCGAGCGTCTGTGAAAACCTCTGAAATGGTAGCTTTCATTGAAGGGTCCTGGTCCGTCAGAACTAACTTTGGTTGCTTCTTGTGTGCCTTCAGAAATGATTCAAGTAACCACTTGTAAGACTCGGTGGTTTCATTGAATAGCAAGCCAGCACCAAATGTCACACATTGTTTATGATTATCAACACCGGTGAAAGGAACAAAAATCATGTTGTACCTGCATGACAAAGAAAAAAAACAAAAGGTAATAATATGTTAAAGGGGAAAAAAGTGCCAGTTTGCAAAACCTTACTTGTTAGTGTGATAAGTCGCATCAAAAGCTAACACATCACCAAACACCTCATAGTTTATCTTGGAAATTTCGTCTGCCCAAAAAATCGACCTCAATTGCCCTTTCTCAACCACAAACTCATAGTAAAAGTCTGGTAAGCTCCCCGATCTTTCTTTCAAACGATCTATAACAAGTTGCGCATCACGGTCACCAATATAAAGCCTAACCGACTGGCTCCAGTTCTTAAAATCAGTTGGCGTCCCACGTACGTTGTGATGTCCACCCATCAGGGACACTAAAACTCTGTGAGAAACAATTGGACCAATTCTGTTCAAACTCATGTTATGGATAAACTGTTTGGATGTAAAGGGTAGTTTCCTTGAAATCCTACTTAGGTCACGATTAAAACGCTCAACAAAGGGATGATTATGGTGCTCATGGAACCCTACCACTGTGCATATAGAGCTGCCCTCAGAAAACTTAACCAGTATACTAGCCTTGCAATCTGTCACTTTGAAATTACTTTGCCTAATAGTCAAGGTTGACTGCTCCAAGGTATCAGTTTTACGCCTAATTTGTGGTTTTGAATATTTAGTACACCTTATGTACTGGTGAGTGACAAAACCCTTCCATCTCTTGGTTTGCCCCTTACGAATAGAAAACCCAGAATACACAGCATAGTCCTTGTACATACTGAACACGTCGTTCCACGTTTCATATACAGAACCAACAACAGGCTTTAAAACAATAGGAACATTAGGACACCACATTTTAGTGCCATTGGGTTTGTGGTGAACATAAAACTCCTCGTTCGCATGAATATCTACAAAAAAGGTCACGAGTCTTAGAAAACATTGTATTGTTTAATAAATTTTAACACGTATAGGTTAATTTTTTTTACATGTAACATTGTATTCTCAAAAACAAGTTTAACACGTTTCACTAAAATGCAAAAAAAAAAAAACATGGTAGTACATTTTTTTTATGTCACAAAAAAGTGTAGATGCTGGTGGAATTTCTTATGTAGCCCAAAAATGTAATCTCGAATGTTTTCCCCAGCCTGTTTTCCCCTTCCAATAAAAATATAAAAACTTAATACAAGTCCAACCACACATGTTTTTACCTCCTACAAAATATATAAGCTTGTTTCATAAAAACTTAATACAAGTGTAGCCACACATTTTTTACCTTCTACAAAATATAAAAGCTTGTTTCATAAAAAACAAAATACAAGTGTAACCACACATGTTTTTACCTTCTACAAAATATAAAAGCTTGTTTCATAAAAAATAAAAATACAAGTCTAACCACACATTTCCTCCTCTACCAACAAAAGAAATAAAATAAATAATAATAATAACAAACTACGAAAATTAAAACTAAGGGTATGTTACAATAACCCTATAGAAAAAAATTCATGGTTTCACATAAACAAAAATGACCTGTTGATAGCAACTGTGTAAAAGTACAATTCTGAACACCATCTTCATCATCATTTGTGGCATTTTGATTCAGAACTGATGCTACACATAAAAAATAAAAAACAAAGAAAATGAATCAAGAACAATCCAATGAAAAACTAAACAAGAAATCCTTAATTTACAAAAGTACTCGTATACATTTAAAGCTGTACATTTAATAAAACAGAAAAAAAACTCACCTGGAAACGCTGAAGAAATAGGTTCAGGTTCTTCAACAACCCTACTCTCAAACAATGCATCTTCATCTTCATTAAATGCAAAAACAGGTGAAAGATTATGTGGAACAACATTTAAGGCTGAACCAGGATGATCAATGAGTGTCTCCGTACCACCGGCAACGGTCCGAGGGTGTTGGCTGTTCGAATCAGCCATGTTAAATGAAAATACCCTTCAATGGTGAGTATGGTTTCTTTCTCTCACTGCACTCTCTGGTTCGAAATAAATGAGATTTGAGATTATATCCATGAATATGTAAAAAGAACATGTGAGAGATACACAAGTACAAATGTAATTAATGAAAAGCTTGACAAGAAGAAGCAATGTTAAAAGATCTGCGTGTGCAGACTTACACATGAAAAGGGTCACACAAATCTCAAAAGGTTAGAAAGAAAAAGACGGTTATGCCCTTTCCTACTCTCAATCTAAATTCATATGTGGATCAATCCTAGCCACATGTGTGAGTTTTCAGGGTTTAGTCAACTGGAGTGGGTTTTCTCCTTATAATTAGCCTATATATATATATACATATATATACATATATATACATATATAGGGTAGGGATCCTAAGAGAAGTCCACCCTATTTGAGAAACTTGAGAAGCAATCTGGACCACATATTTTCCCTAAGCAAAAAATGCAAAAAAAAAAGGTGAAAAAAATGCAATTATTTTTTTTTTCGGAAAAATCGCAGCTTTTTCTTTAAGGATTAAATTTTTTATTTAAAATTTTTTTTTTGGATTTATACACATGTGTATATTGTTAATCTTTTAACTATACATATATGTTTATTGTCAATTATACATATATGTATATACATGTTTAAAATTGAAAAAAATATGTGTTATAAATCCTAAACCTTAAACCATAAACACTAAGGTGCTGTTTGTTTTTTCTGCACGAAAACCTCTTCTGCTGCAGGCCACATCTGCAGGAGAAGAGGTGGACCAAATGTCTTCAGTCTGCAAGGAGAAGAGGGTTTGTTTTTCTTTTTATATAAAACCTCTTCACACACAAACACACACAAACACACACACAGATCTCTCTCTACTCTCTCTCTACCATCGCCATCTTCACCACCGCCACCACTTCACCACCGTCATCATCACCACCGCCATCATCACCACCACTTCACCATCGTCATCATCACCACCACTTCACCACCGTCATCATCACCACCGCCATCATCACCACCACTTCACCACCGCCATCATCATCACCACCACTTCACCACCGCCATCATCATCACCGCCATCAAAACCCACCGCCGCCCCTTCTCTCTCTACGATCTCTCTCTCTCTCTCTCTTCGTTTTTAGGGTTTTTGATTTGGGGGTTTTCGATTTTAGGGTTTTCGATTTGGGGGTTTTGTTTGTTGATGATGATGTCGAAGGTGGTGGCGGAGTGGAGGTGGAGCAGATGTCGGAGGTGGAGCAGAGGTGGTGGCGGAGTGGAGGTGGAGGTGGAGAAGATTTGGGGGTTTTGTTTGTGACGTCGATTTGGGGCTGGAGCAGCGGAGGTGGTGGCGGAGTGGAGGTGGTGGTGGCGGAGCAGGGGTGGTGATGATGATGATGATGATGATGATGATGGTGGCGGAGTAGGGGTGGTGGTGGCGGAGCAGGGGTGGAGGTGGAGGTGGTGCCAAGAAGAGGTAAACCTCTGCTTGGAGAAGCTTACCTCTCATCTCTTCCCCAAGAAGAGGTTGGGGAGAGGTAAAAAGCACTTCTCGAAAAAAAAAAACAAACACTCTTCTGAGGCTAAACCTCTTCCCGCGTCTGCACGGTGCAGACAGAAGAGGCCAGGAAGCTCTTCTTCCAAAAAACAAACACCACCTAAAGCAAAACCTTAATGCTAAACCCTAAACCCTAAAGCTATACCTTAATGCTAAACCCTAAAGCTAAACCCTAATTCTAAACCCTAAAGCTAAACCCTAAAGCTAAAACTAAACCCTAAAGCTAAACCCTTAATGCTAAACCCTAATGCAAACCCTAAAGATAAAGCTAAACCCAAAAGTTAAAGCTAAACCCAAAAGTTAAAGCCAAACCCTAATGCTAAACCCAAAAGCTAAACCCTAATGCTAAACCCTAAATACTATTGCTAAACCCAAGTGCTAAACCCTAATGCTAAACCCTAAAGCTAAACCCTAAACCATAAAGCTAAACCCTAAACCCATTGCTAAACCCTAAATACTAATGCTAAACCTAAATAACACTTATTTTTCAATTTTAAACATGTATATACATATATGTATAATTGACAATATATACATATATGTATAGTTAAAAGATTAACAATATACACATGTGTATAAATCCCAAAAAAAAAAAATTAAAAAAAAATTAAATCCTTAAAGAAAACGCTAAGATTTTTCCAAAAAAAAAAATTGCATTTTTTTTTACCTTTTTTTTGCATTTTTTTGCTTAGGGAAAATGTGTGGTCCAGAATGCTTCTCAAGTTTCTCAATTAGCCTACTACTTCTCACATGATCCTTATCATATATATATATATATATATATATAGGGGGCCACTAAAATGAAAACCACCCTCAGTTAAGAGAACCACGAGAACCACTCTCCACCAATCAGATAATGACACCCAAATGGGTAATATAGTCATTTAATCAAGGGTTAATGGATTTAAACACCCCCAACTATGGCCATTTGGCCGATGGCACTCTCAACTTTCACTTTGGCTCAGACCACTCCCAACTTAACACATCGATTGTCATGGCACCCCTTCGTTAAATATTCACTAACCAGGTTACTAAAATTAGCCTATGTGACAATTTAATCTGATGTGGCATTTCATACGTGTTCTTATCTTGGTTTGAGTGAAGTGATGCTGTGTTTTGGGGATTATAAACTTCACGAATGAGGGATTATCCACATCAGTTAATGTATGACACGTATGAATGCCACATCAGATTAAATTGCCACATAGGCTAATTTTAGTAACCTGGTTAGTGAATATTTAACGAAGGGGTGCCATGACACTCGATGTGTTAAGTTGGGAGTGGTCTGAGCCAAAGTGAAAGTTGAGAGTGCCATCGGCCAAATGGCCATAGTTGGGGGTGTTTAAATCCATTAACCCTTTAATCAAAACCGTCAAATCATCTCTCTCTCCTCTTTAAAGTCTCTTTTTAAAGTCATTTCAATTTCTCTCTCTTCACATTTAATCAAAACCATCAAATCATCTATCTCTCCTCTTAAAAGTCTTTTTAAAAAAAATTGTAAAATTTTTTTGGTAGAAAAGTAAAAAAAAAACTATAAAACCGTAAAAAAAGTTTTCGTAAAAAAGTTAAAAAAAACGTGTGTAAAAATTTTTTTTGTGAAAAAAGGTTAAAACCATAAAAAAATTCCTATAAATTTTTGTTCTTTCTTGAAAGTTTTTGTAAAAAAAAATTATAAAAAAGGTTTTTTTGTAAAAAAAGATCTAAAACCGTAAAAAAAGTTTTCATAAAAAAAGTTTAAAAACTTATGTGTAAAAAAACGACGCGTAAATATAGGGCGAAAAAAACGGGACGTAAAAAATTGCGCGTAAAAAAACAGCACGTAAAAAACGGGGTGTAAAAACGGCGCGTAAAAAAACAGCTCGTAGAAAACCGGGTGATAAAACGACGCGTAAAAATGGGGCGTAAAAAACGGTGCGTTAAATCGGGCGTAAAAAATGGCGCGTAAAACCGGGTGTAAAAACGGAGCGTAAAAACGGGGCCATGACAATCGATGTGTTAAGTTGGGAGTGGTTAAGCTGATACACCTTTCTCTCCCCCTCTCGTTTCCTTTCCGGCGGCCGGAGTTGGACTCTGACAACTATGACTGCTGTTCTTTGCTCCGACGAGACACTCACAACACACCACTACCCACCTTCTTCACCTTAAGTCCACCACAAACCCCCATGTTTTCAATGATGTTCTTACCCTCCGTCCGTTTTCTGATGATGTCGTAGATGATGTTCTCTCTCTCTCATCTCTCATCTCTCATCAGATCTGCTATCTCTCTATCATCTCTCATCAGATCATTTTTGACGGTGACGGAGGGTGTTGTAACACCCCGTGTTTCGGAAGTCAAAGTCAAAGTCAAGATTGAAGTCAGAAAAAGAAAAGATTGCTAATTGCAATCTGTCTCCCCTTGCTCAATTCCTGTTTTGACTTCTTTGACTTGTATTTAGTCTATTTTGTTTTCGCTTTAGTTGTATTATGTGAAGTATCTATTAATAATCGCCTAGTAATCGCTATTTATAACAATCGAAATCGCACTCGCAACCCGAAATACGTATTTTGGTAACTGTTATACGTGTGTGTGTGCCTTATGAGTTACTTGTGCATGTTTATTTATGTTATGTGTGGTAATCAATCGAAACGCAATCGAACTCAATCGTAATTGAATCGCAAACGCTAAATGGATACGAAGTAAGGATGCTTGTATGTTGATATAGTAGTTGGGATCAAAAGTAATTTGACTAGGAAACTCTATCGCATCGCAACGCTCGCAATCGAAATCGAAACAGCAAAACTCGTCGCACCGAACACTCGAACGAGGTGACTGATCGACCAGGCGACCAGCCGTTCGATCGGACTGCCGTCCGATCGGACAAGCTGTTCGATCGGGCTGCCTAACCGATCGACCAGCCTCTTTCCACTTTGGGTAACCCTATAAATACCCCTTGTCACTTTCATTCTTTCTACTTTTGGCAACTGACGTCTGACCAGCGCTGTACCCTTGCTTTTGCTCCGATTTCTCGCAATTTCCGGTAAGATTCCATCCTAAATCTTGTACTTCCTTAATCTACACGCACTCCTACACCTTTCTATCTTTTGAATCTTAACTTTTAACCGTTAAATCATCAAGATTCAAGGTGTTCTAGGGTGACGTCATCATGTGTTCTTGAAGAACTTCATGTTTTGGCCTTAATCCACCAAGAATAACTTGGATCTAACCGATTTCCACATAAACAAACAAAGAGCTTTCATAGATCTAAACATATTCACAACAAAAAGGATTGAGAGATGGTTTTCCAACTTTCTTTCAACTCTTTCACACTCAATGCACTCAAAACCGATAGAATCGGAGCTTGTGCGGACTTACTACTCATTCTTGTGGTTGTGTTGGTTCAAGACCTGGATTCTATCCACGAGACTACCGATTTCGGGTTAAACATGGAACACCGTCTCGAACCGTTAACTGACCGGATTTAGGTGATTCCTGTCCGATCAGGGGTACCAAGTATTGACAAGGTTTCTGTTGCTTAACATGTTATCAAAACGTCTCGATAAAACGACAAACTATCAAAACAACCAAGTGTAAGACGAATAGGTCGACTAGGACGGAGTGCCGTCGGATCAGACTGTTGTCCAATCGAACAGCCAATCCGAACGACTGGCCAACCCGAGCGACTTGCACCTTGGGTCCCACACTTAACCATTTTGCCAACATTTGAAGTCTGAATGTTGAACGAATTGTTGTCCGATCGGACTACCATCCGATCGAACTGCCATTCGAATCCTGAGACATATAAACTTCCACACTTAAACAATTTTCAACATGTTCAATGCACAAAGGATGCCACCCGATCGAACAACCGTTCGATCGAGTGACAACCTGCTGTGAACTTGTTCTCGCTGAGGTGTCCAACCAATCGGGTTGTCGTCCAATCGGACGACCATCCGATCGACCGAACTGAAAGGTAGAGATACTTCTATGTTTTCAAAATGCTACAACGAAAACTTCAAAAGTCAAGCCATCATACACAAACACATCCTTCCTAAAGGAAGAAACAATCCACTCGAACAGTCATACGACGGGACGACCGTCTGAACGGACTACCACTCGCACGACCGGCTGTCCGATCGGACTACCATCTTCTCGAACTATTGTCCGAACCACTTGTACCTTGCATCGTTTTATGCGTCGCTTATCTTTATGCTATCAATCTGTTCAGGCTAACCCTACTCTCTAGCGCTCCCTTCAATCCATCAATCGCTGTGAGTATACTCGATCCCGTTTTGCTTTACGCACTTTTGGGTGTTACATACGTTACTTATACAAAATCACATCGAACACACCACTCCATACTTTAAACGCTAACCGTTATCGCATGTATACGTGACTAAATGAATGCTTGTTTGTTATGTTTACACATGGAATGTTGTCTACCTGCCTTAGCAACGGTAGTACTATTAGTTTGGACTCAGCACCCGTTCACTCGGGGGTTGTTAAGGACAATTACCTACATGGCTCACAGTGTTGAGTATGTATCACGAATTGCCTTGGGCAGTCAACCCGCAGTCATTGGTATCGATAGGTTCATGTCGATAACTAACATGCCTCATTTCACTCTGTGTACGTGCTGGTTATGCGTAACGCTTTCGAACTCTACATGCTATTATCAAACTTGTATGCTCACCTTTACACTATGTGTATTGACTTTTACTTTAACGTATGTGGCAGGTGCTTAGGATGCTTATTTGCTTACTTTGCTGTGAAATCGAGGCTAGGAAAGTCCTAGGTCAACAATAAACAATTGTCTGTAATAAAAATCTGAGTTGTCGGAACAGAACAATTTGACTAGATCTTTCTGTAATAATTGTATTATCATTTATGACATGGTATGGGACGTGTTGCTTTAAATATTTGGTAAATATAGTTGTTATGGAAACTTCTGGACAATTTGTTTCGCTCAGTGCCATGCCCCGATGTTTCCGCCATCGGTTGGGGTGTGACGGATTGGTATCAGAGCCATAACTGTAGGGAATTAGGGAAGACTCGACCTAGTCCGGGTCGATGTCTTAGAGACCTAGTCTATAGTTAGGAACCAACAGACCGACTCGTGCATGTCCAGTAGGGATTATGTGTGAGCGTCCTGCTACTTATCGCTATTCTCGCCTATACTGCACTATCACTGCACTCGAATTTTCAAATTATGAATGAGTTATTAAGTCGAGATTAGGTGTGAAAACTGCAAACTCTCGACTAAATTGCTTGATCCAACCCACATTTTTATCTATAAACACGAGAATTTGCGTTGAACCAGGAGTAAAATCCATACTTTGACGCATAATTCCCCCTTATTTTATCAAAACAGGAACGAAGTTGTTAAGCCAGGGGTGAAACCCTAACCTTGACGATTTGTTCCGACCTTTACCTGGTCTTACTAAACTCTCACCAAAGTCTCGACGGACTCCAACGACCTGAAGTCACGGTATGACTAAAGGGAAGCGTGCCAAACGCCCAAGAATCGAGGCAAAAGCACAGTCGTGAAGGTCAAAATGTGTACAACAAGTCCTTGAGAATAGTCGAATCACTTTGGTTATTCAATGTCTAATAGCCGCAGACGATCTATTTCTCGATTTTTATGTGTTTCGATTCTGAGCCAGCAACTGCTGACTCTGATGATTCGTCAATTTTATGTGTTTGTATGTCTATTTACCTGTTTATGCGTTTAATTTTGGAGAACTATTCGATTTTCGCTTTCACTTCGATCGACACGCACGACCCGCATTGCTTATCTATCTCAAAACCTTGACAAATCGCTATCACATGAGGAACGACTTTACGCCATATTTTTTGCTATACTATTATACGCTTATACTATACTACCCGCTATGTTATTCGCGATCGCTAATCTCGAACACTCGCAGACTGTGATTGATAGGTTTCTGTATTCTGACTGCATCTTGTGATATCATGTGTATGTGCTTCTGTGCCCTACGTACCTATGTGCTTATGTGTCTCTGTGCTTATGTGAATATGTGATTATGTGTTTACGTGAATGTACGTGTTCCTGAGCTTTAGTAGGAGTAGAAGTGTGAGGTGAGATTCGATTATTTTGTGTTGAGTCCTGTGACGATGTCTGTTGCAGACAATGTCGTCATCTGGATCTCGCGCTACCCGTGATGCTCGCCGAAAGCAAGCAGACAAACGCCTCGCTGCCATGATTACTAAGCAAATGGAAAAGTTTGTACCCCAAGTCGTTAGTGAACTGTACGAAAACATGAGCAAATCGTCTGAGGAGTCCAGGACTGAGACTCCCAAAAGCTGCTTTCAGCTTCAAACAGTTCAAGGCATGTGGACCGAAAGAGTTCACCGGAGAAGAAGGCCCTACGGCTTTGTTTCAATGGTTTGACTCGATCGAAGTCACTCTACGACAGAGCGGATGTCCTGATAATCTCCGCACATTGAACGCGACCGACGTCTTCCAGTCCCGCGCTCTAGACTGGTGGACGGCCGAAAGGAACAAGCGCGGAAATGATGCAGCTTACGGTCTGTCATGGGACGAGTTGAAGAACGTTATGCTCGAAGAGTTCTGCCCTCCGCATGAGCGCCAGAAGTTGGAGGACGAGTTCTGGCACATCAAGCAGAAGGAAGGTGACAACGCTGCCCTAACTGCTCGCTTTAAGCAGCTCAGCATCATCTGTCCTGATAAAGTGAAGACGCCCGACATGGCAATCAAGAAGTACATCAGAGCTCTACCTGACTGTGTTGCGGATTTTGTGCATGCCGCAAAGACAGCAACGATCGAAGAAACTTAGTTGCTTGCCGTCGAAATCAATGACAAGCGAGTAAAAGATGGTTTTTAGGATAAAACTTCGAAGAACCTGCATCAAGTCACCACCGCACCAACCGCTGAAACCGTCGCCGCTCAATCGTCAAAGTCCTCACGCCGCAAGAAGAAGAACAACAACAACAGCTCCAGCAACAAGAACTGTGTTGTCACTACCACTGCTGCTCCACTTCAAGCTGTACTGGCTTAGCAGCAATCTCACCACCGACCAGCACCAGTTACTTATGCACCGCCTGCAAAGCGTGCGTACACAGGCCATCAGCCTGCCTGCCCAACCTGCTCTTATCATCACCCAGTGGGTCTCGCTTGCCGTTTCTGCGCTCACTGCAATATGTATGGCCACTTCACTGCTAATTGCCGTACTGGTCCCCGTCAAACCCCAGCTCAAGCCACTGCTCATCAAGCTCTGCTCCCAGCGGCGCAAGGCCAACAAGCGGCTCAGGCACCCGCGGTCAACGCCCGTGTCTGCTTCGCATGTGGTGATCCCAACCACTTTGCGAACGTGTGCCCGAACAGGGTTGTGAAACAAGAGCCCCAGCAGCAACAGCCTCAGCAGCAGCAGCAACAACAAGCCGCACGTGCCAGAACCTTCAACATCAATGTGCGCCAAGCCTAGGCTAACAACAACGTGGTCAATGGTACGTTCCTTGGGAATGGTATTTATGCTTCGAGTTTGTTTGATACTAGAGCGGATAATGGCTTTGTGTCGTTTGAATTCGAGAAGCTCCTTAGTCGTAAGCGCTCCCATCTCCCCACGACGTTCGATGTTGAAGTCGCCACCGGAAGAACTGTCGCCGTTAATTCTGTTCTCCGTGATTGTACTCTTGAGCTCTACAATCACATCTTCCCAATCGACCTTATTCCGATGCAACTCGGAAGTTTTGACATCATAGCAGGCATGGACTTTATTCGCGAAAACCATGCTGAAGTTGTGTGCTTCGATAAGATGATTCGATTCTCGCTCGCGAATGGTGATTTATTGTGTGTCTATGGTGAAACTGCTTCGAAAGGTCTTAAACTCATGTCGTGTGTCCAAGCTAGCAAGTATCTCCGCAAGGAATACAGAGCTTTCTTGGCTAACATTGTAGTAGCGGAGAAGGGAAAGAAAGGAAAGACAGAAGTGAAAGACGTTCCCGTGGTTCGTGAATTTCCTTATGTGTTCCCTGACAATCTTCCCGGTCTTCCGCCAAGTCGTGATATCGACTTTCATATTGAACTCATTCCTGGAGCCAACCCTGTTTCCAGAGCTCCTTACCGACTCACACCGTCCGAAATGCGTGAACTCTCGAGTCAGCTTCAGGAATTACTTGAGAAAGGCTTCATTCGCCCGAGCACCTCTCCTTGGGGCGCGCCAGTCCTTTTCGTCAAAAAGAAGGATGGGTCGTTCAGGATGTGCATCGACTATCGGGAATTGAATAAGCTAACTATCAAGAACCGTTATCCCCTACATCGCATTGATGATTTGTTTGATCAGCTACAAGGTGCTACATGCTTCTCGAAGATCAATCTATGCTCAGGCTATCACTAGTTACACATTCACGAGGAGGATATACCCAAAACAACGTTTCGCACTCGCTATGGCGATTATGAATTCGTTGTTATGCCTTTTGGTTTAACCAACGCACATGTGGTTTTCATGGATCTGATGAATCGCGTGTGTAAACCATATCTCGACCGTTTCGTCATCGTGTTCATCGACGATGTCTTGATCTATTCCAAGTCGAAAGCCGAACACGCGCAACATCTACGTTTGGTTCTCGAGCTACTCCAAGGAAATCGACTCTATGCCAAGTTCTCTAAGTGCGAATTCTGGCTGGAGGAGGTTCAATTCCTCGGTCACATTGTAAATAGTCAAGGTATTCACGTCGATCCCACAAAGATTGAAGCTATCAAGAGTTGGATTACACCCAAGAACCCTTTTGAAGTCCGTTCTTTTCTCAGACTAGCGGGCTATTATCGACGATTTATCGAAGGATTCTCAAAGATCGCTGTGCCGCTTACCGCTCTTACGCATAAAGACAAGCCTTTTGTTTGGGGAACTGAACAAGAGTCTGCCTTCCAAACCCTCAAGCACATGCTTTGCAATGCTCCTGTTCTCACATTGCCCGGCGGAAACGACGACTTCATTGTCTATTGTGATGCTTCCAACCTTGGTATTGGCCGTGTCCTTATGCAACGGGACAAGGTTATAGCGTACGCATCTCGTCAGCTCAAAATCCACGAGAAGAACTATACAACCCGTGATCTTGAGCTAGGCGCAGTTGTTTTTGCGTTAAAGATTTGGCGACACCAACTGTACGATCTTCACCGATCATAGGAGCCTACAACATATCTTTGATCAGAAAGAACTTAATATGCGTCAACGCCGATGGGTAGAACTTCTCAACGATTACAACTGCGAGATTCGTTATCACCCAGGCAAAGCAAATGTCGTTGCCGACGCACTCAGCAGACGAAGTTATTTGCTCAGCATTCATAACGTCCAAGCCCAATACGACCTCGAAACCCTCATCCGCGAAGCCCAGCTTGCCCGTTTTAATGCACCTTGAAGAAGGAAAGAATCTACCATGATGGAGCCCCGCTTGTGAACAAGTCAAATGGGATATTCCACTTTCTGGACCGAATTTGGATCCCCAAACGGACCAATTTGCGGCAGATACTGATGGACGAAGCCGGTGCCGATAAAATGTACCAGGACCTTCGCTACAAGTACTGGTGGCCAGGCATGAAAAGGGATATTGCTCTCTACGTTGGAAAGTGCCTGACTTGTGCAAAGGTCAAGGCTGAACATCAAAGACCCTCTGGATTACTCGAACAACCACCGATCCCTATGTGGAAGTGGGAAAGTATAGCCATGGACTTCATAACAAAGCTTCCGCACACGTCATCAGGTCACGACAGCATCTGGGTTGTTGTTGACCGTTTGACCAAATTTGCTCACTTTTTGCCTATACGAGAAGACTACAAGGTAGAACGATTAGCCCGAATCTACACCAATGAGATCATTTATCGACATGGGACGCCTCGAGACATCATCTTTGACCGTGATGCTCAGTTTACCTCGCGACTGTGGGAAACGTTTCAAGCGGCTCTCGGTACTACGCTTAATCTGAGTACCGCATTCCACCCTCAAACCGACGGTCAGACAGAAAGAACGATCCGTACTCTTGAAGACATGCTCCATTCGTGTGTCATAGATTTCGGTGGTAATTGGGATGCATACATGTCGTTGGTCGAATTCTCGTACAACAACAGCTATCATACTAGCATTCAAGGTACCATTCGAGGCTTTATATGGAAGAAAATGTCGATCGCCTATTGTAAGGCACGAGATCGGCCACTCGCAATTAACCGGTCCTGAGCTATTGCAAGAAACGACTGACAAAGTTCTCCAAATTCGAGATAACTTGTTGAAAGCTCGAATTCGACAGAAAAGTTACACCGATAGACGACACAAGCCCCTTGAATTTGACGTTGGCGACTACGTACTCCTAAAGGTATCACCTTGGAAGGGTGTGGTCAGATTCGGCAAGAAAGGGAAACTAGCGCCTCGATATGTTGGACCTTTTAAGATTCTGGAAAGGATTGGAAAAGTTGCCTACAGACTCGAACTACCAGAGGAACTTAGTAACGTCCACCCGACTTTCTGTGTGTCAAACCTCCGAAAGTGCCTGGCTGAGCATGACTTAATTGTACCTCTCGATGACCTCCAAGTAAACGAAACACTACACTTCATGGAGAAGCCTGTCGAAATCATGGATCGCCAAACCAAGCAGCTCAGACGCTCCCGCATTCCTATTGTGAAAGTCCGATGGGAAGGCAAACGAGGCGTAGAGTTCACTTGGGAACTCGAAAGCGACATGAAGACGAAGTACCCGCAGTTGTTTGTTACGACTTCAGCCTAATTTCGGGACAAAATTCCCTCAACTAGGGGAGGCTGTAACATCCCGTGTTTCGAAAGTCAAAGTCAAAGTCAAGATTGAAGTCAAAAGAAGAAAAGATTGCTAATTGCAATCTGTCTCCCCTTGCTCAATTCCTGTTTTGACTTCATTGACTTGTAGTTAGTCTATTTTGTTTTCGCTTTAGTTGTATTATGTGAAGTATCTATTAATAATCGCCTAGTAATCGCTATTTATCGCAATCGCAAATGCACTCGCAACCCGAAATACGTATTTTTGTTACTGTTATATGTGTGTGTGCCTTATGTGTTACTTGTTCATGTTTATTTATGTTATATGTGGTAATCAATCAAAAGGCAATCGAACTCAATCGCAATCGAATCGCAAACGCTAAACGGATACGAAGTAAGGATGCTTGTATGTTGATATAGTAGTTGGGATTAAAAGTAATTTGACTAGGAAACTCTATCGCATCGCGACGCTCGTAATCGAAATCGAAGCGGCAAAACTCGTCGCACCGAACACTCGAACGAGGTGACTGATTGACCAGGCGACCAGCCGATCGACCAGCCGTTCTATCGGACTGCCGTCCTATCGGAGAAGCTGTTCGATCGGGCTGCCTAACCGATCGACCAGCCCCTTTCCACTTTGGGTAACCCTATAAATACCCCTTGTCGCTTTCATTCCTTCTACTTTTGGCAACTGACGTCCGACCAGCGCTGTACCCTTGCTTTTTCTCCGATTTCTCGCAATTTCTGGTAAGATTTCGTCCTAAATCTTGTACTTCCTTAATCTACACGCACTCCTACACCTTTCTATCTTTTGAATCTTAACTTTTAACCGTGAAATCATCAAGATGCAAGGTGTTCTAGGGTGACGTCATCATGTGTTCTTGAAGAACTTCATGTTTTGGCCTCAATCCACCAAGAATAACTTGGATCTAACCGATTTTCGCATAAACAAACAAAGGTCTTTCATAGATCTAAACATATTCACAACAAAAAGGATTGAGAGATGGTTTTCCAACTTTCTTTCAACTCTTTCACACTCAATGCTCTTAAAACCGATAGAATCGGAGCTTGTGCCAACTTACTACTCATTCTTGTGGTTGTGTTGGTTCAAGATCTGGATTCTATCCACGAGACTACCGATTTCGGGTTAAACATGGAACACCGTCTTGAACCGTTAACTGACCGGATTTGGGTGATTCCTGTCCGATCAGGGGTACCAAGTATTGACAAGGTTTTTGTTGCTTAACATGTTATCAAAACATCTCGATAAAATGACAAACTATCAAAACAACCAAGTGTAAGACGAACAGGTCGACCAGGACGGAGTGCCGTCCGATCGAACAGCCAATCCGAACGACTGGCCAACCCGAACGACTTGCACCTTGGGTCCCACACTTAAGCATTTTGCCAACATTTGAAGTCTGAATGTTGAACGAATTGTTGTCCGATCGGACTACCATCCGAACTGCCATTCGAATCCTGAGACATTTAAACTTCCACACTTAAACAATTTTCAACATGTTCAATGCACAAAGGATGCCACCTGATCGAACAATCGTCCGATCGAGTGACAACCTGCTGTGAACTTGTTCTCGCTGAGGTGTCCAACCAATCGGGTTGTTGTCCGATCGAACGACCGTCCGATCGACCGACCTGAAAGTCAAGCCATCAAACGAAAAATTCAAAAGTCAAGCCATCATACACAAACACATCCTTCCCAAAGGAAGAAACAATCCACTCGAACAGTCATCCGACCGGATGACCGTCCGAACGGACTACCACTCGCACGACCGGCTGTCCGATCGGACTACCATCCACTCGAACTACTGCCCGAACCACTTGTACCTTGCATCGTTTTACGCGTCGCTTATCGTTATGCTATCAATCTATTCAGGCTAACCCTACTCTCTAGCGCTCCCTTCAATCCATCAATCGCTGTGAGTATACTCGATCCCTTTTTGCTTTACGCACTTTTGGGTGTTACATACGTTACTTATACAAAATCACATCGAACACACCATGCAATACTTTAAACGCTAACCGTTATCACATGTATACGTGACTAAATGCATGCTTGTTTGTTATGTTTACACATGGAATGATGTCTACCTGCCTTAGCAACGGTAGTACTATTAGTTTGGACTCAGCACCCGTTTACTCGGGGGTTGTTAAGGACAATTACCTACATGGCTCACAGTGGTGAGTATGTATCGCGAACTGCCTTGGGCAGTCAACCCGCAGTCATTTGTATCGATAGGTTCATGTCGATAACTAACATGCCTCATTTCACTCTGTGTACGTGCTGGTTATGCGTAACGCTTTCGAACTCTACATGCTATTATCAAACTTGTATGCTCACCTTTACACTATGTGTATTGACTTTTACTTTAACGTATGTGACAGGTGCTTCGGATGCTTATTTGCTTACTTTGCTGGGAAATCGAGGCTAGGAAAGACCTAGGTCAACAATAAACAATTGTCTGTAATAAAAATCTGAGTTGTCAGAACAGGACAATTTGACTAGATCTTTCTGTAATAATTGTATTATCATTTATGACATGGTATGGGACGTGTTGCTTTAAATATTTGGTAAATATAATTGTTATGGAAACTTCTAGACAATCTGTTTCGCTCGGTTGGGGTGTAACAGGGTGGGTGTTGGGTTTGACGGGGACGATGGGGTGAAGGGCGGTTGTGGTGGTGGGCGGATAAACTAACTTTTGCCTGTTATGAAGCAATCTTGAAGGTTCTGTTATCACTTCACTCATCACTTTCACATTTTAAATGTTTCTGCAAGTTTTTTTTTTACTGTTATGAAGCCATCTTGAAGGTTCTGTTATCTGTCTTTTATTATTCATTGGTTCATTGTTGCTATACGTACAAAAGGGGTTGTTGGTGATATACCTACAAAAGGGGTAGCTTTGATTTAGGTGGGAATTCTACAAGTATGCTTCAGCTATAAAAATCTTATGCTGTCGGGAAACTATGATGCTTTTGAGTTCCCATTTTGGACGCGATTTCCCAACGATACTGTGATTCAGGGGGATCCCATGGTGCCCGTTTGGTGCCGGTGGTGCCCCGTGGTGCCGATCGAAAAGTTATCAAATTTGCATGAGGTTGTCTGCTACTTTTTAGCGGATCAGGGAGTGAGAATTTGTGCCTGTAACACCTCGAAAATTCACGTCCTATAATGTGTTGACACGTGTCATATGTTTGAACGTGTGAAAGAATGTTATAAAAGGATTAAAGTTGACAATCATGGAAAGTATGTGAATATACGAGTTCTAAATGTCAACAGTGAATAAATATATTATACATTAACCCTACATGATGCTCATACCTTCAAACGAATAAATCATGGATCATACGAAGCTAAATATGAAAGAAAATGAGAGATTACAAACTACAGGGGTTAAATGTGTCAATATGTTTAAGTTATACCTCTGAGTGACCTTTTAGCAAACCCGAAGCTTTATAACGGTAAATTATGCTCACTAGAATGCACGATATAAATTTCGTAAAGTTTCATTATCGTATGAGAAAGTTATGATCAATTTCGTATGCGAGGGGTTAAAAGCGTCAATGATGAAGTTTAGGACTTTTTCGGGTAACAATAAAGTTAACCAAGGACTAAACAAAATGGGTATATATCTTAAAGCCCTTAAACATCAATTTGGAGGGCTCAAATTGCAAAAATATAGGTTAGTTGACCTTTCGGAAGGGCCAAGAGACATATATGCAAAAACTAGAAAATGTGAAGTCTGATCAGAAGGCTTGCGCACCGCAAGACATATGCTTACGGTGCGCAAGGGATGCCCAGTATCAGAAAGTTTGGTCAGCAGCCGAATTTCACGCAATAACCTACTTTAATCTGATCTTTTCACCCATGGGCGACCCCTAAACAACCCCTAGGCCCTTAGGGACATGTGTTGATGATTCATGGTCCATGATAGCTTGAGTTGTCAACAATCTAAGGTGTTTGAAACACTATAAAAAGGCCTCAAGGTTGCAACAATTCACCCACACCTTCCATCTGCATTTTGGAGCATTTCTGGAGCTTAAGTGCATACCCAAGACCTTCCTAATCGTTCATATGACTCTTGTAAGTTTGCTTAACCTTCCTTAGTTAAGTTTTTGCTTAGTCTTAGCTTAAAAGTCAAACCGTCGTAATTAACGGTTGACTTAACGATAAATCACTGTTGGTCCAGTGATTAGCCGAATTGAAAGTAGTTATAAGTTGGTAATTATGTGGGCAATAAACCCTTAAAAGGGCACCCTCTGATTCCCACTCTAACTAGGTCAAATGTCGGGTCAAACTTGTTATTAAAAAGTCAACAGGATGCTAAATTTCAAGTTCATACATAATTAGCGTTGTAGAACACATACAACCTGTTTGATCATTAATATAATTTGGTAATTAGTGTAAGAACATGTCTAAACATGTTCAACCCGACAAATTCCTGTTTAGACCCGGTTCGGAACCGAAAGTCGCAAAGCTTTGACTTTTGCCGTGACTTCAGTTCTGACCCGTTTTGTTATGATTTAGAAATACCTTAGAACTTCATTTGGACCAGGTTACATGCTAGTATAACCCTCTGTGATTATACACCTTGGTTCGTTAGTTAACCAATTAATATGCATGATTCCGTTAATTGCTCATATGTTGACCGCTATGCCCTTTTCAGCTTAAAACGTGATTTTTGAAAATGTAAAAGAGTATAAACTTTAATTACTGATATATAAACTTGCACCCAAAATTTGACATCAGTTTGAGGTGTAGATTGAGAGTTATGCTCATTAGCGTAATTTTAAGCTTCTTTAGCGATTAAACGGCGTAATTAGCATATAGCCTAATTACACCTACTTTTTGATATCAAACTTAATACCCACTGATGTAATATATTATTTTGGGATTTTTGAAGATTTTTAATTAATTTTAGGCTGAGCATAACTTATAGTCGTAGGCTTAATCCGGTAATTGTCGGTTTTGCCCTTACGGGCCATAAAATGAGTTTTACATATCTAATTGTTTCCAAACCTTTTGCTACTGATTTCATATGATAAATAAATTATTTTAAACCCTCCGGAATAATAAAAATATCAGATTTCTATATAAAACCCGGAAACGGCTTCTAATCGCCTTTTTAAGCGTTTTTAACGCATAGTATGTACTAAAACTATTTTAAACATACAAAGGGAGATACCTACTGATATTTGAGGTAAATTATAATATTTTAACAGTAAGCAAAAGTTGTTTAACTCAGACTTCAGTTTTGAGGTTTTCGGCTTATGTGAAATTACCAAAATGCCTGTAGCCTCCTTGTATATTATTTTGGGATTTTTGAAGATTTTTAATTAATTTTAGGCTGAGCATAACTTATAGTCGTAGGCTTAATCCGGTAATTGTCGGTTTTGCCCTTACGGGCCATAAAATGAGTTTTACATATCTAATTGTTTCCAAACCTTTTGCTACTGATTTCATATGATAAATAAATTATTTTAAACCCTCTGGAATAATAAAAATATTAGATTTCTATATAAAACCCGGAAACGGCTTCTAATCGCCTTTTTAAGCGTTTTTAACGCATAGTATGTACTAAAACTAGTTTAACTCAGACTTCAGTTCTGACCCGTTTTGGTATGATTTAGAAATACCTTAGAACTTCATTTGGACCAGGTTACATGCTAGTATAACCCTCTATGATTATACACCTTGGTTCGTTAGTTAACCAATTAATATGCATGATTCCGTTAATTGCTCATATGTTGACCGTTATGCCCTTTTCACCTTAAAACGTGATTTTTGAAAATGTAAAAGAGTATAAACTTTAATTACTGATATATAAACTTGCACCCAAAATTTGACATCAGTTTGAGGTGTAGATTGAGAGTTATGCTCATTAGCGTAATTTGAAGCTTCTTTAGCGATTAAACGGCGTAATTAGCATATAGCCTAATTACACCTACTTTTTGATATCAAACTTAATACCCACTGATGTAATATATTATTTTGGGATTTTTGAAGATTTTTAATTAATTTTAGGCTGAGCATAACTTATAGTCGTAGGCTTAATCCGGTAATTGTCGGTTTTGCCCTTACGGGCCATAAAATGAGTTTTACATATCTAATTGTTTCCAAACCTTTTGCTACTGATTTCATATGATAAATAAATTATTTTAAACCCTCTGGAATAATAAAAATATCAGATTTCTATATAAAACCCGGAATCGGCTTCTAATCGCCTTTTTAAGCGTTTTTAACGCATAGTATGTACTAAAACTATTTTAAACATACAAAGGGAGATACCTACTGATATTTGAGGTAAATTATAATATTTTAACAGTAAGCAAAATTTGTTTAACTCAGACTTCAGTCATGGCTGAACTGGAGCCTGAGATATGGAAAATCTTTGTAGCCTCCTTGTATCTTGATTATCTTCTCATAAGTTTTCCCTGCTTACCTCCTGGGAGGCAGGTAGAATTAAGATTAACATCTCGCTGTGGGCTGGAGTATTGTGAAAACTCCATATTGATTATGGAATAATCGAAACCTTGATTAAATAGGTTTTAAGACATAGGCTCATATAGCCTGACTCAATATTCTGAGGGTTTTATGTTATTGAATAAGAAAGATGGTTCATATTGCTTATGTATTAATTGCCGCAACCCTAATTAGGAAACGATTAAGAATTGCCATCAGCTACCCAGGATCGACGAATTGTTCGACTAACGACAAGGATTAGCTATTCCTTAAAATTAGTTAAGTAGTGGTTGGAATGACCATCTCACCTTAAGATACGCTTTTATATAATAGTTGATATGTAAGCATCAAGGCTACTCCCTTGGAGACCTTGTAAAGATGGAATGTTAAACATCTATTGTTAGGACAATAGATTGGTAAGTCCACTTATCAGGATCTGAAAGTTGCATTAGAAACAACGAATAAGATCATACAAACCCCTAATTATCTATAAGTTGCCATTATTCGGCAGAAAATCAAGGATTAATGGAAAGTAGTAACCTTCCTAAATTCTTGTTAAGAAATAAGGCTCAACAAAAGATATTACCCAGGAAGGGTGTGCCAAATTTGTTAAATTATCAGGCTAGTAAGGCTCTGAGTATATAGAACCATTCGAAGGGTTAGAATGTATCAAGATTAAATAGCTTACGAGCTAAGACCTAATTAAGGAGCTCGGTGGAACGTGCAATGCACCCCACCCTAATGAGTTAAGGACGTGTTTCGCCAATAAGTCAAGAAACACTATCACATAATGACATACATATTTATGATATGATGAGCAACCTGTGTCGATTGAGGATCGACAGGATTAGAAGCTCCAAAGGATACATGTACCTATCATAAAGGTCAATTGGAATGCCATAGAGGCTCAAAGGTACTGGGGATGATTAAGCCCAATGTAAGGCAGAAATTACTTCATTTACTTTAACAAATCTCGCGGTCGAGATTTCTTTTAAGGGGGTGAGGATGTAACACCTCGAAAATTCACGTCCTATAATGTGTTGACACGTGTCATATGTTTGAACGTGTGAAAGAATGTTATAAAAGGATTAAAGTTGACAATCATGGAAAGTATGTGAATATACGAGTTCTAAATGTCAACAGTGAATAAATATATTATACATTAACCCTACATGATGCTCATACCTTCAAACGAATAAATCATGGATCATACGAAGCTAAATATGAAAGAAAGTGAGAGATTACAAACTACAGGGGTTAAATGTGTCAATATGTATAAGTTATACCTCGGAGTGACCTTTTAGCAAACCCGAAGCTTTGTAACGGTAAATTATGCTCACTAGAATGCACGATATAAATTTCGTAAAGTTTCATTATCGTATGAGAAAGTTATGATCAA
This sequence comes from Helianthus tuberosus, assembly GCA_030545235.1. Classification (NCBI taxonomy): domain Eukaryota; kingdom Viridiplantae; phylum Streptophyta; class Magnoliopsida; order Asterales; family Asteraceae; genus Helianthus; species Helianthus tuberosus. Next base: position 39,798,554 of record CM060382.1, on the reverse strand, counting down.
TTTCGTATGCGAGGGGTTAAAAGCGTCAATGATGAAGTTTAGGACTTTTTCGGGTAACAATAAAGTTAACCAAGGACTAAACAAAATGGGTATATATCTTAAAGCCCTTAAACATCAATTTGGAGGGCTCAAATTGCAAAAATATAGGTTAGTTGACCTTTCGGAAGGGCCAAGAGACATATATGCAAAAACTAGAAAATGTGAAGTCTGATCAGAAGGCTTGCGCACCGCAAGACATATGCTTACGGTGCGCAAGGGATGCCCAGTATCAGAAAGTTTGGTCAGCAGCCGAATTTCACGCAATAACCGACTTTAATATGATCTTTTCACCCATGGGCGACCCCTAAACAACCGCTAGGCCCTTAGGGATATGTGTGGTCCATGATAGCTTGAGTTGTCAACAATCTAAGGTGTTTGAAACACTATAAAAAGGCCTCAAGGTTGCAACATTTCACCCACACCTTCCATCTGCATTTTGGAGCATTTCTGGAGCTTAAGTGCAGACCCAAGACCTTCCTAATCGTTCATAGGACTCTTGTAAGTTTGCTTAACCTTCCTTAGTTAAGTTTTTGCTTAGTCTTAGCTTAAAAGTCAAACCGTCGTAATTAACGGTTGACTTAACGATAAATCACTGTTGGTCCAGTGATTAGCCAAATTGAAAGTAGTTATAAGTTGGTAATTATGTGGGCAATAAACCCTTAAAAGGGCACCCTCTGATTCCCACTCTAACTAGGTCAAATGTCGGGTCAAACTTGTTATTAAAAAGTCAACAGGATGCTAAATTTCAAGTTCATACATAATTAGCGTTGTAGAACACATACAACCTATTTGATCATTAATATAACTTGGTAATTAGTGTAAGAACATGTCTAAACATGTTCAACCCGACAAATTCCTATTTAGACCCGGTTCGGAACCGAAAGTCGCAAAGCTTTGACTTTTGCCCTGACTTCAGTTCTTACCCGTTTTGGTATGATTTAGAAATACCTTAGAAGTTCATTTGAACCAGGTTACATGCTAGTATAACCCTCTGTGATTATACACCTTGGTTCATTAGTTAACCAATTAATATGCATGATTCCGTTAATTGCTCATATGTTGACCGTTATGCCCTTTTCACCTTAAAACGTGATTTTTGAAAATGTAAAAGAGTAGAAACTTTAATTACTGATATATAAACTTGCACCCAAAATTTGACATCAGTTTGAGGTGTAGATTGAGAGTTATGCTCATTAGCGTAATTTGAAGCTTCTTTAGCGATTAAACGGCGTAATTAGCATATAGCCTAATTACACCTACTTTTTGATATCAAACTTAATACCCACTGATGTAATATATTATTTTGGGATTTTTGAAGATTTTTAATTAATTTTAGGCTGAGCATAACTTATAGTCGTAGGCTTAATCCGGTAATTGTCGGTTTTGCCCTTACGGGCCATAAAATGAGTTTTACATATCTAATTGTTTCCAAACCTTTTGCTACTGATTTCATATGATAAATAAATTATTTTAAACCCTCTGGAATAATAAAAATATTAGATTTCTATATAAAACCCGGAAACGGCTTCTAATCGCCTTTTTAAGCGTTTTTAACGCATAGTATGTACTAAAACTATTTTAAACATACAAAGGGAGATACCTACTGATATTTGAGGTAAATTATAATATTTTAACAGTAAGCCAAAGTTGTTTAACTCAGACTTCAGTTTTGAGCTTTTCGGCTTATGTGAAATTACCAAAATGCCCCTACGAAGCATAGTTTGGTTATAATTAATAAATTTCACATACATACTTTACCCTACTATTATAACTTAATAAATTAAGTATTTTTTCTGATTATATCAGACCTGTAAATCAGGTTAATACTTGAACTCTTTTATAAACTTGTAAATGACCAAACTACCCCTACGGGGCATAGTTTGTGTTTAAACTTGTTTCGGGCATAATAAAAGACATCTTACTGATGTCACAACATATTTGAAGCATATTAACTTAGGAAACCTGTATATGGCTCTCATGAATACCTGTTACGCTATTTACGCGTTCGGTTCGGCTTATGTAACTAGTTTACATAAATTAGCCGAAACGGGTCAAACCTTATCGGTTTTATCTCAAATTCCAGAGAGTGTATAATATACCCATATTAAACAAGTCTTCAAACTTGTTGGGTCCAAATCATATTCTATCCGGTCATCGCTTAATCGTGCGTACGAACCGTATCTTTGAAACTAACCGGTGTAAGCTTTAGCTTAATTAAAGACCCGTTAGCATTCTAATCGGTTATTTATACCATCATTCCAGACTAGAGCCTTCCGGTAAATTGTACCTACACTTACTTAAGTGAATACGGCTGAGTTATTATAATTCTTGCTATTTAAGACACGAGCTAGCTCAGGTAAATACTCTTAACTTATTTTCCCTATACGGGCTTGGGATACGGTACTATAAAAGTACCGCTTGGTCGGGTGTATGTAGTTATTTAAATCGGATTGTGATTGATGTATTTACATAACCTGTTTAATATGTATTATTTGGTGTATGGCTTTTGGGGGTTAAATGACCATGTCCCGGATATCCTTGGCATCATTTTAAGAAATGGCCACGACCTAAGCACGGGGTGTAGGCATACACCTGACAGATGCATTATGTAAAAACTGGTAATCCACTCAGAGGTATCATCCTTGTGGGCATTATACCGGAACTGGTAATCCACTTAGAGGATGATAGCCTGTGGGCATTATACCTGTGGCGTGTCAGTTAATCTGTCCGGCTCTTCTAACCGGCCCTGATGGACGACAAATAAGTTAAACTGTATACAAGATTATATACAAATAATTTTCCCAAGTATAAAAGATTAATTTTGCCTTGTGCATTTTAATCCAAGTGTCGAAATATTTACGTGCCTTGTGCACCTAAACAAATTTTCATAAACATTTTCAAATGAGTCGGTTGAGTGTATTTACCAGTGAAAACTGACGTATTTTCAAAAGTCTAAGTGACAGGTACAAGTACGTAATAGGCTGGAAGCAGCTCAGGGCACTAATAAGGAATCTTGCAAGTTCTAGGCGTCTAAAGTCTGTTGAACAATGTTTATGTTTTAAGATCCGCCTGTGGATCCCTTACTCTCCGTTGTAATACTTGATATTACTTTATATTCGGATTGTAATGTATTTATCTTTTGCTTCCGCTGTGCATTTATATATTGTATTGTTTGACTATTATGTTGCCAACCACGTCACGATACTCCCCCACTGGGCCCACCGGTGACACGTGGAATTCGGGGTGTGACAGGTTGGTATCAGAGCCAACATTGAGTGAATTAAACACTAGCCCTTAGTGTTTAATCTCAATGACACAGTAACACATTCCTTGACCTTCTGAGTCTAGACTTAACTTAGGAATATTCTCAATCCTAATATGGAAATTTTTGCTTCCAATTTTTTATATATACGTCGCCAAGCGAAGAAGCTGTAATAGAAATTCTCCACATCTGGAGCCCTGAAATGCTGAGCTTCGTACTGCGGCTAGAATGAAACGAGCATCCAAGGAGAGTACGTTCAGAAATAAAATGAAGAAGAAACTCCTCTTGCTGAAGATCGTTTCCTTAATAAGTCCTTATAAGGACATATTTATCTTTTAGTCCCTTCGAGGACAACATTATTCCTTTCAAGTCCCGTTTAGGGCAACCTTGAACTTTTTAATTTTATAGTGGAATGACTAAATATTCATCCTAATCAGGAAATATTAAATAAATGGAAAATAACATTCCTTTTATAAGATCTACCATTATAATAAAATGGCAAAATCTAAAAGAACAAGACCTAGCCTATTGTCATATTAAGACCCGGCCAAGATGGCAGTTCCTCAATTTAGATTCAGATCCTTATTAACATTCCTTTTGCAAGATCTACCATTATAGTAAAATGGCAAAATCTAAAAGGACAAGACCTAGCCTCGTGTCATATTAAGACCCGGCGAAGATGGCAGTTCCTCAATTTAGATTCAGATCCTTATTAACATTTCAATTTAGAAATTGTTCTGCGTTAATTATTAAAAAGAATCTTAAAGGTAAAACCTAGCCTAAATGTCAATGCTGACATGGCCAAGATGGTAAAACCTAGCCTAAATGTTAATGCAGACATGGCCAAGATGGTAAAACCTGGCCTAAATGTCATTTCAGACATGGCCAAGACGGTAAAACCTATCCAAAAGATTCCTAACCCAACTAAATGATCTCTGAATCATGGGTTAAATCATCAGTTAAGATGATCATATTTTGACCACACGTGGTAATATAACGCCTACGGGCCTTGCTCATTTCTACATGAGCCAAAAGACGGTGGTAGCGATGACTCCTTGTTTGAAAAAGGTAATGAACTTTGATTCACACCTTAATGCCTCGATTCTCTGAAATCATGGCTTATAAATTAAACTTGTCTACGCGACTAGGCCATTTGTGCTATTACTAAAACCTTAATGCCTCGATTCTCTGAAATCATGGCTTATAAATTAAACTTGTCTACGCGACTAGGCCATTTGTGCTATTATTAAAACCTTAATGCCTCGATTCTCTAAAATCATGGCTTATAAATTAAACTTGTCTACGCGACTAGGCCATTTGTGCTATTATTAAAACCTTAATGCCTCGATTCTCAGAAATCATGGCTTATAAATTAAACTTGTCTACGCGACTAGGCCATTTGTGCTATTATTAACTTGTAAATTAGGATTTATGATAAAAATCCTAAATAAAATAAATATCCTTCCTTCCCTGCCAGTATGCATTTTAAAAAGAATCTTAAAGGTGAAACCTAGCCTACGCGACAAAGATGGTGAAACCTACTCAAGAGATTCAGATCCTTGTTAACACCTAAGAACGTGTTAGCACTCCTGACAAATGTGATTCGATAAAATCACAACACTCATCCCTATATTGGAAATTTTTAAATTCCTAATTTGCCTTATGATCTAGAAATCATGGCTTATATCATCTTATAAGATGATCATATTATAAACATCCGTGAGTGATGAAGTGCCTATGGGCTAAATTTGTTGTCCGATAAGACAACGACAGTGGTGGTCTTTGACCCTGTCTAAAGATGTTGGAATACGTCCAAGCATAATAGTCGGTAGAGTCCATACAATCTCGACTAATATCATCTGAAAAGATGATCATACCATAAATATCCCTTAGGAGGGAAATGCCTACGGGCTATAATTAACGTCCTCTGAGACTAATGACAGTGGTAGCTTACAACTCCCTGTCAAGAAAAGATGTTTTGCCTACGGGCTATTATAAATTGTCCATCTGAGACATTGACATTGTGATCTTTATGATTCCTTGTCTAAGGTGGTGAGCTATGCTCAAGCCAAATAGTCAATATGACTAATGCAATCCTGACTTATATCATCTAAAATGATGAATCCATTATAAACATTCATTAGTGATGTTTCGCCTACGGGCCATATTATATTGTCCATTTGTGACACAAACATTATGATTTCTGTGACTCCCTGTCCAAAGGTGAAGAACTATGTTCAAGCCTTAAAACTCCTGATCTAATAAGATTGCAGCCTATGAATTGATGTCCTTGTGACAAATCCACAAGTTATATTTCAAGTCACCCATAAAAAGCCTCCGTGCTATAACTCGTCGTTCGTGACAAGTTAACATACTAAATGTTAACATCCCTGGTGACAGGCCTTAGTGCCATATCCTATAACATCCTAGAGACAAGGCCATTTGTGCCGCATCTAAATGTCATTACGACAAGGCCTTCGCGCCATATGATTACTTATGTCCTTCGTGACTGGGCTTTATGCCATATCTTTCTACGTCCCTCGCGACAGGCTTCTATGCCATATATGTATATATATATATAACAAAAGTCATGTAAGGCTAGCCTTTGAGCTATTTATAATTGTCCTTGTGACAAAGACAGTTGTGACATTATGGTCCCCTGTCAAGCAGGTATTGGACTCGCTCCAAACTAAGCTAAATGAAATAGATATACATTCAAATAGCATTCATTAAGAATGTTCGGAACATAATGGCCTATACGGTTCGTGGATGACGTGGCTAGTCTATGTCAGGTCATCAGGATGATGACTAATAATGGTTTAATTTTGTAATTATTACCAAGTTTTGAGTATGGAAAACTCGGATGAGATAGGCAATAGTCGCGATGCTATTAATGCGACAAAAGCAAATTATGTCTCAAACGTAAACCTCAATATTAATGGAGTTAATCTCCAAGCAGTTGTTAACGCATCAGTTTGAAAGGCCATGGGAAAAGGTCATGAAACAATCCAAAGAGCCGAATGCTTCTCGCTCTAAATTCATTCAAAACCACGTTCAATTGCTCATGAGAAGAGCTTTGTTCACACTTTGAATATGAAGGATGAACCAAAAGAGGAGGATAACTCCCAGAAATCTAAGAAAGAGGGCAAGTACAGGCTTAATAAAAAGCAACGAAAGTTCAGTAAGAAGCCTGTATGTAAGAATTGCTATAAAAGACACTAGGGACAGTGTCGAATAGAACCAGGACCAAAGCAGTGTGACATCTGCTAAGGAACAGGTCATCATTTCCCAGGAATGTAGGGACATAAAGAATGCAGTCTAACACGGCTGTGGTGAGTAAGGCCGCATCAGAACTAGATTCCATAAAGCTGCCAAAGAAGGTGCAGCTAAGCCTGGAAAGGCTAAAGGAAGAAATGTCTGAACTCAGCTGATGAATGCCAAGAGGCAGTTCACGATGTCATCAAGTACATCCCTTATCATTTACCAATGATAATTTCTGGTAAGTGTCCCGATTTAATACAGCCAATAATAAATCTTCATAAACCGTAAGCTTAGCAAACTTTTATATTATCCATAAGGTATAACTTACCAAGGAAACCATAGTAACCAATTCTTCTAGTATCGGCAAGGAATCCTTCCGAAAAATCTAAGAGTACTCTTTCTTCACATAGAGTACGACAACATATGTTATTTTAATTATTTTTCTCATTGTTTTTCTATCGCCTGCGAATGCCAAACTATGTTGATAAAAGTGCCATATGTGGATTTGCGTATCATAGTGTGTCCCATAGATTACTTCCATGCCTGATCAGTAAGGAGGTTTAATACATGGAACCCCTGAGATATCCCAATGGTCATATTGTACTAAAGTCGACTAGTAGTATTCAAAGAAGATATCCAGAATGGAATTGTCCAAGTAAATGTTCCCGATTAAGGAATTCGTGGACTTATAACATAAATGTGTCACTTATTTGACACAAGCAATGATGGATGAACTGGAGCCTGAGATATGGAAAATCTCTGTAGCCTCCTTGTATCTTGATTATCTTCTCATAAGTTTTCCCTGCTTACCTCCTGGAAGGCAGGTAGAATTAAGATTAACATCCCGCTGTGGGCTGGAGTATTGTGAAAACTCCATATTGATTATGGAATAATCGAAACCTTGATTAAATAGGTTTTAAGACATAGGCTCATATAGCCTGACTCAATATTCTGAGGGTTTTATGTTATTGAATAAGAAAGACGGTTCATATTGCTTATGTATTAATTGCCGCAACCCTAATTAGGCAACGATTAAGAATTGCCATCAGCTACCCAGGATCGTCGAATTGTTCGACTAACGACAAGGATTAGCTATTCCTTAAAATTAGTTAAGTAGTGGTTGGAATGACTATCTCACCTTAAGATATGCTTTTTATATAATAGTTGATATGTAAGCATCAAGGCTGCTCCCTTGGAGACCTTGTAAAGATGGAATGTTAAACATCTATTGTTAGGACAATAGATTGGTAAGTCCACTTATCAGGATCTGAAAGTTGCATTAGAAACAACGAATAAGATCATATAAACCCCTAATTATCTATAAGTTGCCATTATTCGGCAGAAAATCAAGGATTAATGGAAAGTAGTAACCTTCCTAAATTCTTGTTAAGAAATAAGGCTCAACAAAAGATATAACCCAGGAAGGGTGTGCCAAATTTGTTAAATTATCAGGCTAGTCAGGCTCTGAGTATATAGAACCATTCGAAGGATTAGAATGTATCAAGATTAAATAGCTTACGAGCTAAGACCTAATTAAGGAGCTCGGTGGAACACGCAATGCACCCCACCCTAATGAGGTGTTTCGCCAATAAGTCAAGAAACACTATCACATAATGACATACATATTTATGATATGATGAGCAACCTGTGTCGATTGAGGATCGACAGGATTAGAAGCTCCAAAGGATACATGTACCTATCATAAAGGTCAATTGGAATGCCATAGAGGCTCAAAGGTACTGGGGAAGATTAAGCACAATGTAAGGCAGAAATTACTTCCTTTACTTTAACAAATCTCGCGGTCGAGATTTCTTTTAAGGGGGTGAGGATGTAACACCTCGAAAAAAAAAGTTAAAACCGTAAACTTTTTAACATAAAACGTAAACTTTTTAACGTAAAATGTAAATTTTTAAATGTAAAACGTAAACTTTTTAACGTAAAACGTAAACTTTTTATCGTAAAAGGTAATTTTTTTAACATAAAACGTAAACTTTTTAACGTAAAACGTAAACTTTTTATCGTAAAAGGTAAGTAAACTTTTTAACGTAAAACGTAAACTTTTTAACGTAAAACGTAAACTTTTTAACTTAAAACGTAATTTTGTTAACGTAAAACGTAAACTTTTTAATGTAAAATGTAAACTTCTTAACGTAAAATGTAAAAACGTAAACTTTTATGTAAAAACTTTTTAACGTAAAATGTAAAACTTTTTTTATGTAAATTGTAAAACGTAAAAAACGGCGCATAAAACGGCGCGTTAAAAAAACGACGCGTGAAAAAGCCGGGCGTAAAAACGGCGCGTTAAAATACGACGGGTGAAAAAGTCGTGCGTAAAAACGGCGTGCAAAAAACGGCGCGCAAAAAAAAATTGTTAAAAAATCTGAATTTAAAATGGTTTTTTAATAAAAAATTATGTTTAGAAAATAACACGTAATATAATAATACAAAAAAAAGTAATAAAAAACAATAAAGACAAAAAGATATAAATGAGTAAATTTACTAAACTAACCTTTTGGATTAAAATATTAAAGACAAAATAAGACAAAAAATATTTAATATTACTTTTAATCGAATCCATCCATCTTGAAAATCTAATGGTTGAAAAGTGGTTCTCTCGGTTCTTACAACTGAGGGTGGTTTTCATTTTAGCGGTCCCCTATATATATATATATATATATATATATATATATATATATATATATATATATATATATATATATATAGGGAGCCGCTAGAATGAGAACCACCACGAGTTATGAGAACCACGAGAACCGCGCCCCGCGGGTGGCCGTCGGCGACGAAATTTTTTTTACACCTAGATCCGTATATTTTAGTGGGGGGTTTAAATTTTCGGTTCAAACGGCGCGCCCGAGGGGGTAGTTTTTTACGCCCAAAGTTTGGTAAAAAAAAAAGAAAAATTTAAAAAATTTAAAAAACCCAAACTTTGGGCGTAAAAAACTACCCCCTCGGGCACGCCGTTTGAACCGAAAATTTAAACACCCCACTAAAATATACGGATCTAGGTGTAAAAAAAATTTCGTCGCCGACGGCCACCCGCGGGGCGCGGTTCTCGTGGTTCTCATAACTCGTGGTGGTTCTCATTCTAGCGATCCCCTATATATATATATATATATATATACAAACAGTGGCGGATCTTGCCCGTTGAACGTGCCAGGGCCGAAAGACACGGGCTCTAAAAAAAGCCAGGGCCAAACATAGTATATATAAAAAATTTCGATCGAAATGCGGAAAATTAGCACTACGGCAGAAAAACTTGCCCGGGCCATGGCCCTGCCAGAGCCCTTCTATTAACCGCCCCTGTATATATATATATATATATATATAGGGTGGGAGTTGGCTACAAAGTCCATTTTTCTTACAAAGTGTAAAAAGTCATAAAACACCATAATGTCAACCATAAAACACCCCAACCGATGACGGAAACATCGGGGCGCGACACTGAGCGAAACAGATTGTCCAGGAGAAATCCATATCAACTAAAATTACCGGATATTTAACATTATATCCCATACCATAATATATCAAATAAAAGCAGTTATTACAGACTTTGTTTTCTCAAAGACAGATCAAATGTTCCGACAACTCAGATTTTATTTAATTTGTTTCTAGACTCCATCCTAGCTTGATTCCAGCAGATAACAAGCAAACATCCTAAGCATCTGTCACATACGTTAAAATAGAGATCAATACACATAGTGTAAAGGTGAGCATACAAGTTTAATAGTAATAATAGAGTTCGAAAGCGTTTACATATAACCAGCATGTAACATGTATAATGTGAAGCAAGTAGGTTATCGACAATGAAATATGCACAGACTAGACTGCGAGTCGTAGAATGCGCAACACATATCACCACTGTTACACGTGAAGAGGTAACCTTAACAACCCTGTCCATGACAGGTGCTGAGTCCAAACTATAGTACTATCGTTGCTAAGGCGTCAGGCAACAATCACTGTGTTAACATAACATACAAGCATTCATCGAGTAACAAGTAACATGCAATAACGGTCAGAGTATTAATAGTGTTTGCGTTGTGTGTCGATGTGATTTAGAATAAGTAACGTATGTAACACCCAAAAGTGCGTAAAGCAAAAAGGGATCCAGTATACTCACAGCGATGAAAGTAAATGGATTGAATGGAGCACTAGAGTGATTAGTCTGAACAGTTAATGATAGCATAAGCGAAGAGCGGTGCGTAAATCGGTGAAAAGTGACCAAGTGTCGAACGGTAATCCGATCGGATGGCCATTCGGTCGGATTGACATTCGTTTGGCAAGGATGTGTTTGTGTATGGCTTTGAAGTTTTCGTTGTAGCATTTTGAAAACAGAGAAGTATCTCTACCTTTCAGGTCGTCGATCGAACGGTCCTTCGATCGGATGGCGATCCGATTGGCAGGACACTTAGTGAGAACACGTTCACAGAAGGATGGTCACTCGATCGGATAGCAATCCGATCAGATGGCAATCCGATCATATGGCAATCAGTTAGAACTGATGGTCTTTGAAAATTAAGAAATTGATTAAGTGTTGGGGTTCAAGTGCAATCCGATCGGATTGCGGTTCGATCGGATGGTAATCCGATCGGACGGCAATCCGTCCCACAATTTGATCGTCTTGAAGCTTGACAAATTTGTTAAGTTTTGAAATGTTTTGCGGTTTGCTTGAGACGGTATGACAACATGTCAAACAACGGAAACTCCAACAGACCCAGGCTATCCGATCGAACGTGAATCACCCCAATCCGATCAGTTAACTATTTGTGACGTGTGGTTTCATGTTCAACCAGAAATTAGTTGTCTCGTTGATAGGATTTAGATCTCAAACTGGCACATCACTAGAGAAGAGTAGAAGGCCTGAATGAGCTCCGATTCTATCGTTCTTGAGTGCATTGAGTGTAAAAGAGTTGAAAGAAAGTTGGAAAACATCTTTCCATCCTTTTAACTTTGAAAATGTTTAGATCTATGCGAAATCATTGTTAAATCATGTGGAAATCCTTCAGATCTGAGTTGTTCTTGGTGGAATGAGGCCAAAACTTGAAGTTCATAAGAACTCCATGATGACATCACCCTAGAACACCTCAAATCCATTGATTTCACGGTTAAAAGTTAAGATCCAAAGGTAAAAATGATGAAGAAGTGCGTGTAGATCATAGAAGTACAAGATTTGAGTTGAAAACTTATAAGAATCGCGAGAAATCGAGAGAAAGAAGGCCTTGAGCGTGCTGGTCGAGTGAAAGAGAGTTGTCACATCACAAGGTTGCCAAAAAGGGAATGTGGAGTGCATGGGTCAGATAGATCATCGGTCGGATGTCAATCCGATCCGACGGCCATTCGATCGGACAACCATTCGATTGAAGTGGTCCGACGAGTTGAGTTTCGGCGTTTCGTTTTGCGTGTTGAGCGTTGCGATGCGTTTCGAGTGAGCGATGCGATAGTATTTCCCATTAGTTACACAAATAACCTAACTACTATATCTAACATACAATCACATTAAAGAACTCTTACTATCAATCTTGGATCCCGAGACTACTACACACACTCTATGATGGATGATGGATGATGGTGGTGGATGTGGGTTGTTGTAGTGGTGGTGGAGTGTGGGTGAAGTGTGAGAGATGTGGTTTGCCAAGGGATGCCTTTGAAGTGAACCAAGCACCTCTATTTATAGCCTCCACAAAAGCCCGGACACGGCCCCGTGTCCACTGGACACGGCCCCGTGTCCATCCACTTTCTCTTTCTTCATTAATTGCAATTTGTCTGCATTAGCTCCACACGCCCCCGTGTTCGCTGGGCACGGCCCCGTGTGCAGAAGCGTATCTATACTATCAAGATTTTCTTGGATTCTGCGAATCTTAGCGTTGACCACGGCCGTGTTGAGCTGGCCACGCCCCCGTGTCGGGAAATAGAAGCTTATATAGCTTTGTCCTTTCTGCAGACACCTGACCACACTCCCGTGTCCGCTGGGCACAGGGCCGTGGTCAGCCTTCTGTTCACTTGTCTTTGTTTAGGAAGATGCTGTCGAGGGGTCGAGCATGCCACGTTTATTCCTTTTCTTGTAATTATGTTAGATTTTGCTGCATAATTACTCTTTTTGTTCATTTACGCTCATTTAATCCTGAAAATACAAAAGGAAGATAAAAGCACACTTTTTCCAACATTAGTACTAAAAAAGGGTTAGTTTTATGCCTCATTTGTTGTAATTTATATGTTGCATTTTACACACATCAATAAACATAACATGCACACGTAACACATAATAGCACACACACGTAAAACAATATCCAGAACACATAATTCGAGCTGCGATGCGATTAGCGATAAGTCGATTAGCGATTAAACACCGATTAAAACTCGATTATTAATAAGTACTCCACATAATACAATTAAAGCGATTAAATATAGAATTCGATTACAAGTCAAAAGACATAGCCAGTAGTTAAGCAATGAGTGATAGATCGCAATTAGCAATCTTTTCTTCCTTTGACTTTGACTTGTATTTTGACTTTCCAAAAAGCAGGTTGTTACATCTAAAACACTATATTTGTGGATTTTGTGTTGTGTTTTGGATGATAAGGCTTTGATTATCGAATGACTAATATTAGTGTGTTTTATATTGATTATCATGTTGTGTTTTATATTCATAGTTATACGATGGTGTGTTTGAAGTTTTTAAGGACTGTTAGGGTTTGAATATTGTGTTTTAATGATCTTTACCATGTTATTTGTGGGTTTTAAGTGTGTTTTATGGTTGAAATTGTAGTGTTTTATGACTTTGTACACTTTGTAGAAAAAAATGAACTTTGTAGTCGAACCTCACCATATATATATATATATATATATATATGGGACCGCTAAAATAGAAATCACCTCCAGTTGTAAGAACTGCGAGAACTAATATTAACCAATTAGAGGTGGCCACCTCATTAGACATGTGGTTGTTTTTAAGGGGCATTTTCATAATTTACCCAAACTGATCACATGTCTCTTTTTATTCATATCAATCTTCTCTCTCTTCTCTTACAAAAGTCATAAAAGTCCAGATCATTTTCTTCCTCTCTCATCTATTAGATAATCCTAAATCAAAACCCAGCCTTCTTCTTCGTTAATTCACATACACCAAATCTAAAGCAACTTTCTCTTTCTTAAAACACAACGCACACAAATAATGATGAATGATGATGAGTGATAGGGTGGTTGTTGTTGGTGACCGGAGGTGAGAAGGGTGGTCGGAGAACGGCGGTGGTCAGCAGTGAACCAAGGTTGATGGAGAAGGAAGGTTGAACGGTGGTCGTTGTTGCAGGTTTATCGAAGGTGGCGGAGGTGGTTCGATAGGGTATGTATTGTGTGGTTGGAGGTTATGAAGATGATGATGATCATGAGCGCCGAAGATGATGATGATGACTGCTGGAGATGATGATGATGTCTGGTGTCTGGTCTCGCACAGTATACTCCTTTTTGCCGTATACTCCTTTCGTCGTAACTTTGTTAACTGGTTCTTATTCATCTTTTAAATCAAGCTACCACAACCAATGATGAAAAAAAAACCCTATCGGTAAGACGTGGCAGAAGGTTTGTAGATATTGTTTTAGGATGAAGATTAATTGTTTAAGAATATCTTATGCAGAGAATAATTAGAGCTTGTTTTGAGGTAAATCCACTAAATGGTTGTTGGTGAAGGGGGCCTGTAGCAATGATGAAGATTGGTTGCCGAAAGAACAAGATCTCGCACAGTATACTCCTTTGTTGGAAACAGATGAATGATGATGTGTAATAGATTTCGAAACTTCAAACTTGGAACTCGGAACTTCGAAAACTCAAAGAACAGAGGTGGCTGGAGGTTGAAGGTGATGTCCGGTGGTCGGAGTTGATGCACGGAGAAGATGAAGATGGTCGTACGGTGTAATGAAGACTGTTAGGGGATGTAACAGTTGAGATGGAGTGGTGATGGTGCGATCTTTTTAACGCAAAACGTAAAGTTTTTAACGTAAAACGTAAATTTTTAACGTAAAACGTAAACTTTTAACGTAAAACGTAAACTTTTTAACGTAAAACGTAAAGTTTTTAACGTTAAACGTAAAACGTAAACTTTTTAACGTAAAACGTAATCTTTTTAACGTAAAACGTAAACTTTTTAACGTAAAAATAAAATTGTTTTGGTTTAAAAATCTGGATGTAAAATGGTTTTTAATAGAAAATTATGTTTTAAAAAAACAAGTAATATAAGAATACAAAAAAAGTAATAAAAAACAATAAAGACAAAATTGAGTAAATTTACTAAACTAACATTTTAGATTAAAATATTAAAGAAATAATAAGACAAAAAAATATTTAATATTAGTTTTAGTTACTTTTAATCTCATCCATTTATTTTGAAGATCTAATGGTTGAAAAGTGGTTCTCTCGGTTCTTACAACTGGGGGTGGTTTTCATTTTAGGGGCTCTCTCTCTCTCTCACCATATATATATATATAAACGTGATCAGGAGAAAACAGTTGGAAGTGTGATAACGGTGAGAACGAATCCTGGTCGAACACGTGGCAGGGGGCGTTAAATGATATGCAGGGGTATGATTCTCATTGTCCACGTTCCCCTCCATAAATCGTGTTATAATTCTTTTTCAAATAAAACTCCAAAAATTTCGTATTAGCAGTTACCTCATTTCCAAGGTTTCGAGATCTATGGTGTCTAACGTGGATTTCGTTCTACAAGGTAATATTTGATGATGTTTTCATATGTGTTCCACTAAACCATGTAACACATATACAACATATATGACGTTTTGTTCTTTATGCTTATTTCGGTTTCGTTTTTTTTTCAAAGTATTATTTGACAATGCGTTTATGTTTCAATGACGTTCTTCATATATCCAATATTTGGCATTTTCATTACTTGTTAACAAATAGTAAAACTAATATTTGATGTTTTCATTATTAATCTTAATTGTCGTTTGAGATCTAATATATGCTTATTATTTATGATCAATGGCGTTTTACACCTGATTAGTTTTCAATGTTTTGGAGTAATATTTGTAAACATCAGTTCTTACTATTTGTTTATTTGTAAACATCAGTTTTGTTAATTATGGTGTTTTCATTATAACGCTATATCTTTTAGTTATTCATATTGTTAATTATTCAACTTATGGCGTTTTCATTAACACGTTTTATTTAATGTTGTTAATTCATTATATAGTTAATTAATCAACTAATGGTGTTTTTATTATGGCGTTTTCAATTATATGTTTATTAGGTCTTGTTTGTTCAACTAATGGCGTTTTCATTGATAATGTTATAAGGAGTCAATTTCTATTTTAATGGCATTTTTCTTAAATTGTTCTCACTGTGTTTTCTCAGACGAGGGTGTTTCTTCGAATGAAAGATTTTGCCCCAAAACTGCTTTACCATTTATCATTCCTGACGTTAGTGAAGAGATAAGTCCCAAAATAGACATGATATTCCCAAGCTTCGATGATTGTTATTCAATGTATGTTAGGTATGCTACGACTTGTGGTTTTTCTGTCAGGAAAGGGACTGAAAATATAAATGCTAAAGGATAAAAACATATTAAGTATTACATGTGTACGAGATCTGGGGTATATAAGGACAAGAAGGTTGATACGTTAGACCCGAATCAAAAGGAACGGATTCCGCGATCCAACTTTTCAAAGAGGACTGGTTTGTGGAGCACATTTATGGGTAATATTTGAAGCTAGATCATGGAAGGTCTATAAGTTTGTTGAGGAGCACAACCATGATTTTGTTAAACAGCCTGTTAAGCATTTTCTTCCATTTAAACGACATCTCACTCAGCTCCAGAAGCATGTTATACATAGCATGTCTAAGTTGAATTTAGGACCGGTTAAGGCTTTTAATGTTATGAAGACTTGTTTTGGCGGTTTTGAAGACGTGGGTTCAAGTAAAGTTGATTTTAAGAGCTACAAGAGACAAATTAACTTGTTTATAGGGGAATACGACACTGAGATGGTTGTGAGAGATTTGGATGAAAAAAAATAGTCCCAACCTAATTTCTCGTACGATTACGTTACAGACGAAGAGAATCGTTTGAAGGGACTTTTTGGTGTGATGACCAGCGCAAACGTAATTACCACGTGTTTGGTGATGTGATTTCATTTGACGCCATGTATCGTTCCAACAAGTAATATTTATAATTCTATTTCTTTTTTGGCGTTTTCACTGTTTACATGCATTGGCATTTTGTTCTCGTTTCATTTTTTCAATGGCGTTTTCATATGCAGATACCCTATAGTGTTTGTACCGTTCACTGGTATAGACAATCACCACTGCAATGTTACATTTGGTGCTGTATTATTGGCATCAAAAACTGCTGATATGTCTATATGGCTGTTAAGAGTTTTTTCTAAAAGTTGTTGGTTCTCAACCAAAAGTTGTTCTCACTGACCAAGATCCAGCAATGAAGAATGCTATTTATGTTGTATTTGTTGAAACGAGGCATCGGTTATGCATGTGGCACGTGATGCATAAATTTTCTCTAAAGGTTGATTTTCTTATTTTTTATGTGTTTAGCGTTTTAAGATATATGGCGTTTTGTCAATAATAACTATTTTTCATGTTAGTTTGTTGTTTTCTAATGTATATATTTGCATGGCGTTTTCGTTTTATATATAGGTTGGTGTTAGGCTATGCAATTCCACCAATTTCAAAGAACGTATTTGTGGTGTTTTGTGGACGAATATTCTTACACACGAAGAGTTTGAATCAGGATAAGAAGAGGTTATTGGAGAGTTCAATTTAGATGATAATGACTGGCTTTCTGATATTTTTGCACTTAGGGAATCTTGAATCCTTGCATACTATAGAATGGAGGAACTGTTGGGCCTTATGCGTACGACATCGAGGTCGGAGTGTGGTAACCATTTTTTGGTCAATTGTGCAATTCAAAATCTACTCTTGTTGAGTTCATGACTCATTACGAAACTACAATAAAAGCACAGCGTCACACGCACCGGAAAAATGATCATGAATCTCGATACAAACGCCCCGAGTTGAAAAGTAATTATAAAGTGTTGGAGGGCCAAACTGCTAACATATACACAAAAAAAATATTTTTTTTTGTGACATTCAAACTGAGCTAATCGGGATTGGGGATTGCTTAAATCAACGTTATGAAGATCAGCCCGATTGGTTTGTTAAGTTCTACACAAATGATTTCCAGCAGCCTTGTACATCCTTATTCGAGGTAAACAATGGCGTTTTTTGGGTATTTTTATTTTTGTATTCTCTGAATATAGCGTTTATTATATTTTTGAACATTTTTTTTTTTTGCATGGAGTTTTTGTGTTTGTTGTTTGGTGGTGTTTTATACAAACATTGTCTGCATGACGTTTTATACAGACATTGTTTTTGGCGTTTTTCAGGTAATGTATCGTAAGTCTGATTGCACTAGCACTTGCTCATGCCAGCATTTTGAGCAGTTTGGTTTGCTATGTAGATATATATTTTATGTTTTGAGAAGTTTGGATATTAGGGAATTTCCAAAACAATACATTTTGAATAGATGACGTAAAGAGGTTTCGCCAAATTGCTCTTCTGATTACTCAATGAGTCGTGAATTTATGACCGAGCTTGATCCCGATGTGCAAAGTATGATGCGAGAAATTATTTTTGCAACGGAGTATACTTTGAACCGTTTATCTGGTAATAAGGAGGAGCTATCCTTATACAAGGATCATGTTCAATCTTATATGAAAAAGGTTCAAGATATGCAGATTGTTGCTCCTCCTCCTAGTACTAGGGATATATTTGCGGAGATAACATGTCAATATCAAAACGACAAGAATCTGATAAGAGTCCCTGTTGGGTATAAGTTGCAAGGTTCTGGATCTCGCAAGCGTTTAAAATCTAAACAGGAGGAAGCAATCGAAAAAAACAAAAAAAAGGGAAGCCCGGGGTGAAAGAAAGACAGTGTAAGAATTGTAAAGCTTACGGACACTACGCATCGACATGCCAGAAGCTCATAATTAAAAGAAAATCAACACGGTCTTCGAGAGCAAGTGAATAGTAGTTTGATGTTTTTTGTATTTTTTTTATTTTTTTCAGAACACACAATATTGGCTTTTGACGTTTTATATTTTTTATATACCATTTTTTATTTTTTTCCACTTTTTGTGCATAACATGTGATTTGGAAGTTACATAACAAACAATATAAGATCGGACACAAACATAAACACCACAAAAAGAATAACTTTCATTAAAGAAAAATAGCTTAAACCTCTAATTAAGTGAGGATTAACTCAATAATATTTTGCTGAATGAGATGGACAACATTGTTAATCCTCACTTTAGAAATGTTGTCCACCCCATTCAGTGAAACTTTATTGAGAACAAAACTAAATCTCCAAGACACGACGTTTGTAATATGTGGTTTTTGAACTTTTTGGCGTTTATAAATTGAATGGTATTTAGTAAAATAGGATGTTTGTTTTTGGTGTGAACAATGGAAGGTCCTGAGACGTTGTTTTTATAAGATGTTTTTGGCCCGTAGTTTAGGAGGGAATTTATTATAATAAATGTTAGTAATGAAGCTTCCGTCGTTTTAATTACTGTTTGTTCAGCTTTATCTATTAAATACGAAGTTTGGCGTTTTATATGAATGACGTTTAGATAAAGATGATGTGTATGGCTTGTAGTTTAAAACGGAAATTTTAATGGTGTTTTACTCATGAGTTTGGCGTTTTGTATAGAGCAGTATAAAGACCCTTTTACCCTTAATGAAGCGCGTTCACATAATAAAATTGATGTTATTTACGAAAACGCCCACCGCGCCACTCTAATCCATAGATTGTTTTGATCCAATGGATGATGGACGTTCTCACCGTTTTCACACTTTTAGGCGTTTTCCCTAAATCATGTCCCATCTCTCTCTCTCTCTCTCTCTCTCTCTATATATATATATATATATATATATTATTTTTAAATAGTATACCCATATCAACTCTAAGAGAGACCCTTTTACAAAACAATTTTTAAGGTTTCGAAGTTAGTCATTGGCATTTGGTTTAGTGAGTCCAATACCCATTTAATATTAAAAAAAATTATAAAAAATCATTACAAAAGGGGCATGTTTTTTCAAGTTCAAACATGGTATATGTATTCTTAGGGACCCCTCTGATAATGGTGTCATAATACTACATGGTTGAATTATGTTCTCCGCACACATGATCTTAATTAAGATTATAAGGGCACACGGGGCGGATGGTTTATAACGAGTTATAGGGAAAATCAACGATTGATAAAAAGAAAAGTCCCACCCCGCCCTTAAGTTTATAACGAGTGATAGAAGCACGCGTGAGAAAATTAACGCCGTGATAAATTGATTGTGTGTGAGGAATTGTTGGTTGGGGGGAAATTGTTGGGTGTGGTGGTGAGTGATGACCACCCCGACTAAACAAGGTTGTGAGTGATGAAAAAATGGTTGATGACATGGCGGAACTTGATTGGTGCTTGTGAGTGATAGATTCTATCACTAGTGAACCACCCTCCCTCCCCTAATCTTACAATTTTGACACTTAATATATTTTCAGGTTAGTTTGAAGGGAAATTAAACTAACGACCTTCTTTTTGTCTTGTCCACTCTATTAGTACAGATCATAAACAAATGAAAGCAGCACACCAGCACCAAACTTCGACCACAACTATAAAGCCGCAACATAGCTTCTGAAGTTTCAACACAGCACATCAATCACAAGCTAAGAACTCTTCCCAGAGGTATAGATCTATATGGTCATAGTTAGATAAATTCTATGTATATAGTAATAGTTACACATGTAAAGATTTTGTTGCACGTAAACTAATAGAAATCTTTTTCGCAGGTTGTAACAATGGGGGCTGGTGGACGAATGAATGTTGCAGCCGACGACAAACCCCTCGCCCACAAACGTGTACCGGTCTCAAAACCTCCGTTCGAACTTAGTGATCTAAAAAAAGCAATACCACCACACTGTTGGGAACGTTCTCTTGTGCGCTCATTCGCAGCCGTTTTTCGTGATTTTATCATCATTGGTGCCTTATACTATCTAGCAGATACTTTCATTCCCATGCTTCCTAAACCCTTAGCATATGTCGCATGGCCAGTTTATTGGTTTTTCCAAGGTGCTTATCTTATGGGCTTGTGGGTCATCGGCCACGAATGCGGCCATCATGGATTTAGCGACTATCCATGGCTCAATGACACCATCGGGTTCATCGTTCACTCCTTGATCCTCACTCCGTACTTTGGCTTCAAATACAGCCACCGTACCCACCATGCCAACACCAACTCCATCGAATACGACGAGGTTTGGATCCCCAAACGCAAGTCAGATAAATTGTACTCCGAAATTCTCAACAACCCAACCGGTGCATTTCTTGTATTTGTGTTCAAGATCGTTCTTGGCTTTCCTTTGTACTTTGTGTTCAATCTTTATGGCAGGAAATACGAGAAGGGAATCACGAGCCACTTTTACCCGTATAGTCCTATCTTCAACGACAGCGAGCGCTTTCAGATTTTCCTCACCGATCTTGGAGTTTTCGCCACTTGTTATGCAGTTTATCGCGCTGCTGCAATCATGGGCACACAATGGGTGATTAACATCTATGGAATGCCTATTCTTTTCATGAGTGGTTTCTTCATCTTACTCACATATCTACACCACACCCACCCTGCTATCCCTCATTACGACTCAACCGAGTGGGACTGGCTTCGAGGGGCTTTAGCCACCGTCGACCGCAACTTTGGATTCTTGAACCATGCTTTCCATGATGTCACTCGAACCCACACTGTTCACCATCTTTTCCCAACAATTCCACATTACAATACTTTTGAGGCTAGGGAGGCAGTGAAGCCTATCTTGGGTGAATACTACAAGTACGACGATACACCTATTCTAGAGGCTGTTTGGAGGGAGACAAAGGACTGCATCTTTATCGAACCCGATGTAGTTGATGGAGAGAAAAAGGGTATCTACTGGTTTCACAAATAGGGAGTATGATATCGTTACTTGTGTCTGTTGTCTTTTAATATATAATAATAAGTGCTGTAATATTGGGGTAGCGGTCTGTGGTATGTTTGTAAGTACCCAGTGTTTGATGTGCTTCTCTTGTTGTGTATCAATGCTTCTTGAATGGTAGTCAAAAGACTTCAAGAGTTCGATTAAAATGTTTGAATCAGCAATGGATATATCGTTAGTATGGTGCTGTTTGTTTTTGCTTACATTGTCTGAAAAGAGCTTATGTCTGCGGGCAGGCAGACATAAGCTCTTGAACACTGTTTGTTAAAAAAAAAGATCTTAAAATAGCTTATGTTTGCTTAAAAAAAAAGCTATGGAATATTGCTTCAAGATCTTCACACACATCTTCACACACCACCAACCTTTCTTCTTCTTCCTGCCACCACCACCACCGCACCACCTCCGCCACCACCATCGTCAATTTAGGGAGACCGTAGAGAGAGAGAGAGATCTGTGAGAGAGAGATCTGTGAGAGAGAGAGAGCTGTGAGAGAGAGAGAGAGCTGTGAGGGAGAGGGACCGTAGAGAGAGAGAGAGAGAGAGAGAGCTGTGAGGGAGAGAGAGAGCTGTGAGAGAGATCTGTGAGGTGTGATGTCGAGCTGGCGACCAGAACAAGGAGGAGCCGTGACGGTGGTGCAGGTGGTTCCGTGACGGTGGTGCTCGTTCTCCATCTCTGTTTTTCCGGTCGGACCAGGTGGTTCCGTGACGGTGGTGCACAGGTGGTTCCGTGACGGTGGTGTACCGTTTTCAGACAATAAGAGGGCGGCGGTGATGGCAGAGGTGGTGCGGTGGTGGTGGCAGAGGTGGTGCGGTGGTGGTGGTTGTAGAGAGAGAGTTTCTAGAGAGAGAGAGCAGAGAGAGAGAGTTTCTAGAGAGAGAGAGCAGAGAGAGAGAGCTTGTGTGTGTGAAGTTGTTTTTGAAGGAAAAAAACAAACCCTCTTCTCCTTGCAGACTGCAGACATTTGGGCCACATCTTCTCTTGCAGATGCCTGCAGATGTGGTTCGCAGACTACAGACATTTTACATCTGAAAAAACAAACAGCACCTATGTGAACATATATATGTAGATAATGTGCATTAGTTGTTATGGCCCAAAATTATTAACCAAACAAACAAACAAAAATATTTTCCGTTTCATGTATGATGAATTAATGTTAAGAGAAGTAAGGTAGTTCATGGTCGTTTCTATTCATTCGGTAAGGCAATAAACAAAAACAAATGAACGAGCATGCTCATGGGCATTTGTTAGTAAAACATGTTCATGCTAAAATAAAATGAGCACAAAAACACCAAAAGGATTGGAAAATAAATAAAACACGGTATTGGTTAATAATATTTCTTGTTTGTTGAATAATTGAAAAGCATATTTTATATATAAATAAAAGATTACACCATAAAAGTAACAAATTAATAAAGCTTACCCATTGTTATATATCTTAAACTAGGTTAAAACCTGTGTGGTAGACGAGGTTGGGTAACATGAAAAACTGAAATAAAAAGTTATGACAAATAAATAAATATCGTAATTGCAAATTCTTTATTTATAATTACATATCGTATTTACAAACACAACTAAGAAATCTATAGATACAAATACAAATTACAAATCTCTAAAAATTTCTTTATATACAACATTCAGTGTCGTATTCGTAAGTTTACCATCTTTATCAACAATTTTGAGTCCATCTCTGCTTTTAACTCTGGACAAAGCGACGTAAAGTTGACCATGAGAAAAAACTGGTTGTCTGAGAAACATACCTACTTTGGATAACAATTGACCTTGACTTTTATTTATCGTCATGCATGGCGAAGCATACAACAATAGGAAACTGTCTTCTTTTAAAATTAAATGAAATCTTCTTGTCTGATGGTGTTCAAGCAATTCTAGGAATGAAAGTACGATTGCCTATATTACTTCTAGATATTACTTCTGCTTCTATAACACGCTATCCTTAACATGAAGACTTTTAGTCGAGTCACATTACATAATCCATTTCTTTTATCAATGTTTCGTAATAAATAAAAACAACTTACTTGATAAGCCTTTAGTAACTGACCAACTGCTTCTTTTTTGTCATCTGTAACTATTGCATATAATTCATGCATAATCTTATGAAACAAAATGCTACTTTTTGAAACAAAATGCTACTTTATGATACCAAGCTCTTCGAGATAGTACACGTGAAATGTTATTTTCAGTGACGAAATTCTCGTACCTAACTCTTTCAGATAGCACATGTGAAATGTCATTTTCGGAAGTCTCCCATTTAGACTACCTTCAATGGGCCTGTTGGAGGCATGCCCTTTAAAATTCTTACTTGCCCTTAGCATTGTAAAACTTTATCTATAGGAGCCTGTAGCCAGTGGCGGATCTAGGATTCCGACCAAGCGGTAACGTTTTATCAAATAAGCGGTAAAGAAATCGAAAAAACGTTAAATTTTTCCAAAATTTACACTAAAAACGTCAAAATTTTTCCGGCCAAGCGGTAGCGGATGTCACCCCTTGGCCCATGGTAGATCCGCCCCTGCCTGTAGCAAGCATGCCCTTCTACAAGGGCATGGATTTTCTTGGTTATTGCATTTAGGGTGGGCTCAAAGTGAAAAAAATAAAGGCTTTGTTTAAATATTGTGTGTAGTGGGTAGGTGATGAGGTGGAAATTAAGAATGGTAAGGATATTTGTAGAATTGAAGATGAAATGAGGATTTTTAATGGTTTTTAAGGATATGATATGACGGTTGACGTGGCAGCTAAGGGTGCGTAAGGATGCACGTAGCATTGGAGATAGTCTTAGCCTATAAATCCGGTAGGAAAATTAACTTCAAATCCACCCATATAACTTATAGTAAAATTTGTGCATAATTTAATTTGGTTTTCATGAACCTCATGACTTACATGTTATGATAAAAGATCAAATACAAATCAAATTAACGTACAAAACGTACGAACTGAAGGTTTTGTTGAAAAAACGCGGTGGCATTTTCGTAATTATAAGTAATTATCAAAATTACTCTACAGATGATCTTGTAGAGTAATTTTGTAAAATGTTCCTGTACAATAATTTTGATCTTATAGGGTAATTATCAACATTACTCTACAAGTATATCAAAATTACTCTGCATCAAAATTAATCTACAAGTTAATCAAAATTACTCTGTAAATTTATCAAACAACATACAATTCAAAATTACTCTACAAATGATCATGTAGAGTAATTTTGTAAAATGATCATTTAGAGTAATTTTGATCTTTTGATTATTTTTGTAAATTTGTTTTAGCATTTAGTTATGAGGTTTAGCTTTATGGTTTAGTTTTTAACATTTAGTTTGGGTTGGGAGGGAGGGAGGTGGTTTAGGTTTTTAGGGGGGGGGGGGGGGGGGTTAGGTTTTTTTGGGTGGGAGGTTAGATTTTTTGAGGGTTTTTTTGATGAGGTATAATTTTTTGATCAAAATTATTCTAAAAGTACATTTTACAAAATTACTCTACAAGACTAAAATTACTTTATAAGAACATTTTATATAATTACTCTACAAGATCAAAATTACTCCACAGAATCATTTGTAGAGTAATTTTAATAATTACCATACGAGCAAATAATTACCAAAATGACATTGTTTTTTTTTTTGCCTTTTTCATGTTATTCGTACGTTTGGTACGTTAAAATTATTTATTATGAAAGAAATATGTACGTCTATCACTTATATATATAAAATTATTTATTGGGAGGGAGGGAGGTGGTTTAGATTTTTAGGGGGGGGGGGGGGGGGTTAGGTTTTTTTGGGTGGGAGGTTAGATTTTTTGAGGGTTTTTTTGATGAGGTATAATTTTTTGATCAAAATTATTCTAAAAGTACATTTTACAAAATTACTCTACAAGACTAAAATTACTTTATAAGAACATTTTATATAATTACTCTACAAGATCAAAATTACTCCACAGAATCATTTGTAGAGTAATTTTAATAATTACCATACGAGCAAATAATTACCAAAATGACATTGTTTTTTTTTTTTTTTTTTTTGCCTTTTTCATGTTATTCGTACGTTTGGTACGTTAAAATTATTTATTATGAAAGAAATATGTACGTCTATCACTTATATATATAAAATTATTTATTGGGAAGGAGGGAGGTGGTTTAGGTTTTTAGGGGGGGGGGGGGGGGGGGGTTAGGTTTTTTTGGGTGGGAGGTTAGATTTTTTGAGGGTTTTTTTGATGAGGTATAATTTTTTGATCAAAATTATTCTAAAAGTACATTTTACAAAATTACTCTACAAGACTAAAATTACTTTATAAGAACATTTTATATAATTACTCTACAAGATCAAAATTACTCCACATAATCATTTGTAGAGTAATTTTAATAATTACCATACGAGCAAATAATTACCAAAATGACATTGTTTTTTTTTTTTTTGCCTTTTTCATGTTATTTGTACGTTTGGTACGTTAAAATTATTTATTATGAAAGAAATATGTACGTCTATCACTTATATATATAAATAAATAAAACCGAATTAAAATTTGAATGACCCATGATACTATTTTAATATTTTATGCATGACTTAATATAAAAATATGCACACTTAAATATTGTATGCATACATTATAAAAAAAAAAAACCCAATATTTTATTTAGAGTAAATTGCTAAAATCGTCCCTGAGGTTTGACTCAAATTGCTAGATCAGTCCAAAATCAAGTTTGTTTGCTAAAACAGTCATTGAGCCTAAGTTATGTTGCTAATTCAGTCCATTGAAAGGGAAAATGATTGGACTAAATTAGCAATTTGAGTCAAACCTTAGGGACGAATTTAGCAATTAACTCCTATTAATTGGACTGAATTAGCAATTTGGTCAAACCTTAGGGACGAATTTAGCAAACAAACTTGATTTTGGACTGATCTAGCATTTTGAGCCAAACCTCAGGGACGATTTTAGCAGTTTACTCTTTTATTTATAATTAATAAAATGGTTGATCGAGGGCATGATTCAATGTTGAGAAAAAGGCCGAAAGATCGTGGAACGTAGATCTACGAGAAGGCAAATGTCAGAGAATTATTGTATATATAAATATACAGTTCAAAAAAAAAGAAGAATTGAAAAAGTAAATAAACAAAGACCATATTAATTAATTTATTACGTTTTACTTCCGTATACAACAACCATCACTTGTCCGCATTCAGTGACTCTAAGCCATATGCAATTCTTTTTTTTTTCTTTTTTCTTATAAACTCATGATCATGAGTATTTCGTTTGATACAATTAATGTCTGTATCCGTACGTAATGGGACATGTAGCATTTCATCATACACAACAATGAATTGAACGTACAACCCATTACTGCGTTTCGGACTTCACCATTTGTATAGAGAGAACCCCATCTTTGACCTTACAGTCATGAATTCGTACAACCCATGACAGATGACCTAGGGCATAGTGTGTGGTCGTCTTAAACGGGTCAGACATAACACAGTTAACATGGGTACTAAATATGAACGACCCACGATTAACTAAACCAGTCAAATCCCCAAATATAAGCACGAACCTCTTAATAGATGTGAATTACAAAAACTTGACATGTTTACACAATTAGGAGCGAATTACAAGATTTGTCCTTCATCTATATATCAGATTTTAAGAGGTGTACTTTGTCTTTAAAATTGATGAATTATGTACTTAATATATCAAAATATTGAACGTTATGTCCTTTACGGGTGAAGGGGTGCACCCCTCATGAGATGGGGGGCGGGGGTGGATTTTCACCCACCTAATCATGATGTGCCATGTCAATTCCCCTCTCATACACCACTCTTGCACAAAATAAAAATAAAAATAAAAGACATGATTGGTTGAAAGATAGTGGACCCCACCATTACCCCTTCTCCCATACCTTCCCCTCATGCGGCAAGTAGTAGGGATGAGCACGGTACCGAACCGATACCGAGCCGATACCGATCCCGACAATACCGATCCCGATTTTCCTCAAAAATTGATCCCGATCCCGATCCCGAATACAAGCGGTATGGTATCGGTATGGTACCGGTATCGGTACCGGTTTTCCGGTATGATACCGAAAAATACCGAATTGTAGATAATCTTTCCTGCATTCGTTCCAAAATAACAATGACAGCATCAATGAAGAAAATACACTCTTTTTATCCAAATGGACTTAGTTGACTTATACTCCATCTTCTTTTGAAGCAGAGTAGTTAGCATGCATCATAATTTAACTCTAACTTGAGCTTCAAATCACCTTTTCAAGCATAAAAAAAGCAATGACTAAAAGCTTGAAACTGCCTACTAAAAGTCTATTAAGCTGTGTTTGTAATGGTAAAAACCATATAATATGCTATGAGTGACTAGTTTTGTATTTAACAAACTCACCCTGATTCAGCAATCGGTAACAATTGGGAAGCACAGGCACAAAGGGGCTAAGCTTGTTCCGTTCAGACAGTAACTCGGATAGATACCTGTCGACATGTAAAGAACATGAATCACCCTCATTATATCAATCAAATACACAACAAAAACAGCAAGTAAACTACACAATGATAAGAAGATCATCTACGAAACACCCTGCTCCTTAGTCCTTCCTCTTAATCAACATATTCCTATAACAATTGAAATTCAATCAAACACTCTTCTACATGTCTTTGCAACAAATTCTCCATCAGTTTACTAAAAATCAAGAGAACAACACGCTCTGATGACAGTCAATCAAACATCATGATATGGAGTTAGTATTCGAAACAGAAAAGGAGATAGATTTAACCGACATACTCCTGTTGCTCAACGATGGCGGTGGCTGTGGATCGAAGACAGGCTATATGAGGCGAGGGAGAAGGTGAATACGCCATATACCTACCGGAAGACATATCTCGTAACTGGAGGGAGGGAGATTAGAAGTTGAGATCAACACGACTGGTGAGCATCTAGTGTGGGAATTATGGGTGGGAAATGGGAATAAGTGGGATCACCTCACAATCGGTATTAATTCGGTATTACCGAAAAATACCGGTACCGATCCCGCAAAATCCCGATCCCGAAAATTGGTAAAACGTAATACCGATACCGATACCGAATACAAGCAGTATGGTATCGGTACGGGACGGTATCGGGATGGTATCGGTATCCGGTACCACATGCTCATCCCTAGCAAGTAGTCCCCGCTTAAGACCTCACCGCGCGGCAAAACCAGGGTTGGCGGCGGACTCCCCTTGCGGCAAACGAGTTCCCCGCATGCACCTCGCTTACCCTAATGCTAACTCAATTAAAAAAAAATTGTTAAGTATGTAATATGCTTCGCATATGAGGGCATTTTTACCATTTCATCTTTCAGGGACTATTGTGTTAATAAATTATATGTAAGAACTTTTATATAACAAACAAAAATGTATATAAAACTTGTATCATTTTATCCTCCCCCCTCCCATCTCTCTCTCTCTCTCTCTCTGTGTGTGTCTCTCTCTCTCTGTTTGTGTGCAGACTTCAAACGCCCTCTTCAATTTGGAAATTTTAAAAGCCCACAACACCTGCTCAAAACCACCACCAAACCCTCAACCCGCACAACCAAACTGCAATTCGAACTAGTTGAAGACGGAATCGACAATCGACCAGTTGATGGCATAACCAAACGACGGACCAGGTGACGACGGGCAATTCGAACCGTACGACACACCACCCTGAATCAACGATGACAGAATCTTCAGATACTTCCAGATCTGATTGTTTAGGTTTGGATATTTCGTAGTAGGTGAAGACTTCGGATACTTCCGGTCGTTCAGAGAGAGAGAGAGAGAGAGAAAGAGAGATGGGGGTGGTGGTGGAGGAAGGAGGTTGTGGAAGAAGATAAGGAAACAAGAAAGATTTGATCTGAGTACTGTTTATTTAGGTGATTTGGGGTTGGGGATGATGCATGATTGGGGCATGGGACTCCAAATAGAGAAGTTTGGCTATGGCATAGAAGATTGGGGCATCCATCCGTCGATTATTTACACCTTTTATTTCCAAAATTATTTTTAGCAAATGAATCTTTAAATTGTGAAACTTGCATTTTAGCTAAAAGTCATAGACATTCCTATAAACTGAATAACACAAGAGTTGGTCTACCCTTATCTATTATCCACTTTGATGTTTCGGGACCCGCAGAAATCGTTGGGGGACAAAATTTTTGTTTTTCGTACTTTTTATTGATGATTGCACTCGCATGCGTGGATCTATTTTTTAAAACACAAATCTGAAGTTTTTGATAAATTTACTATGTTCTATACCATGGTACAAACACAATCTAAAACCAACATTCAAATTCTTCAATCAGACAATGGAGGAGAGATTTAAAAATAATTCTATGAAACAGTTCTGTCAAAATAAAGGAATTATTCACCAAACAACTTGCCCGCATACCCCTGAGCAAAACTGTACCGTTGAAAGGAAAAATCGTATCCTTTTAGAAATAACTGGAGCACTCCTTATTGAATCTCGAGTCCCTAAGTATTTTTGGCCTGAAGCCATTGCTACCGCTACTTATTTAATCAATAGACTCCTTACCAAAGCTCTTGATCTAAAGACGCCTCTAAAAACTCTCTCTGATTTTACCAAACTTCCACCAACCCTCACTGTTCAACCACGGATTTTTGGATGTTCTGTCTTTGTCAACATTCCCAAAATTAATCGGGGTAAACTTGGCCCATGTGTTGAAAAATGTGTGTTCGTAGGCTATGGTATCGACCAAAAGGGATACCGGTGCTATAGCCCAAGATGACAAAATATGTATAATATCCTAGACTGTAACTTCCTTGAAACCGAATACTACTATACCTCGCAACACAGTGGTCAGGGGGAGTCAGAATATGTTGACACACTAAGTTGACTTAAATGGGTTCCATCATCACAATAAGCCACTCACAATATCTGAGATGAGTCACTTGCTTCCCACCAATCCGGTGAACCAACCGTCAGTGCTACTAACCAAGATCCTCCCAGTCCAGTTACCATCGTAAGTAGTTCTGACACACATGATAATATTCAAAATGATGAGTCTCATATTGATACGTCTGACATATTTGACAATCATGAGATAGCTATAAAACAGACTGTGTAGGAAGAACATGGGGAACCGATAGAAGAAGAACATGGTGTGACTACACAAGAAGAAACTACCAAAAGATATGTTTTACCTCCAAGAGTCAATAGAGGGGTTCCACCAAAACGGTACTCTCGAGAAAAGGAAACAAGTTCTTCTAGATATCCAATGGCGAACATCGCCAAAGGCAACTTGTCTAGAGAAACCAAGGCCTTTGCTTCCTCCGTGTATGATGAACAAATTCCAAACTCTGTGGAACAAGCCTTGGAGTCAAAAAAATGGAAGGATGTTATGGAAACGGAAATGAAGGCACTTGTAAAGAATGGTACATGGGAAAAGTGTGTCCTTCCCCAAGGAAATAAACTAGTGGGCTGTCGTTGGGTCTTTACGATCAAACACAAATCGGATGGAACCATTGAAAGATATAAAGCACGATTAGTGGCTAAGGGTTATAGTCAAACGTATGGGATTTACTATTCAGAAACATTCTCCCCGTTAGCAAAAATTGATACAATCCGTATACTTTTCTCTATTGTTGCAAATGAAGGATGACCTTTTCATCAGTTTGATGTTAAGAATGTCTTCCTACATGGAGAATTAAAAGAAGAAGTGTACATGGAAGCTTCTCGCGGATTCACAGAAACATTCAGAAATAAGGAGGTATGTCGGTTGAAAAGGACGCTCTACGGGCTTAAGCAATCTCCTCGAGCCTAGTTTGGCCGATTTACCTTAGCGATGAAGGGATATGTCTTCCAACAAAGTAACTCCGATCATACATTATTCCTTAAGCGAAGAGATAAACTTGTAACTTGTTTGATTATATATGTTGATGACATGATTATAACAGGTAATGATGAGGAAGAAATGAAGAAGTTGAAGACAAACTTGTTCACAAAATGTGAGATAAAGGACTTGGGAAGACTTAAGTATTTTCTTAGAATAGAAGTATGAAGGGGTAAGGTCCCAAAAACCTCATGATAAGTATTTAAGACCATACCACAAACTGGCCTTTTGACCTTTTTAGCCTTGCGCGGCCGTGCACTGGTATTATAAAAGGGAGAAAACAGTCAGCAAATCTATAGTCGCGCGCCCAAAGGAAAACATAAATCCTTGCGCCTTCTCCCAATAGCAAAGGATGAAAATCCTGAGGATAACACTTCCGCCTAAATATCCAGACCTGGATAATTTAGACTTAGGATTTATTCAGTGGTCTCCACACAGTAAGGTGCCACACTAGATTACAGCAGTAATCTTCTAGAAAGAATACAATCGTGCACCACCCAGACGGTTATAACCGTCTGGACACGTGTCATCACCACAAGCAACCCTGGAATCACAACGAAGGCATGCAATTGGAGAGTAATCTCCACTTAATCACTTTCCACGTGGCAATTCCCCAGCCATAGATCAAACCACGACCCGTGTGCATTCACATCGGATCGAGACAACTTAACGTTGGATCAAAGAACTTAACGGAAGAAGAGATAACCGCTACGGCGTCAGCATCTTCCGTCATCTTTTCAATAACAGGTTTTCCCTCCCAAATTACCGGTTATAAATAAGAGAACTGTTCAGGTATAAACTCAGATCACACTCACTTCTCAAATACTTTCTCTTCTCCATTACCAATACTTATTCTCACGCCGGAGTCGGGTCAAGGAGAGAACCCTCTTCTCCCCTTGACGAGGCTAACGGTGTTCTTTTTTGCAGAACCACCGGAGAAGAAGTTCAGCTGCAACTGAATCAACCGAGATAGAGCTAACCTTTTTATGCGGATTCAAACCCCCTAACTATATCGGTTCCGACCATTTAGTTAGTGTTTCTTCATTGGCGCCCACCGTTTTCTCAGTTTTTCTAGTTTCTACCTCGTTTCGATTCGGTTCATTCCGTTTTTCTGTTTTTGCACATGGCAGAAAATTCGTCATCTCACCGGCAACCTGGTCCTCGACCAAACGTCGGAAACAATTTACCAGTAGAAGGGATCGTAGAAGAGGCCTCGGACGATAATGAGGTTCAATCCAATCGAGCAAATGATCCTGTTACTCCAGGAATGGTACCAGCAAATCCTGCACAATCAATTTTACCACCAGGAGAAACTCCGATATCATGGTATGTCCGGTCCCAAGGGGCATTAATCGCAGTGTACACACAGTTGTGTGCTCAAACTGCTCCCGTAACCCAATCCCGAAGGCCGGGATCTAGAGCTCATGCCTCTCGGCGAGAAGAATCAACTTATGATGATACAGACAGTTACTAGAGACAACACCACGGTGAACCACATCCTCGTCAAAGACAATCGGTTCATGACAAGTTGGGTTCCCAACGGGATGCTCATACTGATGAATCCGATCAAACATATCGTGTGAGTGCAAACACCAGCGTATTCAACAGATTACAGCCAAACTATAACAAATGCAGGCCTCGAGCGGTTTATAACCCTGAGGCAGAGCATAACTATGACTTAGTTTATCGCCCTGCTGAAGCGGCGGAAAACTCGAAGTTCATATTAGAGATAGCTCTGGCTCCATTGGAAAGGGCCAAATTACCATCTAACGTTGGGAAATTCAATGGGTTAACTAACCCTGATGATCATCTAAGAGTATTCACCAGCGCAGGGTTGGTTGGCGGTTGGACTCTTCCGCTATGGTGTCATTTGTTTGTGCAAACACTAACCGGCCCAGCGCGAATCTGGTTTGATAACCTACCAACAGGACAGATCGAGTCTTGGAAAGATCTGCACAGAAAGTTTTTAACACACTTCAGCCAACAAAGGCGATCAATGCGCGATACATCCGACGTCATGAACATCTGGCGCCGCGATGACGAGAATCTGGAAGATTTTATCACCAGATACAATAAAGAAGTGTTAGAGATTGGAGGTGTTAACGAATAACTAATCCGTGCTCAGTTCAAGTACGCGGTTAGATGTGACGACATGGTTAAGGTATTATCGGGAACAGAGGGCCTTCCCACGAGTTGGGAAAAGATAATGGCGGCGGCCAAGGTTTATGCGCAGACCGAGAAAAACCTTACTACAAACAGGCCACCACCACCACACAACAGGCCCGCAGACTTGAGCGCAACTGGTGAAAGAAGGTACAAAAAGTCATGGCGCGAGTCATTAGGAAGTCGTTCCTCTGAAGATGCCTGCGCAACAATCAACAAGCTCTCTGCACAAAGAGAGAACAGGCACGAAAATAGGGAGAGGCAGTGGACTCCCCTAACAAAAACCCCGGCGGAGGTTCTAAGTACTGAGGACTACCAATTCAAACCTCCGATTCCGATGAAGAATAAACGTGGTCAAGACCCGACGCAATACTGCGAATATCATAAAGACAACGGGCATACCACGAACAACTGCATATCTCTGCGCACGGAAATAGAGAAGGCCCTCAAAAATGGAGAATTTACGCATTTACTCCAGAATATGCGCAAGGAGATTAAGCAGATTACCCGGGGAGAAGAAAGCTCAAGCAAACGGGCTAAAACTTAAAGGACTTTATAAGTTTTCCGCAGAAAAGACATGACTTATCAAATGCGGCGGAACTATCAGGGAGTAAGTTAAGTTCCATTTCATTATCAGAAAAACTTTGTAATGCCTCTGAGCACTATCCATGAATAAAATTACAAAGTTTCTATTATTTTTGTGTTTACAAAGTGCATGCAATTTCTTTTTAGTAAGTGCAAAAACATTATGGTAGTATAACACAAAGCTCCATGCGCGGTCAGTGATCACGTCACAAACGACCATAAACTCACACATGAGCTTCATACCAACTTTATTCGCCTTACTCAAAACAAAAGTAATTGTACTCATGCAAAATATTGTAAAGTCATTTAACAAAACAAATAGAAACATACTATTTTTAAGCGTACAAATACGCCCTAAAGAGTTTTAGACACAGCAGTGTTTAAAATCCTTGCGCAACAGCGCACCGACAAAACAAGGATCTACATCCTACATAAAAAAAATTGTTCAATACAATTTCATCCTACTCTAAATCTTCACCCTCATCCGGAAAGATTTCTTTGAGTTGCGCAATGTAATCATCCGATTGCAGCGCCACATTTATCAACTCCATCATTGGAAGTTGTAAATTATTAAACTCTGTCTTCATGGAAGCAAGCGCGGTGGCAGTATTAACGCCAAAGGTAGCAGACTTGATATCATTCCAGTTAACTTTCAAAGCGCTATTCACATGTTGGGAACATTCCGCATATCCTTGCGCGTAACCATCTCGTCGCGCAGCAACCATCAAATTAGCGACAGTCTTATCCAGATCTTCAGAGTTTAACACAGATTCGGCAACCTATGAAATCAAGCAAAGATAAGCATCAAAAAAGCGCATACATGAACAAAAAAGAAGAAAGAAACTTACGCAAGCAATCCCGCGATCTTTCAACCAGGCCATATCATTCTTTAAAGGTTCAAGCTCGCTTTCTGCTGAAACCCGCGCCATTTCTGAATTCTCCAATTTCTCTTCAACCTCAGTCAAACGGCGGGAGGTTTCAGTAGTCTCAGAATGCGCAAGCTCCAGATCCTTCTTCAATTGTTCCTGGTCAGAAACCAAAGCGGTAAGTTCCTCTAATTCTTTATCTCTAACGGCAAGAGTGGCTAAAGCTTGTACCTCCCGTTGCTCACTTCGTTCCCTATGAGAGCGCGCCTCCACCAACATAGCTTCCATATCAGCTTTTTCTTTCTTCAATCTTTCTACCTCCACATCTTGATTCTTCAGTTTTTCAACCCCAGCCTTGAGATTATTTATGATACTGCGGAGGTTTGCCTTCTCAGCATTATCTTTCTCACAAATTCTCCTCCAATTTTTGCGTTCCTCAGATAAAAGCGCAGCTTCAGCTTCAGCTTTTCTTTTCCAACCAGCGACAGACCATTCCTCAGTCTTGCGCTCAGCTTCAAACTTGGCTTGCTCAGCTTCCAATTTAGCCTTCAATTGAGCCACATGTTTCTCATCTTTAGCAAACTTCTTTTGCGATGCCATAAAAGATGCTCGCTCCTTATGCATACTATACCACTCACGCACTATACGGTGAGTAGTTGAAACATGAGAAGCAGTTTCTGCAAGATAAGACTGGTAGGTCTGCTCATAAGGTTGATTTTCCTGAAACTTAATCTCACCAGGCGGAAGTATCCCCTGCAACCAATCCTGGCATACCCGCCAATTCGAAAAGGTATCACCTTTTTTCACATTCCAAACAGGGACATGAGGATCAGAATCATCTTTCTCCGTATAAGTTCGGTAATAATATTCTCCCAGAGTTTCTTCTGGACGAATGGGAGATTGTCTATTACCACCAGCAGATGAGCCTGTCTCCTCAGCTGTGACCTTCTCAGCAGGTTCAGGTATAGCGTCAGAAGGTCTAGGGGAAGAAGATCGAATTTTTTCAGCAGCATGTTCTTTCCCCAAATCTTGAACAACAGCTTCCGGGGTTGGTGGATTATCAGAACCATCTACCACGCCCGGTCCAACAGTCTTTTCAGCCTCCGTATCAACGCCAACAGGCTCTTCAGCCTCAACAGTCTTCTTCACACCTTCCCCAACAATCTCTAAAGGCTCTAGTGGGTCTGCAACAGCAGCACGCGGGGGAGTTGAAGCAAATTCTTCATTAACCACAGATGATACTTCTACAGGAACAGGGGAAACAGGAACTTCTGGACAAATAAAAGTCTGTAAGAATCTTATCCGCTTAAAGAAAACAAAGAAAAACAATACTTACCAGGAACAGATTCTGAAACAAAAGCATCAAGGTTTCCTTTTCTGGTAATTTTCTTCCTCTGCACTTTCTTAGGAGGTTGAACCTCCGCATCAGCATCAGCTTGTTTTCTTTTACCAACCTTCCTATGAACCAAATGTTCGGGACTGGAATCCAGATCGATAGGCTCATTCGGGTTAGAAGGAGGAATATCAGCAGAATCCTTCGGTTCAGGCTTCGGTTCCCGCATAGTCACTACAGGAGTAAGACCCTCCAAAGAGTCAGAAACCACCACATAATCACACCTGGAGACAGAAGAACGGCGCGTACCTTTCTTCTCTCCAACATTTTTCGCCTTCAAAGGTTGAGTCTTAACAGTCTCACTTCTCTTCGGCGCGGAAGTGGACGTAGTTGCGCGTTTTTTCTTTTCAGGACCTACGCCTAAATTCAACAATTCACCTACGAAAAGCGCAAGACAAAAAATTACTTAAAGCAAAAAGGAAAGGAAAAGCAGACAAACTCACCAGCACCAGCAGCTGGTTGAACAGATAGGTCCGCATCCCGCGGAAGAACAAAATTCCCCGCGATACGATGATACCAAAGCTCCTCTTTAGGCTTCTTCTTAATAGTACCCATTCTTCCTCCTTCCCTCTTGAAGGCAACAACATACAAAGAAACAACTACATTTGAAGAGAGAGCAGGTCAAAAAAAAAAAAAAGATGAAAAAGAAGAACAGGGAAAAAGCCCAAAACTTACTATGACCATCCTCGGTGTATACGGGCTTATCATCACGTTCCATCTTCCAGTTCAAACTCATACCGGCTCCGACAAGGGCTTTCTCCGGCAATGCGATATTGGGCACATCTTTCAAATCTTGGTACCAGTTCTCATCAACAGGAGTCTGAAGCGTTTCAATCGGAACGTCATCCTTTCCTCTTAAAATCATCTTCACTGGAATCACTCCAGCCTTGATAAAGAAGAATTTCTGTTTCCAATCATGAAAAGATTTTGGGGGTTGATGAAGGATCTTCTTTGCAGAAGCTCTTTGAACGAATGAATAGAACCCTTGGGTACAATGCATCTGATGAAAAACCCTAAATCGGGGAACGGTCGGCTTAACATGCATTGTCCGACACACAAATTCAAAATGCCGAACCCTAACCATGCCAATTGGGTGAAGTTGGGAAATATGCAGGTTGTAAAACCCAAGGATTTCAAGGAAAAATCTAGTAACAGACAGGAGAAAATTACCGTCACAAAAGAAATCCCAAAAGAGGGTAATATACCCGGCCGGAGCATCCGCTGCCGTTTGCCCCTCTTCAGGATATAAAGCACCCCAGTTCTTTGGGAACTTGAGATTCCGAATCAAACCATCGAAAGACGCCCTAGGCCACTTCAATGGTGGAAGTTCAGTCGACATATCTTCAACAAGATCCTCTTGACGCTCTTCGGTTGACATAAGAGGATGAACAATGGAATTTCTTCTTCTTAGAGAAAATGGAATGAAAAGCTTTTCAACAAAATAATGATTGCACAGAGAAGGTTACCCAAACGTTATATATACTTATCGCAATAAATAACATCGGTAACCGTCACAGCGACTGTTCCGAGTATCACAGTTCCCCAAGCAACAGAAAAAAGGAAATGTCAGAACACACACGTGTTTACACGCGCGCGTGTAAGACACGGACAGTAAAAAACAACTGACCATGACAGGTTGTCAAATCAAGTTACTGCACCAGTCCCATTGAAAGTCAAAGATTTTCCATAAAAAATCTTTACAAAATCAAAAGAAAAGATTCAATCTTCTCATAAAAGATATTTTATCTTTTCGCGCCCAAAAACATTTCCCTCTCATAAGTCCAGTGCTCCACTTATTTGCATAAGTACAACACTAGACTGGGGGGACTTGAAGGGGTAAGGTCCCAAAAACCTCATGATAAGTATTTAAGACCATACCACAAACTGGCCTTTTGACCTTTTTAGCCTTGCGCGGCCGCGCACTGGTATTATAAAAGGGAGAAAACAGTCAGCAAATCTATAGTCGCGCGCCCAAAGGAAAACATAAATCCTTGCGCCTTCTCCCAATAGCAAAGGATGAAAATCCTGAGGATAACACTTCCGCCTAAATATCCAGACCTGGATAATTTAGACTTAGGATTTATTCAGTGGTCTCCACACAGTAAGGTGCCACACTAGATTACAGCAGTAATCTTCTAGAAAGAATACAATCGTGCACCACCCAGACGGTTATAACCGTCTGGACACGTGTCATCACCACAAGCAACCCTGGAATCACAACGAAGGCATGCAATTGGAGAGTAATCTCCACTTAATCACTTTCCACGTGGCAATTCCCCAGCCATAGATCAAACCATGATCCGTGTGCATTCACATCGGATCGAGACAACTTAACGTTGGATCAAAGAACTTAACGGAAGAAGAGATAACCGCTACGGCGTCAGCATCTTCCGTCATCTTTTCAATAACAGGTTTTCCCTCCCAAATTACCGGTTATAAATAAGAGAACTGTTCAAGTATAAACTCAGATCACACTCACTTCTCAAATACTTTCTCTTCTCCATTACCAATACTTATTCTCACGCCGGAGTCGGGTCAAGGAGAGAACCCTCTTCTCCCCTTGACGAGGCTAACGGTGTTCTTTTTTGCAGAACCACCGGAGAAGAAGTTCAGCTGCAACTGAATCAACCGAGATAGAGCTAACCTTTTTATGCGGATTCAAACCCCCTAACTATATCGGTTTCGACCATTTAGTTAGTGTTTCTTCAAAGTACTAAGGTCTAAACAAGGGATCTTTATTTGTCAAAAGAAATAAATTCTTGACCTCCTAGCTGAGACATGAATGATCGATTGCAAGCCAGTCGACACCCCAATGATGGCTAACCAAAAACTTTATATGGAAAAAGAATCAGAATTGGCGGGCAAAGAGAGATACCAACGTTTAGTTGGCAAACTAATATACCTCTTACACACTCGTCCAAACATTGCATATGCAGTTGGGGTAGTCTGCCAGTTTATGCATCAACCTCAAGTAGCTCACATGGATGCAGTATGGAGGATCATAAGGTATCTCAAAGGAACCGTCGGCCATGGGGTTCTCTTTCAACCAAACAAATATCTTAAAATCCAAGCGTATACAGATGCAGACTGGGCGGGAGACAAAGGAGACCGAAGATCAACATCAGGATATTTTACCTTGGTCGGTGGGAACCTTGTCACGTGGAGAAGTAAGAAACAAAAGGTTGTTGCCTTATCAAGGCCGAGGCAGAATTTCGAGGGATTGCACGAGGTCTAGCAAAAGTTCTATGGATACGCAAGCTTTTAACTGAAATTGGTTTCCCCCAAAGTGAAGCCAGTAGGATCATGTGTGATAACGAAGCTGCAATACGAATTTCCAAAAACCCTGTTCAACACGATCATACAAAGCATGTGGAAGTTGATCAACACTTCATCAAAGACAAACTCGAGATGGAGATTATAGAGCTTCCATTTGTTCGCTCAGAAGACCAATTAGCCGATATACTAACGAAAGCAGTTAACAAAAGAATCTTTAATCATTGTCTTCACAAGTTAAGTATCGTAGATCCCACTACTCAACTTGATGGGGAGTGTTAGAAGATAAAAAAAAAAAAAAATATTAGGATTAGATTTACTAGGGCTGAGCAAGTTTAGGTCCGGACCGAAAATAAGCGAGAACCGAACCGAAAATATACCCGACCCGAACCCAAGTACCTAGGTATTTAGATCGGTTCCAATTTTTCATATAAAATCGGGTCGGGTCGGTTCTCGGTTCTATTCATGGTGAAGCCCGACTTGGATCTATGGACCGGAACCGACCCTATATTTAGGGTAGTGAATCAGTTCTGTATTTTATGTTTGATCGGTTCTCGGGTCGGGTAATGGTCGGGTAGGGTCGGGTTTTTCCGTTTGCTCACCTCTAAGATTTACATCATTTCCTTTCTCAAGAAGATTTTTGCCAGCTAACAAATTGCCCATTATGGACCGTTTCTCTCAATCAAAGGATTTCCAGCTATTGTATTGCCATATTCAACTTCCTCTATCATTTATTTATTTACTTTTTTTCTTTTGTAATACATCATCAACTTTTATCAAGCAATAAGAACATCTCTGAATTCCAATAAAAAACACTTGCCTCATTCCTTGGCCTAAGTAATACTATTTAGAATGAGTTGGTTGAGTCAAGTCTGGTAATAAGAATGAGTAATTATGAAACTCTGCAGATTTCCTCTGTGATGTTGTTTGGGAATTTTAGGCATGTTTATAAGGCTGGAGATTCACTACTACAAAACAGGGAAACTGCCACCATAATTAGCTACCGAATGAAACAATAGCAAAATAAGTAACAACTTTACACAAGAGGTTATTTTTGGTGGCGGTAGTGGTGGCAAGTGGCTAAATACGAAATCTTAATTGAATACTTATTAAACATTCCACGCATGGCTCGCCTCATACCTCCTATTCATCTACTAATCTCCTCAAAATAGGGCTCTGAACGTCTATCAAACTTCGATCAAATTGTAAACCCTAGATTCATCTCCTCATCTCCTCATACTTCATCAAATGGTTAATCAAACCTAAACCTAGATTCATCAATTCATCCATCATCTAAACCCTAGGTTAAACGATTTAACCGTCAAAAGATTCAACAGCAGAACTCAATCGATTCAGATATTTGAACGACACGATGTGAATACTATTTCGGAGAAAAACTTCGACGACTGTTCCAGCACAGATAATAGACCTGTAATTCCTGATCTTAGGTAGGATTATCTTCTCAATTTGTGATTTCTATGATCAGTTACAATGTTGATTTGATTGTGCCCTAATTATGCTTCCTTTGGGTTAACTGAACATTTGTAATGATTGGTAGGAACATATTATAGGCTTGTAACTTGTTTATTAAACATGAACAGTTGATTTGGTTGATAATTAGTCAATTGCTCTCAATGTTTAGCATATTTCTACACTGAAATTGATTTGTTGTTGTTTCGCTACTTAATTGATTAGGTTTTAGGTTTAATTAACAATTGGTTATATACTTCGTTCATGATTGATATTTTAGCTTGTGATTGCTAATTAATATGTTTGTTTGCAGAACCCTTTTTATAGTTAGTAATGAATGATTTGTGTACATATACGTGTTTATGATGATTTGAACTTTAGGGGAACTGGTTTGATTAGTAATGGAGATTACTCGCCGACTAGGTTTCAGGCTCATGCTGACACAGTTAATCTGATTTATGGCGCTACAACTCAGGTTTGATGTACATGTATTTTACATATATAGAAGTAGGTATGTTTATCTGATTTGTGGCGCTAAAACTCAGTTAATCTGATTTGTTTTGTTGTTGCAAAGATTTTTATGTTACGTTGTTGATTGGGGAGAACTGAGAGTGAACACGAGTTGTTTTTTTAGATGATGCCATGACTGTAAGGTCAGGTGATTACAGTAGATTATTGAGACTAAATTCCAGTTTAAGCTGAACAATGCATATGTATTTAGTATTTCTTTCCATGTAACTACCGACTCGAGGCACACTCAAGGCGCAAAGCGCTTAAAATGCACTAGCCTAAGACAAGCAAGGCACACTTTATGTCCAGGCTATGGTTAGCTATTTTAGACTTGTTTTTGGTTGGTTTAGACTATTTTAGCCTAGTTGTTTGTTGGTTCAGACCGGTCTATTGCCGGTTCAGGTTGTAAACAAACCGAGAGTAGGAATTCATGATTCATTACTTCCATACTCGTCTTCTCGAGTCTTTTCTCAAGATCCGTATCTTGGAACCCAAAGGAAAAAAAAACCCGAACTATTTGATGATGTCCGTTTTACTAGCTGGTTTAATGCCATGAAATCTTCTTCCCCAAGAAATATTATTAAAATGACGGCACCGATTTGTCACAGGACATTGCTTACTGCAATTGGATGGTATCTTTCTTCTCACTCTATTTATAATATTCGATGCCTTTATGATGGGACATGATCCCTTATCATGGACAATCCAGATCATGCCATTATATCTAATGTTATGCGCGCTGCAGTGAGAAACGTGGCAACATACGATTCGACAGTAACTATTAGTGGCAGAAGCCGTGAGAATGTACTTCAAAGTTGTTAGTTTACAATTTACTTTTATAAAAACTTAGGTTGTTATATACTTAAATGTAATATTTTGCTATATTTCTCTAGGTACACAAGTTTGTAGGATTGAAAGAACTATATTATGCTGGTAGTCACGGGATGGACATAATGGGTCCCGCTAAGCCTAGAACCGGTCATACCACTAAGGTAGCAAATTATAACATTTTCACATAAATAACTATGCAGGTCATCATTACCTCACTTGTTATTTTGTTGAACATAGGCTATAGAAGGAAACTCGTACAGCCTGCTAGTGAATTTCTACCAATGATTAATGAGGTTAACATCTTAAACTTGCTTTCAGTTTTGTAGCATGCAAATGTATTTGTTAGTTGTAAATAGTTGAAGGACCTAGTTATTAACTAGAGGTCTCTACATACAATTATAGACGTCCTTGCATGTAATTATAGGTGTCCCTAAATGTAATTAATATTTACTTGTTGGTCCCTCCTTACCCTATAGATAGAGGGATCCTCTTCATTTGTAAATACACTTTTTTTAATACAAGTTCAGATTTCCTTTCCATTTCATACATGTCTCTTTTACATGGTATCAGAGCTAAAGGTGTTTTAGCTCAAGAATATCCTCATTCGGGTGACCATTTCCGGCTCGCAGTTTAGAAAGTTCGTAGTATGCTCTGTGGTTGCATCTCAGTCTGACCTTCCACATCAGAAACGGATTTTCTCTTTCATACCATTTCCGGTCACCACCAGTTCTGTCCTAAAAACCATTCCAGATCCGTTCAAACACACCCATTACTTCAGCTCACATTAAATCTGTTCAAACACCCAAAACCACCACAACCCATCACCTACTTTTTCAGATCCGTTCTTTTTTCCAGCGAGTTAACATACATCACCACCACCATCGTGTTCGTGATTGCCCGATCTACAAAACCCCTCAAAACGCGCCGCCGTCTGACCTTCCACGCGCCCCCACGCTGTCACCCCCCAACCGATGGCGGAATCATGGAGGCATGGCACTGAGCGAAACAGATTGTCCAGAAGTTTCCATAACAATTATCAATACTATTCAATTTAATTAATACGTCCCATACCGTACCTCAAACAGTAACATAATTATTACAGACATAAATCCAGGAAAATATTTTGTTCCGACAACTCAGATTCAAATAGACAGCAATTGTTTAACTACTTCTAGAGACCCTTAGATTGACCACTACAGACAACTATTTGTTGGGCTCTAAAGCTTTATTCTAGCTTCAAATTCCTACCATGTGTGCGTCCTAAGCACCTGTCACATACGTTAAAATAAAGTCAATACATCAAATGTAAAGGTGAGCATACAAGTTTGATAATAGCATATAGAGTTCGAAATCATTTACGCATAACCAGCACGTACACATAGTGAAATGAAACACGTTAGTTATCGACATAGATCCATCGATACCAATGACTGCGGGTTGACTGCCCGAGGCAGTTCGCAATACATGATTACCACCGTAATCCATGCAAGTAAAAGATCCTTAACAACCCCCGTGTGAACAGGTGCTGAGTCCAAACTATAGTACTATCGTTGCTAAGGCAGGTAGACAGCATTCCATGTGTAAACATAACAAACAAGCATTCATAAGCCACGTATAACATGCATTAACGGTTAGTGTTCAAATAGTTTTAAGTAGTGTGATTGTTGTAGTTTGAATATTCGTAACGTATGTAACACCCAAAAGTGCTTAAAGCAAAAAGGGATCGAGTATACTCACAGCGATTAATGGATTGAAGGGAGTGCTTAGCGAGTACGGTTAGCCTGGATAGATTCGGTAGCATAACGATAAGCGATGTGTAGTACGTCACAAAGTATGAAAGGGTCGGATAGTGGTTCGATCGGATGGTAATCCGGTCGGGCAGCAATCCGTGCGGATAACAATCCGCTCGGGTGGTCATCCGATCGGATAGTGATCCGGTCGGATGACGATTCGAGTGGATTGTTTCTTCCTATGAGGTGAATGTGTTTATGTATGATGGCTTGACTTTTGAAGTTTTCGTTGTAGCATTTTGAAAACAATTAAGTATCTCTATCTTTCAAGTCGGTCGATCGGATGACTAGTCGTGCGGATGGCAATTCGTTCGAATGGTCATCCGGTCGGACGGTGACTTAGTGATGAGGTTACTCATTGAAAACAAGTTCGCTATAGAAGTGTCATTCGATCGGATGGAAATTCGATCGGATGGCAATCC
This sequence comes from Helianthus tuberosus, assembly GCA_030545235.1. Taxonomy (NCBI): domain Eukaryota; kingdom Viridiplantae; phylum Streptophyta; class Magnoliopsida; order Asterales; family Asteraceae; genus Helianthus; species Helianthus tuberosus. The sequence goes on along the minus strand of CM060382.1, from coordinate 39,753,782 downwards.
GAGCTATTGAACATGTTGGAAATTGTTAAGTCTTTTAAAGTCTTAGTATCTCATGATCCGAAGAGTAATCCTTTTAGACGGTCGTTCGATCGGATTGCAATTCGTTCAATACCCAAACTTTAATTAAGATTGTTTAAAGGTGGGACCCAAGTGTAATCCGTTCGGGTGGCAATTTGTTCGGGTTACCTATCCGGTCGGATGGTAATCCGGTCGAATGGCAATCCGCTCCGATTGTCATGTTCGTCCTACACTTGGTCGTTTTGAAGGTTTGTCGTTATGTCGAGTTACTTTGACAACGTGTTAGCCAACAGAACCCCTAGTTCAACCCAGATGACCAACCCAACCAGGAATCACCCTAATCCGGCCGGTTACCGGCTCGAGACAGTTGTTCTTGGTTAACCTGAAGTATATAGTCTCGTGAGTAGAATCCGGATCTTGAACTAGTACAACATTACAATCGAGTAGAAGACTAATTCAGGGTCGGATCCTATCGGTTTTGAGTACTTTGAGTGCGAAAGAGTTGTAAGAAAGTTAAAACCATCTTTCAATCCTTTTTCACCACACTTGTGTCGAGATCTTTACAAGATCTTTGTGGAAATCGGTTAGATCTAAGTTGTTCATGGTGGGTTGAGGTCAAAACATGAAGTTCTTGAAGAACACGTGATGACGTCACCTTAGAACACCCGAAATCTAGTGATTTCACGGTTAAAAGTTAAGATTTAAAAGATAGAAAGGTGTAGGAGTGCGTGTAGATCAAGAAAGTACAAGATTTAGGATGAGATCTTACCGGAATCGAGAGAAATCTGAGAAAAGGGTTGAGTTAAGCGTGTTGGTCGAACAGGGATTTCCAGAAGTGGAAAGGATGACAATGACAGGGGTATTTATAGGATGCCAAAAGAGGAAAGGGCTGTTCGGTTGGATAGCACATCGCTCGGATGACTGTCCGGTCGGATGGCACCTGTCATCCTTCACCAAGTGGCTATCCGGTCGGACGGCTATCCGGCCGGATGGCACTTGGTTAGTGTGTTTGACGCAACGATTTTTGTTGATTCGATTTCGATTGTGATCGATGCGATACGATAGGGTTTCCTAGTCAAATTACTTTCAGTCCCAAACACTCATATCTCGCATAATCTATTTTCCACCATTTATCATAGTTCATTCACGATTCGGGTTTGATTGTAATTCGAGTTAGATTTCGAGTTTCGATTGATTTTGTTTGATTATCACACACAACACAAATAAACATGCATAGGTAACACGTAAGGCACACACACACGTATAATAATAAGTAAAAGTTCTTAGCTCGAGTTGCGATTTGAAGTCGATTCGATTAGCATAGCTTGATTACTGATTAGTTAACTTTATCGCATTGTTACTTCCTATAATTCACAGTCATAAGTCGATTGATTAACGATTAACACACATCGATTATTGTCACTAACAACACTTACTCCACATAATACGAGTCAAATAAAGAAATTTCCACGAGTCAAGTTGCGCGAAATCGGTCGTTGACTTAGACCTTGACTTTGACTTTGACTTGTGAAAACACGGGGTGTTACAGCCTCCCCTTGTTTAGGGAATTTCGTCCCGAAATTAAGCTGGAAGTTGTACCAATCACCGTGAATCCCGTTTGAGAACTTTCTCTTTCTAGACTTTCTCTTTAAACAGCTGCGGGTACTTAGCCTTCATGTCGCTTTCGAGCTCCCAAGTGAACTCTGCACCTCGTTTGCCTTCCCATCGGACTTTCAGAATAGGAATGTGAGAGCGTCTGAGTTGCTTGGTTTGGCGATCCATGATTTCGACAGGCTTTTCCACGAAGTGTAATGTTTCGTTCACTTGTAGATCGTCTAGAGAGACGTGTAAGTCGTGATCGGCTAGGCACTCTCGGAGGTTTGACACGTGGAAAGTCGGGTGGACGTTACTAAGTTCCTCTGGTAATTCGAGTCTTTAGGCGACTTTTCCGATCCTTTCCAGAATCTTAAAAGGTCCAACATATCGAGGCGCGACTTTTCCCTTTTTGCCGAATCGAACCACACCCTTCCAAGGTGATACCTTTAGGAGTACGTGGTCACCAACGTCAAATTCACGGGGCTTGCGTTTCTTATTGGCGTAACTTTTCTGTCGATCCCGAGCTTTCACCAGGTTGTCTCGAATCTGGAAAATTTTGTCTGTCGTTTCTTGTAATAGCTCAGGACCGGTTAATTGCGAGTGACCGATCTCGTGCCACACAATAGGCGATCGACATCTTCTTCCGTATAATGCCTCGAATGGTGCCATTTGGATGCTAGAATGATAGCTGTTGTTATACGAGAATTCGACTAACGACATGTATTTATCCCAATTACCACCGAAGTCTAAGACGCATGAACGAAGCATGTCTTCAAGAGTACGAAACGTTCTTTCAGTCTGACCGTCGGTTTGAGGGTAGAAAGCGGGTACTTAGATTAAGCGATGTACCGAGCGCCGTTTGAAACGTTTCCCACAGTCGCGAGGTAAACCGAGCATCACGATCAGAGATGATGTCACGAGGCGTCCCATGATTACAAATGATCTCGTCGGTGTAGATTCGGGCTAATCGTTCTACCTTGTAGTCTTCTCGTATCGGCAAAAAGTGAGCCGATTTAGTCAAACGGTCGACCACAACCCAAATGCTGTCGTGACCTGATGACGTGTGCGGTAGCTTGGTTACAAAATCCATAGCTATACTCTCCCACTTCCACATAGGAATTGGTGGTTGATCGAGTAAGCCAGAGGGTCTTTGTTGTTCAGCCTTGATTCTTGCACAAGTTAGGCATTTTCCGACGTAGAGAGCGATATCCCTCTTCATACCCGGCCACCAGTACCTATAACGAAGATCCTGGTACATTTTGTCGGCACCGGGGTGAATGGAATACCGGGATTTGTGGGCTTCGTCCATCAAGATCTGTCGCAAATTGGTTCGCAAGCTAGGCTCCATCGTGGTAGATTCTTTCTTTCTTCAGGGTGCGTTCATTAAAACATGCATGTTGAGTGTCGCGGATGAGGGTTTCGAGATCGTGTTGGGCTTGGACATTACGGGTGCTAAGCAGATAACTCCGTCTGCTGAGTGCGTCGGCAACAACATTCGCCTTGCCTGGGTGATAACGGATCTCACAGTCGTAATCGTTGAGAAGTTCTACCCACCGGCGTTGACGCATATTAAGTTCCTTATGATTAAAGATATGTTGTAGGCTCCTAAGATCGGTGAAGATCGTACACTTGGTACCATACAGGTAGTGTCGCCAAATCTTTAACGCAAAAACAACTGCGCGTAGCTCGAGATCATGGGTTGTATAGTTCTTCTCGTGGATTTTGAGCTGACGAGATGCGTAAGCTATGACCTTGTCCCGTTGCATGAGGACACAACCAAGACCAAGGTTGGAAGCATCACAGTAGACAATGAAATCATTGTTTCCGTCGGGCAACGTGAGGACAGGAGCATTGCAAAGCATGTGCTTGAGGGTTTGAAAGGCAGTCTCTTGTTTGGTTCCCCAGACAAAAGGCTGATCCTTATGCGTAAGAGAGGTAAGCGGTACAACGATTTTTGAGAATCCTTCGATAAATCGTCGATAATAGCCCGCTAGTCCGAGAAAAGAACGGACTTCGGACGGGTTCTTAGGCGTAACCCAGCTCTTGACAGCTTCAATCTTCGCAGGATCGACGTGAATGCCTTGACTATTTACAATGTGACCCAGAAACTTAACTTCCTCCAACCAAAATTCACACTTGGAGAACTTGGCATAGAGTTGGTTTCCCTGGAGTAACTCGAGAACCAAACGTATATGTTGCGCGTGTTCGGATTTCGATTTGGAATAGATCAAGACGTCGTCAATGAATACGATGACGAAACGGTCGAGATATGGTTTACACACACGATTCATCAGATCCATGAAAACTGCTGGTGCGTTGGTTAAGCCAAAGGGCATAACAACGAATCCGTAATGGCCATAACGAGTGCGAAATGCGGTTTTGGGTATATCCTCCTCTTGAATACGTAGCTGGTGGTATCCTGGACGTAGATCGATCTTTTAGAAACATGTAGCGCCTTGTAGTTGATCAAACAGATCGTCGATGCGAGGTAGGCGGTAGCGGTTCTTGATAGTTAGCTTATTCAATTCCCGGTAGTCGATGCACATCCGGAACGACCCGTCCTTCTTTTTGACGAAGAGGACTGGCGCGCCCCAAGGAGAGGTGCTCGGGCGAATGAAACCTTTCTCAAGTAATTCCTGGAGTTGGGTTGAGAGTTCGCGCATTTCGGACGGCGCGAGTCGGTAAGGAGCTTTGGCAATAGGATTGGCTCCAGGAATGAGGTCGATACGAAAGTCGATATCACGACTTGGCGGTAGTCCGAGGAGATCCTCTAGGAAAACATGAGGAAATTCACGAACCACAGGAATGTCTTTGACTTCCTTCTTCTCTTTCTTTTCCTTCTCTGCTACTACAATGTTAGCCAAGAAAGCTTTGTATTCCTTGCGGAGATACTTGCTAGCTTGGAAACACGACATGAGCTTGAGATTCTTCGAAGTAGTATCACCGTATACACATAGTAAGTCACCATTCGCGAGCGAGAATCGAATCATCTTGTCGAAGCACACAACTTCAGCACGATTTTCTCGAAGAAAGTCCATGCCTACTATGATGTCAAAGCTTCCGAGTTGCATCGGAATAAGGTCGATTGGGAAGATTTGATTGTTGAGCTCGAGGGTACAATCACAAAGAACAGAATTGACGGCGATGGTTCTTCCGGTAGCGACTTCAACATCGAGTGTCGAGGAGAGTTTGGAGCGTTTACGACTAAGGAATTTCTCGAATTCGAACGACACAAAGCAGTTATCGGCTCCAGTATCAAACAAACATGATGCATAAATACCATTCACAAGGAACGTACCATTAACCACGTTGTTGTCGGCCTGGGCTTGATGCACGTTGAGGTTGAAAGTTCTGGCGCGTGCGGCCTGTTGTTGTTGCTGTTGTGGCTGCAGTTGTTGGGGCTCTTGTTTCACGACCCTGTTTGGGCACATGTTGGCGAAGTGGTTCGGGTCGCCACATGCGAAGCGGGCTCTGGCTTTGACCGCGGGTGCCGGAGGAGCTTGTTGACCCTATGGGGCAGTGAGTAGAGCTTGATTGGCAGGAACTTGACGAATACGGCAGTTGGTGGTAAAGTGGCCGTATACGTTGCAATGAGCACAAAAATGGCAAGGAATTGCAGTTGGGTGATGGTAGGTACAAGTAGGGCAGAGCGGGTGTGGTCCAGTGTATGCACACTTTGCAGGCGGTGCATTGGCCACATGGGCCGCTACTTGACGTTGTTGGGCTGGTACGGTTTGAACTGGTGCAGCAGTGATCGCACAGTTCTTGTTGCTGGAGCTGTTCTTTCTCTTGTTCTTCTTCTTGTTGCTTGACGAGGTGGGTTCAATAGTTGGTGCGGTAGCGGTAGCTTGATGCAGATGCTTCAAAGTCTTATCCCAGACCCCAGCCTTAACCCGCTTGTCGTTGATTTCAACGGCCAGTAGATAAGTTTCCTCGATCGTCGCAGTCTTAGCCGCTTGCACGAAATCAGCAACGCAGTCGGGCAGGGCCCGGATGTACTTCTTGATTGCCATATCTGGAGTCTTGACTTGGTCGGGACAGATAATGCTGAGCTGTTTGAAATGAGCAGTGAGACCAGCATTGTCACCGTCTTTTTGCTGTATGTGCCAAAATTCATCTTCTAGCTTTTGACGTTCGTGAGGAGGGCAGAATTCCTCTAGCATAACTTCTTTGAGCTCATCCCACAACAGACCGTAAGCTGCATCGTTCCCTCGCTTGTTCCTCCCGGCCGTCCACTAGTCTAGTGCACGGGACTGGAAAACGCCGGTAGCATTCAGAGTTCGAAGGTCATCAGGGCAACCACTCTGTCGCAGAGTAACCTCAATAGAGTCAAACTAGTGGAATAGTGCAGTAGGACCTCCCTCGCCAGTGAATTCTTTTGGCCCACACGACTTGAATTGCTTGAAACTGAAAGGCCTTGCGGCAGCTTTTGGAGCGTCGGTTCTTGATTCCTCAGATGACTTGCTGGCATTCTTGTAAACATCACTCACGGCCTTTGCCACACTTTTAGCGATAATGGAAGCAAGACGCTTGTCCCTTTTTTCTTGACGAGAAAGTGCGTGACGGGATCCAGACGACATTTGTCTGCAATAGACATCGCCACGGAACTCAACACATTGTATTCGAATCTCACCTCACACGTTTACTACTTACTAAAGCTCATAACTGAACCAGACACACCCTTGCCAGATACTACCTCAGGTACCCTTGCTTATGACCCTCCGGGTGCACCATATCTCGATATACCCATTGCCTTCCGTAAGGAACATAGACGTTCCACTCGTTATCCCATTCAGAATTATATTGCCCACGCTCATCTCTCTACTGAGTCATATGCCTTTACCACTTCCCTGGATTCCTACCCGATTCCCAAGAATGTGATGACAGCTCTGGCTCATCCAGGATGGCGTCAAGCCATGGAAGACGAGATTGGGGCCTTACGGGCCAATCAGACTTGGGATCTTGAACCACTTCCTCCTGGTAAGCGTGTTGTTGGTTGTCGTTGGGTTTTCACAGTAAAACTTAACCCTGATGGTTCGCTACATCGTCTGAAAGCTCGTCTGGTAGCTAAAGGTTATTCTCAAGCTTATGGTATTGATTATGACGAGACTTTCTCCCCAGTTGCCAAGATGCCCTCTGTGCGTATATGTATTGCTCTTGCTGCCATTCATCATTGGCCGCTCCACCAGCTTGATGTCAAGAACGCCTTTCTCAATGGTGTTCTTGAGGAGGAGGTTTATATGGAGCAGCCACCTGGGTTCATTGTTGAGGAGGAGGCCTCAAAAGTATGCAGACTACGTTGTTCCCTATATGGTCTCAAACAGTCTCCAAGGGCATGGTTTGGTCGCTTCTCTAGTGTTATGGGAGAGTTTGGGATGGTTCGAAGTGCATATGATCACTCTGTATTCTTTAGACATCATCATGGCCGAAGGATTATTCTAGTTGTTTATGTGGATGATATCATAATTACAGGGGATGATGAAGATGGGATTACCAAGCTCAAACAGTTCCTTCAGTCTCAGTTTCAGATTAGCGACTTAGGTCGACTTCGGTACTTCATTGGCATAGAAGTATCTCGTTCCCCACAAGGAATACTCCTTTCTCAGCGAAAGTATGTCCTTGATATGCTAACTGAGTGTGGCTTATAGGGCTACAAACCGGTTGATAGTCCTATGCTTCCTACGAGGAAGCTCCTTCCAGAGGACGGAAGTCCAATGAAAGATCCTGAGCGATACAGATGATTGGTCAGAAAACTTAACTACTTATCTGTCACCCGACTAGATATCTCCTTTGTCGTCCGTGTCCTAAGTCAGTTCATGGCCACTCCGTACACGGGACACTGGGATGCTGCTCTCCGTGTCTTAAGATATCTCAAGACCACACCAGGCCTGGGGATCTTATATTCTGATCAGGGTCATTGTCATGTGGGTGCTTTCACAGAAGATGGAGACGGACGTATATCTGGATTTTCAGATGCAGATTGGGCAGGCTGTCCTATTTCCCGTCGATCCACCACTGGGTATTGTGTTTTCGTTGGCGGAAACCTTGTGTCCTGGAAGAGTAAGAAACAACACACCGTATCCAGATCAAGTGCTGAATCAGAGTACAGAGCTATGGCAGATGTTACATCGAAAATGATATGGGTTCGTCGTCTTCTTAGAGAACTTGGGGTTATCTCTGAAGACTTGATGCGATTGTACTGTGATAATCAATCAGCTATACATATAGCCAAAAATCAAGTATTCCATGAGAGAACTAAACACATTGAGGTTGATTGTCACCTAATCAGAGATCGGATAGTCGGTACTCAAAAGGATCCTCCGTCGTTTCAGCCAATCCATGTTAGGACGGAATTCCAACTAGCGGATATCTTCACGAAACCACTCCGGAAGCCACAAATAGACTTCATATGTAACAAGTTGGGCATGATTAACATCTATGCTCCAACTTGAGGAGGAGGGTTAGTTGTAAATAGTTGAAGGATCTAATTGTTAACTAGAGGTCTCTACATACAATTATAGATGTCCTTGCCTATAATTATAGGTGTCCCTACATGTAATTAATATTTACTTGTTGGTCCCTCCTTCCCCTATAAATAAAGGGATCCTCTTCATTTGTAAATACACTTTTTTTAATACAAGTTCAGATTTCCTTTCCATTTCATACTTGTCTCTTTTACAGTATTAGTAGCTTTAGAATATCTATAGCGCTTGCATATAGATGTAGGTTTTTGTGTCCCTTGTTTAGATAACCAAGTAGATAGAAGGAGCAAAAGTTGAAGACAACAAGTTCTGTGTCTTAGTGCACTACTGTAATGTAGATGAGAAGGTAACGTAATGTTTCAATATTATTTGCTTAACAAGAATTTTCCTTCAATGTCTAAATATTTTTATAATCACAGAGTTGGATAACCATAGCAGAATATGTTCAAGACACTTTGAAAAACTATCCACGTCTAAGATTGACACACGGGCGAATGGTATGAAGTTTCTATTTTCCAGAAATATATTTGATAAAAATTGATTTTGCTTAATTTCTTTTTATTTTCATAATGATTAGGTTTTAGAGATCCGTCTTGCACTCGAGTGGAACAAGGGAAAGGCTGTTGGTTCTTACTTGAATCAATTGGTTAGTAAAGTTTCACTTGCAGTTGGGGTCTGAGTTTAGCTTCATTAAAAAAATTGTTTATAACATAATACTTGAATTGAACGTGCAGCCTTTAAGCAATTTTAACATAATACATCATTTACAAAACGTGCCATCAAGCACCCAAATTATACAATAACATTATAACTATAAGAACCATAGTCACATTCGCAGAACCTCGACGTATCGCGAACCAGATCGCCGGTACCGGAATCGGGTACAGAATCGAACCAAACGCTACGGGTTCGCGATCCGGATCTAAAAAATTCTAACCATATCATATAAAAATGCTTTTCCGATTTAGTAATGTTTTTTAAATTTCTTGTTCATGTGTATAAGGAGATGCAAAACAGGGTGTTTGCAGTTTGTGATTCCAAAACCTATATTGGTGGTAGAAAGAAGATTCCTCCAGCAATACTAGCTTTTGCTGAAACATATGATCCCTGTAAACCTTGGAAGAAAATTTAGATTTTGCAGTACTAGCTTTTTGAAACATATGTACAGAAATAATATCTATTATGGGTTATTTGATGTTTTGATTTGGATGTATGTGTATGTTTGTTTTGATTTTGAATTTTCATAAATGTTACATTTAAAACTTTGCAAAGAATATAAATGGCTAAGAAATGGGAGCACATAACTAGGTACAAAAGGCAAAACAATGGCAAAGCGGTAGCAAAACTGTGTCAAAAGGCGGTAGCTAAACCGTAACAAAAAAAAAAGCGGTAGCAAAGCTGTAACAAAAAGCGGTAGCAAAATAGTAACAAAATTACGGTGGCAAAAACGGTAGCAAAAAATAAAATGGTAGCAAACCAATGGCAATAGGTCAATTGCTACGTGTGTATTTCTTACCGAGTTTTTGGTAGCAAAACGGTGGCAAAAGGGCAATTGCCACCGTTTTGCGACCGAAAACGTGGTGGCAGAAAACCAATTTTCTAGTAGTGATTAGCCGCACCCCTGGACATGTAAGGAAGGAGTGTTCCACTGCTATTTTGACGAATTTTCATTTCACTACCTCTTCCGAGCTTACCAGTGGAACCAAACCAATTTAAGAGTCTGTAATGTTTTCGAGCCTCTCATTTTCTATCTGATTGTGTCGGGTTTGGGGATCCTTTGGGTTGGCTTGTTTTTGTTAAATTTGTAGGACCTTAAAAGTAAGTTGGTGGTTGTCGAGGGACTCAAAGACATTAACTCAAGACAAGATAGCTTTCAAACTGCAGACCTGGAATTCAAATTATGGCATGATGCTAGAAGAGATGGGAGCTATATGGAACCGAGTAAAGGAAAAAAGAACCAAAGTGGAAGATCTGATCATTCTTGGATAGTTGTGAGCTTGCTTTATATTCATGTATTTGGGGCCTAGAAAAGAAGCTCAGGCCTATGATGATTGTAAAGTAATTAATTTTGATAGGCTTGGCCCATATGACATACATATAAAGACCCAAGACAAGCTATATAATAATATTTATGTGTTGGGAGGGTGTTGTTCATTGGAAGTTTAAGAGGCGAAATGGGCCTAGTCCGCAAGATCAGGCTCAACAACTGGGTCTGGGCGGGTTGTTTGAGATAATAGAATGTGGGATTTTATGCGGGATACTAAGAGGTGTTTTTGGTCTAGTAGTCATTTCTCCAATGGAAGTTATAAAAGATTGCAGGCCAAAAAATATTATCCTAATTGTAATCAACTTCGCATATAGATTACACTTGACTCAATTGTTTGTCAAGGAGGTCAAGATTCCGGTACTTCAACTGATAACCTACTATACCCAAAATTACCTGAGCGTCTTTTGTACTTCAAATTGATAACTACTATACAACCTGCTATCTGGTCTGCGTGTATAAACATGCTTAGTTTTATAAAGCGTGAGGCACACCGAGGCAATAGGGTCCCCGAAGCCGAGGCACGAGGCTACCGACAAAGGTGCACATATCATGTATGATGTATGTAAAGCACCGGCTATTTATCATTTACTCTAATGTATTAATGCTAATCCTTAAACACCCAAAACTTGCATAATACGACTTCTATGTAACCTCTATGTACTGCCTAAAAATTTATATGTACAACCTAAAGAAGTACAACATCTACAGTTCTACACATGTAGAAGAGTTGTTCCAAAGTAAGGTGACTCATGTAATTCTAGAGTCTGAGTCACATACCTCATGTACACTTGTCGTCTCGTGTAATCAGAAGCGGTGATCACCGCTCCTGAGAGCGCTTCGCACATACGCACGATTTCTAAAACTAAGTAGACGTGTTTGGACATTAGTTCGTATAAGTTCATAAATCTAACTCAATTAAACAACTTAAAACACAAAAAATAGATTAAATCTACAGTAATACCAAATATGACGTGTAACATATATATAAAATTATCAAGATAAAAAGTAAGTATGGATATCCTTACCTTTTGTTTGATGAAGATTCTACTTGATTTTCTTCAGCTTTGATGTATTTATTCCTTTAAATATCTCAATATCATTATCATTAATTTCAGCAAATAAAATGGAAGGAATAGATAACCATCAATTCAGTTAGGTTTGAATAACCATTCATTGTCATCGTCCAAAGTAAATAGAACGAATGAAATTACAAACTAACTAAATCCGGATTGATACTAAGTTTCGAGGTGGAATCAACCCGTCATGGTTAGGTTCATTTACTACTAACATCAAATTAACTCAACGCTTCACTATATTTCCCTACATAAATCCAGTTTGTGCATAACATACCATTTTGTCTGATTGCTTTGTCAACATCCAGCGAAAATACCATTCCTAGCAGTTTGAATAAAGAGACGTGGAATTTTATGCGGGTTACTAAGAGGTGTTTTGGTCTAGTAGAGCCATTTCTCCAATGGAAGTTATAAAAGATTGCGGGCCAAAAAATATTATCCTAGTTGTAATCAACTTCGCATATAGATAAGATACACTTGACTCAATTGTTTGTCAAGGAGGTCAAGATTCCGGATGGTTATTACACATTCAGAATCGGGAATGGCACCAAAGACTCTTATTGAATGAATGTAACTAAACGAAATAATTCTAATGATGCCATCTATTTGATGGGAGTTCACAAAGATCATGGGATTATCCTTCCTTTAATTGCTACTTCTAATTGGTCTAAATTAATTTGGGTAAAAAACATCATGGTGGATGCCAAAGTTTCAACGAGGCCAACTTTGGGAAGTTGTCATAAATGGATATATGGGTTTATAAAGGGTGTTTTTGCTTGTGGGCTAGGGGTTTAAACAATGGACTTATTGGTTATATCAAGAGGAAGAAAAGTGGGCTTAAAAAGAGTGGGGTTGGGTTCGTGATAGTGGTGGGTGAGAAGAAAGTATGCATTACATTCATGTACTTGTGTTGGGCTCTGCTACTTTATGGGCCAACATTCCGTTATGGGCATGCACAAAACTAAAGATGCAGAGCAAGAAGCAAAGGGCCGACATAAAAGAAAGTGGGCATGGAGAGACCAAGAGCTAGAAGTTCATATGATTAGACACTATTTTATGCCTTTTATCTGTATTATTGTGTGGATATTAAAACTGGTTATTGTATAGTTTTCTCTTGGGTTATAGGGATTACTAGGGCTGTAAACGAACCGAACGTTCAGCGAACAGTTCGTGAACCGTTCGGCGGGAAGTTCGTTTATGTTCGTTCGATTAGCTTAACGAACGAACACGAACAAAAATTTTCGTTCGGTTAGCTAAGCGAACGAACATGAACATAGGTCTCGTTCGTTCGACTGCGTTCGTGAACGTTCAATAATATGTTCGGTTACGTTCGTCCGTATTCATTTGAGATATTAAAAATAATAAATAATAAACCTTTTATCTAAACATATTGAAAACTTGAAACCATATTTTTTTCTAAGTTAGTTAAAATATGAACATGCTAAGACATTTTTGGGGATAATAATGTCTAAGTTAGTTAAAGTTGATTCATCGTTTGGTGGTGTATTAGACTTCTTGTGTTTTGATTTATCATTTGATGGTTGTATTTAACTACTTATATCCAATTATAAGGATAACAATATTTTTATTTTTTTATTTTCAAGTTAAATGTTCGTTTGCGTTCTTTTTTCTTTGCTTGTGTTCGCTTGCGTTCGTTTGTTTGTGTTCGAGACCAGTGTTCACGAACTCTTCGTGAACAACTGAATTTTCTTAACGAACGAACATGAACATAAACTTATGTTCGGTATACGTTCGTGAACAGTTCGTGAAGATGTTAATTTCTTTAACGAACAAACACGAACATGGCCTTGTTCGTGTTCGTTCGGTTTGTTAACAACCCTAGGGATTACATAAGTATGTGATTCCGGGTTTTTTGGCTTTGTGTTTCCTAGTCCAAGGGTTTGTCCTAGCCTAGCCATTTTGTTGTAATCTTTTATTTTATTTTACTAAAGTTTGCCTGGTATCGTCCCCTTTCTTAAAAAAAAAAAAAAAAAAAAAAAAAAACCCTCAAAAAATTAATACCCTAAAAACTAAACCTCATAAAAGGTTTAACACAAATACCAATTGTTTGATAGAGTTTTCTTGTAAAGAAAAAGTTTTTTCATTATACTCTCCTTTTATATATATATATAGGGTAAGGTTCATGCGAGAACCACCCTTATTGCGAGAACCGCGAGAACCAATGTGAACACAAAATAAAATCTAAAAAAATTCAAAAAAACACTCAAAAATTTTTTTTATTTTTTTTTAATATTTTTTTAATAAAAATCGCTATATTTCGTTACCATAAAAAAAAAAAAAAAAAAAAAAAAAAAAAAAAACTTTTTTTTTCGAGTAACAGTTATCTATGCACATGTGCATATGTATCATTACTTCAACAAATTCAGTAATACGTTATCAGGAATAGACAATTGCACTTTAATTTACAATACCATTAGTAATGCACTACTTTTTACATTACCAATATTCAAAATGCACATGTGCATAATTAGGTATAACCATGATATAACGTGTTTTGTTACAAAAAGTTTGTGATTTTGAATGGAGAAAGGCTCATATACATGTTTTTTGGTTAGTTATATCTAGTGGTTGATGGTTTGGTTATAGTTGTCAATTTTTTATGTAATATGTTGATTGGATGGTATAAATGGTGTTTACATACATGTATTAAAGTGAAAATATTGTTAATGGTATTGTATCATGGATGGTAGGAGATAATGGTATTGTATTATGGATGGTAGGAGGTAATGGTAGTGTGTTATGGATGGTATGATAGATGAAAAAGGAAAGTGTATTCAAAGTGGTGTACCAAAACACCTTATTTAATGTTGATACATATAAATGCACATGTGCATTTCTAATATTGGTAATGTAAAAAGTAGTGTATTACATATGGTAGTGTAAATAAAGTGCAATTGTCTAATATGTGTATGAATTACGGAATTTGTCAAAGAAATGACAAAAATACACATGTGCATGCTTGTGTATTATGGATGGAACGATA